>CM054932.1:895179-1335179 GCA_029168755.2 Tillandsia fasciculata
TTGGCATTCGTTAGCGATGGCCTTCGCCAAGAGAGTTTTGCCACATCCAGGTGGTCCATAGAATAGGACTCCCTTGGAAGGTGACATGCCAAACTTCTCAAACTTCTCAGGATGCTCAACTGGATATTGGACAGTCTACAAAAACACCATGGACAAATTTAGTTGATAATTGCTGGTACAAATCACTGAGGAAAAGTATATATCCAGCAAAATTATCTACTTACATATATAGGCTTATAAAAACTGAATTTTCGTACAGAACACTTGAAAACAAAGTTTCTTACAGAATACCCTTTATTCTAAGTTTGATAGTTGGATAGTTGTTAGTTGATAGGAAAAGCTTTTCAAAGAAGGGCATTTTTTGTAAGTAAAGACATCTGAATATTCAGATTTTACAGGAATAAATATGTGAGAATAACTAATTTGTCGGGGCATGCGTAAAAGTATCGAGAAAAAAGGCCAGCTACTGATATACCTCCTGCAGTTCCCTCTTAACATTCTCAAGACCACCGATATCATCCCAGCTGACATTGGGCACTTCAACAACCTGTGCAATCAAAGAATAACTTACGTTTATGAGCAAAATTATCCCATGAAGAAAACATAACTAGAACAAAAACTGGTATAAAAAGAAAACGGTAAGCATGTACAGTTTCACGAAGCGCAGAAGGATTGCTGGTTCCAAGAGCCGTCTTAAAATGTTCATTGGTAACAGCCATTGAGTTCAGTATCTCCGCATCAATAGATTCATCCTCTAAGTCAATTATGTCCATTTTCTCTCTTATGCACTGTAGAGCAGCTTCAGTGCATAGTGCAGCCAAATCGGCACCAACATAACCATGGGTATCTTTTGCAATTCTTTCCAAATCAACCTGCATAGATGGAATAAAGTTAGTCACTGTAATATTCTATTCTATAATGAATGTACAACAAGGACTTGTTCAAAAGGCCGTAACGTTAAAAACAAAGGTTCGAGGGATAAAAATGTTTACATCTTCAGCTAGTTTCATGTTCTTGGTATGGATGCGTAGAACTTCAAGACGTCCAACTTCATCGGGCACCCCAATATCAATTTCCCTATCGAACCTCCCAAACCTTCTAAGCGCAGGGTCAATACTGTTAGGTCGGTTTGTGGCTCCAATCACAATTACATGTGCTCGAGCTTTCAAACCATCCATCAAAGTCAACAGTTGAGAGACAATTCTCCTCTCAACCTCCCCATGAGTCTTCTCTCTCTTAGGAGCAATAGAATCAATCTCATCAATAAAAATAATCGAGGGTGCATTTTTTTCTGCCTCCTCGAAAGCTTTCCTAAGATTGCTTTCACTTTCTCCGGCAAGCTTCGACATGATTTCCGGACCATTTATAACAAAGAAGAAAGCACCTGTCTCGTTAGCAACCGCTCGTGCAATAAGTGTTTTCCCAGAACCAGGAGGGCCAAATAGCAGAATTCCCTTCGGTGGCTTTACTCCAATGGATTTGAAGAGTTGAGGGTGCCTCAGAGGTAATTCGACTAGTTCACGAATTTGAGCCATTTGCTTGCGGACCCCACCAACATCATCATACCCTACTTCATCGAGCCTGTCTTCATCCTCTCTTTTTATGGGTTCGCCCTCACAAAAGATTTCAGTGTCAGGCGACACAACACAGTATTCAGCAGGGTCAGTTTCTATCACTTTGAACTCCACGCTGCGCATACCACCTCTGACAAGGAACAGGTCGCCCTTCCTTACGGGGCGATATGCCTCAAGGAAATAAGCTGCAAAAATATATCCGAAAGAAAAAGCATTATTGACAACATCTTATTTATACAACAATAACTGAAAATAAAATAATTGTGGAACAGCTTCCTTCGAC
The DNA here is from genome assembly GCA_029168755.2 of Tillandsia fasciculata. NCBI lineage: Eukaryota > Viridiplantae > Streptophyta > Magnoliopsida > Poales > Bromeliaceae > Tillandsia > Tillandsia fasciculata. The sequence continues at coordinate 897,037 of CM054932.1, forward strand.
TTGATTTGACAAGATAAAAGATTTCTCTATCCTCCATATAAACTTAATAACAAGCAACCTAAATGAATCAATCCGATCATATGCAAGAGAAAGCTGTCACTTAACACCAAGTTATAGTTTAAAAGAATACAGTTATGAAGTTTACTTCTCTCCAAACTCACAAGAGGAAACATTCAAACCTTCCACTAACAATTATCACACAAAATATTGCACCTCAAAAATATGTTTATCCATAACTTTCATAGACTTCCTGCAGACAGTCTCCTTTCTCACAATACCTTTCTTTCCTCTAAAAAATATATCTAAGTTCCACAATCAAGCAATTGCATCACACACAATGTCTGAGTTGGCATTTTACCAAGTTTTGCTTTTCAATAATATATAAAAACAGGCTATTTGAATCAAACTTACGTTTTAGGTATGCATCGAACAAGTTGCCAGTCACGCCTTCAATGGAGTCATCAATAGGCAATATATGCACACGTTTTCCATACTTGACATCCGGGCACTGATGGACGGAAACAACGTCACCAAGCCTTACCCTGAGGTTCGACCTGACAACCTTGTTCATCCTTATCTTGGGCTCTTCACAAGTGTCATCGGCCAGTGCGATGCAGATAGTGTCCCTCCTTTTCTTACCCTGAATTTGCCATATACAGTTGAAAAGTAGTATCAAGCAGTAGATCAAACAGAATCAAGTAGCAATCAAATCTACCAAAATATTTTGGTACTAGACAGGATATCCTCAACTATTTGGAGGAAAAACGTTACATGTTTGATTTTAACAAAACTTTCTGGAATCAAAATAATTGTAAAATTAGTTCGTAAAATCAACATTTTAAACTGAATATAGGAATCCTAGTGCACAATTGTTCAGGTAAGGTCTATGCTCACCAAAGTTAAGAATACATTAATCTAGTCATAAACACACATATACAAGTGTTTTCCAATAGTTTAAAACTTAAGGACTTGTTTGGCCTGATTAAAGCTTCTGCAGAATTCTGCACTGTTTGAATAGGAGAAACCCTAGCAGCCTTCCTAATACAAGATTACCAACAGCTTTCCATTGCAGCTAAAAGCATAAGTTTCCAAATAGAACTTTTGCCTTTGGGGGCCAAGATGCAAGAATTACACTATTTTTCATTAACCAAAATGCCTGGATTTTGCTTCTTGCGGAAAGAGAATAAATATTCTTTATTTGTTACTTGAATTCAAGATCTCAGCCAATTATCCTTATTATTCCTCGTAGATATATCAAGTGAGATGTATAAAACAATTGATTCGGCTACCAACCACAAAAAAGGGCCCAATTCAACCAAAAGCACAGTCCCTTCAAAGGAAAAACCCTAACTTCACCGAAACCCACATCACAAAACACCAAAATCTACCTTCAGGAACAAATAAAACACCAGAACCTCACCTTGATAAGGATCGTATCGCCGCGGAAGAGTTGGAGCTTCTCCATCGTCTCGGGATTCAATGCGACCACCGAATTGTCATCGTTGATCGCCTCATCTACGACCAAACGGTTCGGGGCCTTCTTCCTCTCCAAGATCGCCGTCGAGAAGTCCCTCTTCGTCCCCTTCCTACAAAGTTCCCCACCCCACCCAAAAAGAGATCAAATCAGAAACCCTAACACTAATTGAAAACCCTAACCCTAATTGAGCCAAAAGCGTCGATAAGGATGAGGGATCTTACGGATCGGAGGAGGAAGCGGCCTCGCCCTCGTTCGCCATGGGATCGGAATTAGGGTTCCAAGAGAATGGAATCGCCCAAAACGAAGAACACAAGGAAGACGAAGAGTGCGCAGGTACACCGAAGAGAGTAGGGATATTTACATTTATATTAGGGGTATAATATGTAAAATTAATTTATTTTTAATTCCTCCTGAAAAAAAAATAAAAAATAGGAGTAGATGTTTTTAAATATATATTAAAAATTTTAAATCCGCATTTTTATATATTACAAAGATACACATATATAATAGGGGCTTATATTATTCAAAAAAAATAAAAAAAAAATTTAAATAGAAAGTACAAGAACTATATTGTTATATAGGAATAGGACAGGGACTATCCTTATATTTTACTATTATTATATATTTAATTAAGAGGGGTATTTTATTTGCTTTCGGTGTTAGGTTTGGTATAAGGGTATCCTTGCTCCGTAAGAAAGAATTATGGCCGTTGGATGGAGATTTATAATTTGTTGGTACATTATGATGCTACGTGGCAAATTCTTTTGTTTACGTGATTTTATTATTATTTTTTTATTATTATTATTTTTTTTTAAAATAAAAATAAAAAATTTAACTAAACTCTCAAATAAAATATATATATATATATATATATATATATAAAGAAAGAGAGTTAGGCTGAAATACTATTAATAGTACCAAGTCATTGGTGCTATTAAGTTTTTAACCTTTGGATTTAAAAATGTGTGGTTGAAATAGTGGCCCCTTGGGTTTAATAGGTGGTTGGAAAAATAGTAAAATCTAACGGATGTTGCACTCGACCCCCAAGCACGAGTGCAACATGCATCCTACACTAAAAAAAATTTCGACCACTCGGCCCACTACCCTGGCGAGGAAAATACTATGTCTAGGGATAGAATGTAAAGTGAGGATGTTTAAAGTATAAAAAAATCTAGCCCAAGTAAGAGTTCTCTACTAGTCTGGTTAAATACATGCAAACATATGACATGGTGCTAGGTCAAAGTTCTAAAAATAACATTTAGTTTAACTTTAAACATAAATAGGGAACACTAACAAACATAATCTCAATATCAACCAAAGTGAACAACATCTCCCTCAAACATGCTCTCAACAAGCATAGATAACCATAACCGCCAAATAGCTCTTAACCTCATCTAATAATCAGACAACATGCAAGTTCTCAAATTCACTAGAATATACTCCATAAATTCAGTAAGCATTAATTCCCCATGACTTAGAACAATTCTCATGCTTACCCCTCGAACACATAAGTTGTACATTAACATGCATGCTTACTATCATATAGAATTAGAGAATCGTCCGCCGGTTTTGGAGACGAAAGCAACCCACCTGGATGTGCACGTAGGTCCGGAGTCCAATGAGCCGAAACTGACATGGGCAATCCTCAAGTTCCCATGATTCTAACGAGCCCAAAAACACCCGAAAACTCCTCCCGATCATTGAGATATAAGTCAAACACCGCGGTAAGCAAAAATCATCAAAACTACCACTCTGCGAAAATTTCAGTCCAAGAGATGCCAAAATATCACCTTTGAGATGTCCTCCAAAAATTTCAAAAAAAAATACGACTACAATCCTCGCGAAGAATGTCGATCGAGTCCTCACAGGCTGAAATCCGACAACCGTGCACCGAAATAAAAATCGAACAAACTCTGCTGTCTAGAAAAATTCACAGCATGGAAGGGGTTCAAAGATGCTCTGAAAAACCCAATAAAAAATCCAAAAACGAGAGGAACGGTAAATACGGAAATCGAAGGTCTACCTCTCGTGGAATCGATGTCGTAAAAATCAGCTAAAAATTCTCTCGGGTCAGCCCAGGGGAGCCCACGTACGAAGCGTCAACGAAAAAGATCGGTGTCGAAAGCACGTCGAAGCTCGCGATGTCGAGGAGGAAGCTGATGAAACGACTTCTAAAAATTCTCCGGGATCCCAAACGTCAAAGAAGAATCGCCGAAGAAGGTTCCTGTCGAAAAAGCCCACAAGAAAAAAACTCCAAAAACCCCCCAAATGCTGGCCCAAGAGGGCTATTTATAGCCAAAACCAAGGTTATATATATATATATATATATATATATATATATATATATATATATATATATATATATATATCCATTATCGGATTCGAGCGCCCGAAATAACCCCCGCCCGGATCCGCACTGTGCACGTCCGGATTCACCCGGGCGTGCCACGCATCCATACGGGGTCTATGGCGAGGCGCACGGAGCGTGGTTCGCGTCGGGGCAGCCAGGTCCGTGCGCCTGCCAATGGGCACGCGCTATGCGTCCTGGCGCAGTCCACGATGCGCCACGCTCTGCGCGATTGGCGCCTCGACTCCCGCGCCGCCGCCCAACCAATCAGGGGCTGCCACGTGTCCCGCCCGGCTTCTTCGCTGGTCCCGGTGCACACGCAATTGGGTCGTGGACCGGCCCACTTCAAAATCAGTCCGTTAGCCCGTTTTGCCCGAAAATAGTTGATTTTGACATTTTTCGCGCGCTAAATCCAAATCCGATATCCTTTTTACAAGAATCCACTTCTAAATTTTGATGAAGGCATTCGGATAGGCAAAATTAATTCAATTTTCGCGCCGGGTCCAATCTTGAGGTCCAATTCGCGTCCTACCATCTCCAACACACAACAAAAGCCTCCATAAGCCACAGATCACTCCGCAAAACCTCCGCGAAGATCCGGATCATCACAAGTAAGGTGAAGTCTTATGTCATTAAGAAAGAGGACAACATAAAAAAAAACACTATAAAAAGAGGAAGGCTTGATTATGAAAATAGAATTTCTCTGTAGATAAAGTGAGTGTAGCTAGAAACTCTAGTCACGAAGGTTTGGCGATTTCAATAAGTTTGAATCTCTCTATAACTAGATATTAGATTCGCATTGTTTCTATTACATGACTCTATATAAGTTTTTTTTTAATACAGACAAATTTTGAAAAGATGACACTGAAATAATAGGTAATCATACTATCTGCAAGACTGTCGATATAGGAATAGTAAAACTAAAAATATTTAATAATATGATAAGAGCATAAACGAATATGAGACACATTTCAGGTCTTGGGTTGAATCCTATACCACTTAATAGTCTTAACTCTATTGGCTTTTATATTAGTACTTAAGTGGACTCATCAAGGTGAAAAAGGCTCCATGATCATCATAAAGGAAGACAAGAAAGTGAATCTTAGAACTTGATAAATTCTATGATCTTTGACAATAAGCTACACTAATTAGGTCAACTATTAATTAATATTGGTTTTAGGAAGTGGTTAATTGTAAGGGCTCTACAAACTATCATTCTCTTTTTTGTGTTAATCAAAAATATTAAACAGTGAGCTGTGTGAGGAATCTATAGATCACTACGGAGATTAAATATGGATCGAAACCGCGTATAAAAATGAAGTATCATTTTATTTATTATAAATAAATAATTATAATGGTAGTTTATGAGCAATGAGAATTGAGAAAAACTTATATATATATATATATATATATATATATATATATATATATATATATATATATATATATATATATATATATATATATATATATCTTTGAGCCATATGATTGTTTAAGGAGAAGAACCTAAATCAATTTTTCATATTGTTAGGATTTTGTTGGATTCGTAATTAAATTTAATTAGACTAAGATTAATATTTAAATCTGTTTGAGATTAATTTTAGTAAGATTTAAATATTAATTAGAGTAAAATTCTGAATATACTAAGTTTTGTATACATCTTGGATGGAGCTTTATATATAGTTCTAATGTAAAGAGTTTTTATCTTGGGTGGAGTTTTATATATAGTTTTAATGTAAAGAGTTTTTATGTAGAGTACGTCTTATGTGATCACATTAGAGAGAAAGGTGGCTATAGTTGTATGCACCTAGTACACGGATGCAACCAAGAAAAAGGTTTTTTTTGAGCTTATAGAAGACGAGAGAAGGATAAGAGAGATTAAGAGAAATAGTTCGGATTGAAACAACTTTATTATAGAGGAGTAATCAGGTGTAATTATTCTCTTGATTAGTAAATATTATTTCACCCGTATTTTTGCTTTTGATTTTTTTTTTTATCTGTGTTGGTGTCGGTTTTTGTTATTAATGAGTTTTGTTGTGGAATTCCAACAATCGAGTACCGGAGCGGGTTGCAGATTCACAAAATTTGGTATCGGAACTGGTTACATATTTCCAACCCATAACTCCATTTTTTCTTTCTCTTTTTTTTTAAGTTTTTGTTTAACATACATTGTAATGTAGGATATTAATCTGATGAAAAAGTTATGCAAATATATAATAGATGGATCAGAAAGAGTCATTTTGATTTTATTGATTTTTAGGAAGAAATAAAAACGAAAATGAAGTCGCAATTGATTCTATCGATTGTTGTTTTTTTAAAAAAAAATTAACATACATTTATAAAATATTGTTTTAAAAAATTAACATACATTTATAAAATATTGAGATAGGTAATTAACAGGATCAAATAAAAAAAAAAAATGAATTGGATATATATATATAGAGAGAGAGGGGCACTCTAGTAATTATAACAATTGGAAAAGAAAAAAATATTCAATTTTCATGAATTTTAAAGTGCACAATTAATTGAGCTCCTCATTTAACCATATGAATTTTAAGAGAGATAAAGCGGTTTAATTTCGAGATTTTTTGGGCAAAAGCCAAGATAAATAAATAAATAAATAAATTCTCAACAAAAAAAAAAAAAAAAAAAAAACACTTTGGATGTTCTAGAAGTATACGTAGTTCAAGTAACCCTTACTTATAATTTCCCGCACGAACATCAAAGCACACGCGTCGCCCGTAGATCGGACCGCTAGTGCTCTAACACAATTTTAGTCCCACATCGACTTCTTACAAAAAATTACTTTTAGTTTTATAGTTTGGTGTCGTCCACTGTGCTGTCTCTTCGGAGACATCCGATAAAATTGGAACGATACAGAGAAGATTAGCATGGCCCCTGCGCAAGGATGACACGCACAAATCGAGAAATGGTCCAAATTTTTTTTTAATTTTGCTCCTTTTTTTTGTTCTATTTTTGCTCGATTTTTTTGTCGTTTAAGCCTAGAATCATTGCTACGAAACTAGGGTTTCCCGATTTTTTGTCCTTTTTTTCTTTTTTGCTCCTTTTTTTGTTCTATTTTTGGTCGATTTTTTTTGTCGTTTAAGCCTAGAAACATTGCTACGAAACTAGGGTTTCCGATCAATCGAGTTTTTTTGTTCTATTTTTGCTCGATTTTTTGTCCTTTTTTTTTTGCTCCTTTTTTGTTCTATTTTTGCTCGATTTTTTTGTCGTTTAAGCCTAGAAACATTGCTACGAAACTAGGGTTTCCGATCAATCGAGTTTAATCCTCATTTTCAATTTTTTTTAATTTTTTTTTTTTTGGATCTTTCTTCGCTTAAACCCTAATAAAAAAAACCTTGCAATGAAGCTAATCTATCCTTCCAGGTGTTCTTTGGTTTCTTTTGATTTTGAAGTTAATTTAGAGGATCTGGTTCTTTTTCCTTTTTTTTTCTGTTAAATTCGAAACCTCAAACTGAAACAGCATTTGGGTGTTGTTAGTAACTTTTTTTTTCTTTTAATATTTCTATGTGCTTGCAGTATCACCATAGCCATGGAGAAAAGTATTTTCTGTGCAGCCTTTTTCTTTTTTTTTTTTATTTAATTCAAGTTCTTCGCATAATTTTGTTGTAAATAAAGTTTAATAAAATCATTTACTATTATCTATTAAATTATATGAATTTCAATTTTTTCTTTATCATTATGAATTTTCTGATATTTTTTTCCCTCTTCTTTAATTAAATTATTTTATTAATTATAATTAAGGAATAGAAGTTCCGAATTCGAAAAAACAAATCAACATACTTCCGATTTTTATACTTTTATGTATAAGTTTTTCATGTCATAGAATTTTCGACATCAGAAAATAAATTATGATTTCCAATATATATTATTTTGTGATATTTCTGGTTTATGATTGAATATTTATCTTATCAATTTCTAATTATTTTTGTTAAATTTAATTAATTCAGTAATATTGATAAAATTAGGAGATCTGCCCTCTTCCTACGAAAGATGGATACCCTCTCATTTGCAGGGGCAATTGTTTTCCAGATGCTGAGCTCATGAGGTGGATCTTCTTTCCTTAGCCAAGATTGGTGAACGGACAGATATTGATAAATTTGATTTACAGCTGAATTAAAATAACATATATCTAAGACCAATACTACTCATATACCTCATTTTGAAATGTATGATATACATCTTACATATTCAAAAATAAAAAATTTTAAAATAATCAGTAAAATTCATCCCATCTTTGAATGAATGTATAAAATGTACACTTGTTTTGAAATATACAAAATATTTTTTCCTATATCTAAACACTTGGGTACTGTAAACTCTTTTTAAGTTCAAACGTGAAGAGGGATGGGCGTTAAATATTCGAAGAAACACAGATGTTTCTACTTATTTACAAACAATCTTCTTCTTCTTAGCTGTAGTGATATGAATGCAGGGATTAGTCTCTTTCTACAATTGATCTTAGATTGAAAAACATACTGCAAAAAGAGGTTGGATCCTCCGCATGCGCGTTCACAAAATAAGGTGATTTGTATCCTCAATCTACACATCTTATTACATAACTGATTTGGTAAAAATCGAGATCATCTGTACAATATCGATAATTTGGCGCGCTTTTGCTGCAAACTGAAATTTAAATGATGCAATATGATGCAAGAAAAGTAATAAAAAATTTTGAGGCATTGCCACAATTAATAGATGAGCAAGGTGAGGCTAAGGATTATACTTATAAATCCGAGTATAAGAGTGGCGAGGAGGTAACTCATTTGAAGAGCTTGTTTTTCGGATCGGTTTGATTGCGCGCAGTCGGTAGAAGAGTGAGAACTGTCACATAAATGGCAGCACAGTTAGATACAATTTGTAAACACATACGAATGCATAAGTGAAATAGAAATGGACAGTATGCATATTGAGGGAAAAGGTTGAAGCTGCACAAAATGTTTTACTTCAAAAAGACGTGACAGTAAATGCCTGCAGCATGTCTCATTAGTGTTGGAGAGATCATCAAATACAATGCAAGGCATACATACAACTTGCAAACTTGCGTGCGGTAGCAGCATAGTTAGGGGAAACAAGAACTTAAAAGCCCGGAATACCGACGAAAACTTAGCAAATGCGAGTAATACAATTTTACTGATTTCAGATTTGCTGATCTACCACTGTCGGAAAGAAGAAACATGTCATCAACGCCATTGAAATTTCGATGAGTATTTCGGAATCTACCGAATGAACAAAATGGACAGTCTGTGCGGTATATCTTCCTCTATGGATACTGAAATCAGGCTTAGGCAAAATGAGGCTCATCTCCGGCAACCACCATTTGAAAGCCAAGTAACCAATGACTAGAACCACATGTAGCCGAAAAGTAAATAGTTATTTCATCATTTCCTTCGTTCTAAGTTAGCGTATACTCGCTCCTTTCAAAGATAGAGAATCTTCAACTGATTTTAACTTCTAATTAGATCACCTATCATTAAGAATCTGTAAAAAAGAACCAGGAAAACCCAAACTACTTTGAAATTCTAAAAGTAATCTATAGCATGCTAATGCACACATGATAAATGAAGCAGCAATTGGAGACAAAGAGATCAGAGTCTTAGCGTTTGGATAAATTGCATCATTACTTGCCAACAGTTAAGTAGAAATTTATATCCTGAGTTCTGCTATGATACTAAGACTTGCCTTAGGTGAAATTTGCCTGATTGCCTCACCAGTTATGTGAAGTGGCATTTCCAATATTCAGTGAACACTTATCCGGTTGTCGCACTATATATATCTGATCTCCTGTACTGTTTTCTCCATAGATATCCTGATTACGATGCCATGTCCACAGGGCATATGTCGAGTTAATAACCTGTACAAAATATCACAAATGAATTAGAATGGATATCTTCTGATACATCATTTAGTTTTACAATCACTGATCATAATATAAAAGCCTCTTTGCCCAGGCTGGAATTAGAATGGATTTCAAAGAAGCATTTGATAGCATTTTATATTAGAACAAATATATTAAGACCAAGATAAAAACCTCTAGAATTCCATGGCCAAAACTGCTGTCTCTGAAAGCACTCCATTCTGGTTGTTGATCCCAGCAAAATTTGCCCTTAGCAGGACCAGATGAGAAATTCAAGTGGCAAACCCCTCCAAATTCTGGAATATTATCACTTTGTGAAGGACATTTTCCAGGATCATCTGCATGGTCAATGTCGATTTGTTCGATATTTCCACCATCCCCTACAGTTATGTAAATTGGCCCACAAGGATCCAATGTATAATTGAATACTCTGTTCATCCGTTCATAAGCATGAACCTGTTAAGAAAAAACCAATATGATATCTAAACAATATTTCAATGTAAAGTAATCAGGTGAACTCAGGATATTTAGAATTGTGTAATAAAAGCTCTAATCACAGATCTTTGATGTTATGAAATTAGAAAATAGCACAACCATTAAAAGGTGTTGGAATTATTAAACATCACAGAACAATTGCATGACACAATTACATGTCCTTGGTATGATCATGCATGCATTGGAAAATGCTCGACTCCCTTCACTAGTCCACTTAAAGGGGATTGGTCATCCTAGTCTTCTTAGGGTCGAGTCTTTACATCATTCTGGGTCTTATTGGAGTCCAATAGTCCTTTATTAGGCTAAATGACCCAATTAGTTCATTAAATAGGTTTACCTACCTAATCAAGTTATAATCAGGTTTAAATTTAAATCAGTTAAATTCCGCAACAAGACAAGTAAATTGAAGCTATAATTTCCTAAAACAGAATTCAAATAATTCAAATGTTCTTGAATCTTACATGTATGAACCTATTACTGACCTGTTGTTGTCTCATCATATAAATAAAGTATACTATCAGATAGATTCAATATTGACAAATACTTACATGACCAGAAAAGACTACGTCAACACCATACTGATACAAAAGCCCTTCCATTTGCTGTCTCATGCACTCAAATTCCTGATAGTGAGATGAATAGCTGTTATACCACGGGGGGTGCCAAGTTGCGACAATCCAAGGAGTGACTTGGCGGTCAACCTGGTGCAAGTCAGATTTCAGCCAAGCATATTGAGCACCTGCAATATTGCGTTGCAAGACAATCATTATGCTATTAATTTTTTTTATAAAAAAAAATAAGGCTTAAAGATTTAGCGCCTTCTTTGCTAGGAAAGTTAGGCACTTGACATGCAAAATGTCTCTATTTTTTGCAGTGGAGATAAGCCAAAACAAGTTTCTAGAATATAAAAGCAAAAGCTTTAGTTTGAAGCTTTTGCTTCTGCTGTAGTAATGAGTTAACTGCTCAAAGAAGAATTGCTAGTTTGCTACACTTCTACAGAAGTTATAGCCAAGCCAAATACACCACCTTATCAATGTATGAAAGTGTAAGTGATCAACTAGTCAATATTTGTAGCACTGTAAATAATAAAGGCTTTGAATCAAAGAGAAGAGCTAATTGACCTGTTCGGTTGTAGTCAACATATGCACCCAGCATGATAAAATGTACTCCACCAGCAGTAAAGGAGTAATAGAAGCTACTGTTGGAGCCACTTTCTTGCGAGGGAACAGAAAATCGAGATAGGTAAGATTTGAATGTCACTCCACCAGCTTGGGGCTCAATTTCATGATTTCCTTCAATCACCATCATCGGAATATTTGATGTCAGAGGTTCCATGAACCTAAATCAATATAAAAGGCTATGATTTGTAGTCTGTTGATATTATAAGCAGAGGATGAGATAAGCGCAAATCTTCCATTTCATTCAAACTAAGCAAACAATAGTTGACAAAATGCAGATATTGCAACCTAGTAGTCTCTTCTGCCTTGTAAATTAATAAATAAACCCAGCAGCACTTACAATTATCAGAATAAACTAATAGAAATACGAACGAACAGCTATTCAAGAAGCTAAGGATGCCAATATTTTACCATCTCAAACAGTCCTACAGCGTATACAATAGTCAATAACAATATCATATTATTATTGAGGTTTATATAGACTACTGAAGAGAGAGGTAAAGAACTCTTTGATTAGCTTATCTCTTTAGCTCTTTTCTTTTTTTTACAAGCCTTTCTGAGGAACATTTTATTCTTGTCTTTTTCACTTTTGACTATTTGGGTGGGTGGAATAGTAGGGGCATTAATTACTTGTGATCTAAAATAAGCTCATCAAACACAAGATTCATAGTTCTAGTTTCTACACTTTTCAGAAGCAGCAAACTCATTACTGATTAATTGAATATAAAAACAACTTTCACATATGATCATTTCATCTTACAATGACTTTTCAATTAAAAAAGACACGCATAGAAATACTAATCCAGCTCAAAGACGCAACAATATAATATAATATATAACATGGCTTAAATGGTTAAACAGTTACCTACACAAGGGCTACAAATTTTAAATTTTGAACATAAGTCCTCAACATTAAGAAAGCCTAGCAATGAAATTACGAAATAAAAGAAAAGATAAATCTCAGGTATAAAGTACCTTCCCCACCCATCCCAGGGCGGTTGGTAAGTTTCTCTAATGGGCGCGTTCGGGAATGAACAGGAATAGCAAGAAGCTCCTTTCCCACCGGTTGTCAAGTATTGATTTGCATAGGTCAAGTCTCCAACCATCAAAATCATCGAGGGGTCATTCTGAGCTAAGTGATCGATTGTAGCTGTAGAGTTGCTCGTAAGGCCTAGATCACCAATCACTGCGATCCGACGAGGATACATGTCCGGTGCAGGTGAGGGTAATGTCTCAAATGAGTGTTCCTCACTCAAAGCCTTTAAGGAGCTATCCCCACATTTGTAGTAATACCTCTTTCCAGGTTGAAGGCCTATTACAGAACATTAAGAAAGACTTTTTTACAGTTTTACATGTAAATGAAATGGCTAGTGTGAAGGATAGGCTCTAGGTCTCAAAGGAAACAAATTATGACTAATAACGACATGGGCGCAGGTTGCTTGGAAAAGTTTCCTACTAGAATGGATTAAGTAATGAATCAAAATAATATTAGGAAGAAATTATATTTTTAACAGCAAACTACTTAAAGTGAAATAGCTTCAAAAGCCTAGGACACTGAATGTCGAACTTACAAAGCTCCAGAACCAAAGTGAAATTTGACTAAGGACTTGTTTGAACACCATAATGAGTTATTCAATGATAATTTATGCACTGAGAATTTTGTTATGTGATTTCAAGCTAAGAATTTGATATTAGCTCCTAGCAAGATCTTGCCGGCCAAGATTTGTTAGAGTAATGTATTTCACTTACGAGATGATTTATCATATTTCGAGAAAATAATTTGAAGGCCAAATATAGTGTGGCGCACTAGACATTTGATCATACACTCATCTAATAAATATTACGAGCTTTTTGAATAAATAAAAAAAGATGTTTGTGTATCTAAACAAGCTCTAATTGTTCAGGGAGTAGCAAAGCAATTTACCCTACTGATAATGAATGTCCTGTAAAATATACACTACACATTGATCCAATAATAAAAACATAACATAAAAGAGCTGCTTACCATCAACCCTCACATGGTGAATGATCCCAGAGGTATAATTCAAGAGACCCTCGTAGGGATACAACTGGCTATAAACAAGCGCAGTCCCCTTCGCCATTAAGGGGAACTCCCCGCTCGCCTCGCCGTACCAAACCTCGCTCGCCACCGCCGAAGTATCCAGCGGCGACACATCCGACCCGATCTGCGCGTCCCCTGCACCCACCCCCACCCAAAACCCCAACAACTCGTCAGCGATTCAACAGGAGACCATCCTAAAACCGGATTCATAGGCCGAGATCAAACTCCGTACCGGTGATCCAGGAGACCCAGATGGAGGAGGGGGAGGAGGAGGCGGCGAGGGCGATTTGCTCGGGGTAGGGGGACTCCACCTTCTTGGCGAGGCGGGGGTCGGAGAGGGGCACGTCGTCACTACCGCGGCGGAGGTAGGAGTCGAAGCGCCGCGTGGTGGGGGGGAATGGGCCATCGAGGGTCGTCGGGATCGGCTCCGCCGCCGCCGCCGCCGCCGCCGCCGCCGAGGAGAGGAGGAGGACGACGAGGAGGGGAGAGGGAGAGGGTTCGGATGCGCCATGATTGTGGGGGGATTCTAGGGTTTGGATGGGGATAAAAAGGGGGGAATATACCAGGGAATGAGGCGGGGATTCGCAGCTTCGCCATGGCGTGGTGGGGAAGCTAAAGCCACGAAGAAGAGAGAGATTAAAAGAGAGAGAAAGGGTAGTCGAGGAATTTATTCTATGGACCCGGTCTATATTGTATGCTACGTGCTATGTTTTTATTGGTCAGTGTTCGGATGACGTGGTACGCACAGTCCATAAGTGTGGGAGATGTAAGATATAATAATTATTATTTTTAAAATTCCTTTATTTTATTTGAAAATTTCCCATTTTCTTTTTGTTGTTTATTTTTAAAAAAAATATACAATCAAATTATAACAAAAACACAAGAAAAAAAGAATTAAACGAAAATTGTCACTTGCAATGAATAAATTCGTTGAAAAATCAGGTATAGATTGAGAATGAAGAGATTTGCAGAAGATAAAATTGTTCTACATGAAAACTAGGAAAAGGACTACTCATATACAGGAACAGTACAGGCTCAGAAAACAAAAACCCTGCACAGAAACTGCAAATGCCACTCTTTCCGTCGAACCTCGAAAAAAACGGCTACCATCTACTGCTCTGTTGATCCGATATCGTCTCCTCCGACGACACATCACTATCGATCACAACCAAGTTGGTCGGTTCGTTCGAACTTTTCTTATTCAGATCCAGCCCGCTGTTCAATCCAAAACCTGCAGTTGCCGCCGATACAGGCTTTTGATGCAGGTCGAGCGGCGATCCCGTCAATGGCTCGGATGATGGACCATCAGAAACCCTCAAGCCGCCCGACTTGCCACCAGAACCCGCGCTTTTCATCTTTAAAATGCCTCTCTTTCGAGATTCTTTAACTGAAGAGCCGATCTGCGGATCGTTGTTGCTCGGTCTCGGCGTTGCTATCACTTCTTTGAGCCAATGTGGAAGACTGTTGCTCGGCGACGGAGTAGTTTGAGGCTCGAGATTCGATCTGTCTACTGATTTCTTGGGGAGCATGGGTGAGTCGACATCATACCTTGTGTTTTGAGCTCTGAAATACTTTGGATATATGGAGTTGGAACCGAATAAGAAGTTGTTGCTGAGAAAAGCACTTGAGGATGAGCTTTCATTCGCAAACAGATTAGGGTTCCGATACGAGGTGTGACTGTTCCGAAGGTATACATCTCCCAGAGAAAGTTGAGTTTCTGTGGAGGAATTGGGCAAATCCGAATTCCATGCCCAATTTCCGTTCCCGCCATACCGATTTCCTACTTCAGATTTTGATCCCCAAGAATCATTTGCCCCGGCAGGGTGAGACAATATACCAGTTAGAAGTTTCCTTTGCTCTATCCCCCACCTTTCAGCTAAATCCTCCGGCATTCTCGATCTTAAAAAGCAGAGACGAGGGTCCCTCAGCATCGCATGCCAATTATTTAATCCATACCTTCTCACGCCAATCCAGAGAAAATCCAATTCGTCCTCCGACCAATCGATCGACCGCATCTTATCCGAGAAGGCGCCTAACCGTTCTTTCAGCATTGATGACCCACTTGTGATATTGTCCAGTATTTGTTTGTGCCTCGACGTTGTTACGTTTTCGAAAGAGCTGGTCCATCGCGGGCCCTTGGTGCTATAATCGAATATATCTTTGATGCTCAGATTTGATTGCCATGGCATCATCTGCGAGCCTTTAGACGAGAAACCTGGAGGCTCGAAATTCAGTGGAGATGGATCGAAAAAGTTCATGCTTAGAGACAAACTAATTCGCTCTTCTTGCTGCTTTCTTTCCGAGACGGGATCGCCTACATTTCCCAAGAGTGTTCGTGCCAGTAGTGGTGCAGTTTGATTCGTAAAGCCCGCAGAGACGTCCTGCCCAAAGTTAAAATGATGAGAAAAAAGATTGTGACTTACAAAACTAGAAGAATAAGTAACAATAGTGCTAATTCTAGCCAAATTATTAATTTTCACTTTTGGTTTTATGCATGCAAAGCGATTAAAAAACAGAGTGGTTCGATGACATCCATGCTATCCACGTCTTCTTGAGTAAGACATGTTGAAAATTAGTCAAACAACCTAAGAAAGATAAAATATCAAAGTAAAATAAAGGGTTATTTCTAAATTACTCTCCAAAGGGATTTTAGTTACTGCCGTACAGCTTCAATTTTAACGAGTTCGTTTCACCTAGCAATTGAGTCCTTCCATAAATCTAGCCCTCAAGAAAAAGATGGCACATCGGTATCGTCGTAACAATTGAAACATCAACCGACAAATCAGCAAACCTTAACAATGATGCTGATGCAGCATCTTTTCTAGAACTGTAGACTAGCATACCGAAATATTTCATGAAACAACCTTTATGGACTAAATTGTTCAAAACTGAAACTCGAAAAGATATGATCAAAATCAGGATCAAACTTCGACTAAATTTTCTACTAACTGTCAATCAAAACAGCTGGAAATAAAGAAGAAGTTTCTACACTATCAATCACCTGGTTGTGTTGAACCGGAGCATATGAATCAGCAGGGAATGTAGTGGATGACATTCCACTGAATGGTTCTTCGACATTAATTTGCTCGTTCGGCCAGCACATCTTCCCTTTCTTTTTCTCTTGAAGTGCTTTACCAAGCGTTTCCAACCATTCCAACTCTTTGATTCTCCCCTCATTTTCCTCATCCGCTGAAGCTGCAAGATGGTTCCTTGACGACGAACATCCGGATCCTCTCGAATCGATCTTAGTTAGACAAGTAGACGCTGGAGGGGAGATAGATTGCTCCTTATTAATTATTTGATCCCTCTGTTCTGTAGTATTATCAAGTGAAGTATTTTTTTCGGAGTTATTGACAGCATTAGCTATCTTATTTCTCAATTCATTCTCTCTAGTGCTATTTAAATGACTTTCTCCATGCACTAAATTGGGTTCTTTATTGACATCAGATGCAGCCGCCACAAGATTTTCAACACTTTTTGAGGGACGAGATTGTTGGAGAGGTGATTCTTCACTTAAGTCTTCATCTCTGTATGTCAAACAAAAAGGCATGTCATGAATCTAGTCGTACAATAATAAAGGAAACTACTCTAAAGTCGAGTAAAACTTACTTTTTTGGTTCGAGCGGGCATTCAGCAAGAACGGATCCAAGTTGGGCGTCTTTGCCGATGTTAACCGACTGTACAGGAATTTTCACAGCAGAAAATTTCTTCCGTTAGCTCCAAATGCTCTTT
This sequence comes from Tillandsia fasciculata, assembly GCA_029168755.2. Taxonomy (NCBI): domain Eukaryota; kingdom Viridiplantae; phylum Streptophyta; class Magnoliopsida; order Poales; family Bromeliaceae; genus Tillandsia; species Tillandsia fasciculata. The sequence continues at coordinate 914,206 of CM054932.1, forward strand.
ACGAGGGAAAAATTAAATAATTTCCAAAATACAAAATTAGGAGCTAAATGAAAAACAAACTTCATGCGTTGGACTAAAGAAAGGAAAACGGGGGCAAAAATGACAGACAAGGTCAAGCACAAAGCAATAATAATGGTTATTAAAAATGAGAGGACAAGCCACCTGCTATAATTACTTGTTCCTAAAGCTATATTGGTAAATAGAGTAAAAAAAAAAGCACTTAAAATGGTGAGTTTGACCGGGATAACAGCAACACATACAAGTGTCCTAGGTAATAAAATGTTAAGCGAAAAAAATATATATATTCCAAATAATTGCACTGATAGAGTCTATGCTAAAATTCGAGAATTTTGGATGACAAGAAATATTTGAAAAGAGAAAGAAGGACAGTTTAAAGACTAGAGGTCAAAGAGGAAACTCAGAAAATGGTATGAATTACAATAAAAAGCTGAAGAGGCTCTAATGAGGAAAGGAACACAACTTGTGCCCGATAAATCTTGGAAAGTCATCATGGACTAGGAGTTTTGATGAAGAAACAACAGGAGATAGAGTAAAAATATAAATTGCAAAATTCAAATGCAAATACTAAACTCCAAAGCGTCGATATTAAACATTAGAAGAAATGAAATTCATGTAGCTATATTTACTATTTTAAAAAATCAAGAGGTGTTCGAAAAAATAAAAAACATTTCCTACATAATGTACAAATATGGAAATACTAAATGAGCTAAGTTAACTCCTTGAAGGGTTATAGGTTATCATCCAGGAATATTTTAATATCGTATGGCAAATGCACGTGATTCATTTTTTTACAAAGCCTTCTATTAACGCGACTTATTTCATATCCTTCTCGAATTTCCCACTGTTTAACCATTCTTGATGAGTTCATTATTTGAATATTCGCATACTTTAACAAAGATCTTCCAAACCAAAAACTCTCTTTAGTCACAGATGATTGAGATACGCTCCAAGGTGCATGTCCAACTACCGCCTCCTTGTCTACCCAAATCAATTGATTCAATACGACAAACTTACATCAAAGGCTCCAAAGGCTCTTTGTGCCTTTTTGAGCCTTGTGCCTTTTAAAACACTGCCATCAATGCATGTTAGCTAAACGCGTGGAAGATAAACCCGAATATGATTCATCGATCTACAAGATACCTTGTCTTTTTTGGCGGACAGCCAATTAAGCAGAGACTTCATTCTCAGTTAAGACAGCACGGATCCTAGATATTGCTAAAAAGCACTTGTAGTTCATCTTTCTTAAAATGCCAAACCTCATTTACGAATGGTCTATATATACGCCAAACTACATGCCGACAAAGGAAATATTGTTAGAAACGACAAGTTTTATTTTTGCGCTGCCCAATAACTGTCATAAGTTTCTGAAGTATGAAATCTAAAGATTGTCTTATTTGACTGAATCATTTACACCCAATCTTCTCGGTCAATTCCTAGTAATGTGGAGCCAATGCATGTGAGGGACAGCCATATTTACTAGTTTGACTAGTTTTAAGATCTCTCATCAAAATGAACTAAATACTCCTGGATGATACATAGGTTGATGAGAAAACATAATATACTACAGGAACGAGCACATTGTCATCAAGGTCCATAGATACTAAATAAGGAAGTTATTCAACACAGCCAATTTAACGTCCACTGCTCTTCTTCTCATAATTGTGTATTTGTTACAAAACGTGCAATCATACAATTTTGTTATTTCTAGTCTGAAAATGCTTCACACAAGTTGAACGGCAAAGTTGCCAAGGGCATACTACATGCACAGAAAGATAACGCGAATGGCTAAAATGACCTATTGAAGCCAATTTCTGCTTTTGAAGCTAGAAGCTTATTTCAGCTTCGCCCTACGGCAAGAGATCTAGAACTATTGTTTGTCAAATGCTCCAATGCTGCCACTTGCAGTTAAAACATGTCCCAGAAGCCAGAGCGAAAATGTAGTTAGTCGAATTTCTTACATAAGAAACAGAATTTGTGACAATAACAGTAAATTGGATATATTTCGCAAGAGTACTAGCAGTACAAACAATCAATCTAAAGAATCAAATCAAGACTTTTCAATTCAGCAACCATGGAAAGAAAAAACTACGACTTCATCATGCAAGGAAAGCGATGAATTCGTAGGACTGCGCAGCTTACCGAATTATCCTCTTTCAGATGTTCAATGTGGGTTTCAGTTTCCGCATTTAGTCTCGCTCTCTTCGGAGATACTCCAATTGGAGACTTGGAAGATGAATCAACTGGTAAAGAACTTAATGGACGGGCTTGCGACGAGAAGCGCTTCCGCTTGTACGTCAAAATCACCTTATTGCTCATCTTTCTTTATAAATATCTCGATCCTCTCTATATTTGCATCAACTTCAAAAAAGAACCTCCCTACATGTAATGCCTATAAACACATTAGATTTTTGAAGTCGAATCTAATCGAAAATAGAGATTCATAAAGTTTGCATTAAGATTTCAGAAATTATGATAAATAGAGCTAAGTAATGATAAAATTCTCAACTTCACAAGTTAATAAGAACACATACAAAATCCAAACTAATGCTTCTCCAATATCTACTCCAAATTAGGGTTCCATCATCATCAAGCAAAGTAATTTCCTCTAGATTATTCCACAAATCCCCACTACTTTACACCAAACCCATCACTAAATCTAATCATACACAGGTCAATCCAATCAAATAGAGCAAAAATAACCCTACTTACAATCCGAAAAAGAGCAAAAAAAACCTCAAATTCAAAGCTCAAAACCAGCATTCAAACATAGAACAACAGTATTATGAATCACTAATAGCTAAAAAAGCAACTCATTTCTCTTCCCATTCCAAATTTTTCCACCAAACCCTAAAAACCTCGCGAACAAGCACAAATTTTAACCAAAATTGCATGCGAAGCTACAATCGCCTCCCCATTAATCGAATTGGAGAGAAATTACTACAAACTGGATCAAAATAACGGAATTAAACTAAGAGAATTGAGTAGTGAGTACCCTAATTCCTCCAATTTTGAGAAAAATTGAGGGGAAAAAAGGGGCAAATTTGGGGGGAAATAGTTTTGTTTCTTTTCTCTCTCTCCTCTGGAGCCTCTGGAGCGAGACAAACGCTTTCGCTGCTTCCTTTTTTTCTCTTTTTCTTTTCTTTTTCTTTTTCCGGGAGAAATAAATGCTATTTTACATATATACCCCCGGGTGTTTCCCTAGAGAAAAACTATTCCCTGCACACGGTGTATGATTATATCTCATACACCCAATTCCCTATCAAATATCCAATAATAATTTATTCTGTATTAAAAAAAATATATATAGCAGATATATTCGTACAAAGTTTAATTTTTTTTATTTATTCTTTCAAAAATTTTAAATTGTTCATATATGTCCCTCTAGTTTGTTATCGGTAGTTTATTATTTATTTTTTAACAAAAAATAAATAAATATATTCCTCTAAAAATTTCAACGATTAAAAATGTACATATATTTAAATATAATATCTAAAACCGGTAAAAAAATAAATTTATCTCACTCAGTTAAATATTTTAATTTATAATTAATTATATTTTTTTAAAATGGATATTGACGGTAGAAAGTAAAACATATATGAACAATTTAATACTTTTGAATATATAAATATAAAAAATTAAACTTTTTAGAAATATATTTGCTATTTGATATATTTGCAGAAAATATAAAATTAATCCTAGAAAAAAATTAGCATTTATAATTTGGTAAAATTTTATCATTTTCAGAAAAAAGTTTTATATGAATATATTTTTTTCAATTTTTTGTTCGTTTAGTTCGAATTTTTTTTCAAATTTTATGGCAAGCCATTATTTTTTATTTTTTTTTAAAAAAAAAGTCTAGAAAATAAAAATACTAGTTTTCTATAAAATTTTAAAAAAACTTTTCCAAAATACTAATTTTTCTTAGAGCAAAACAGACGAAAAAATTTTAAAAAAATATTTTACATGAAATTTTTAAAAAAAAATTATTTTTTTTATATATAATAAATTATTTTTTTGAGTAAAATTTACTATTTTATCAAATTTTAAATTTCAAATTTTTTTGAAAAAATAAAAATCAAACTTCATATAGCCGTAATCATACTAGAAATACGTCGTACCGAATAGAATATATTAGCATCATACATCTAAATATGAAATAAAATTTTATATATAAACTATTTAGATAACTCATATCGCATTAATTAAATTTTTAATTTTAAATAATTACATATAATTTTTCTGTAAATATATTAAATAGCAAATATATTTCTATAAAACTTAAGTTATCAAATTTATTTCGCCAAACGTCCTTCCGTCTGCAAATATATTTTTTCGTTAATAAAATTGAAATAATCATGAGTTAAAAGAGATAACCATAATTAACTAAAAGATAAATGAATCTTTTTTACTTCTTATATATATAATTTATATTTTAATATTAATTTTTATCATTATTTTCATATTTTTATTTTCATGGCGGTGGCAGGACTCGACAAAAGTGAAATACGCCACACATGTCATGGTGAATTAATCACCTAAGGCTGTGTTTTCGTGAAATAATGTTCAAAAGAATAAATATTTTTATTCTTAGAATAATTTATTATTCTAGGATATTAATGTTCAAAAGAATAAATATTTTTATTCATAGAATAATTTATTATTCTAGGATATATATATATATATATATATATATATATATATATATATATATATATATATATATATATATATGTTTGGCTTGATATTTTTTTATTTTTCTTAGCATAACCAAAATCCTGTTTTGTAATTTTACAAAGAATAATAAATGATAGTACAAAAATTAATTAATTTTTTAAAAAATATTAAAATCATTCTTATCTATATCTTTTATATATATAATATTTAATATATGTACAATAATACATATAAAAATAATATATATTTTTAATATAAAATAATTAAATTATTATATGTAATGCTATTGCTTTATTTATTTTTAATAAACTAACTATTATATGAGAATAATCCTATTTTTTCTAGAATTATCCAGAATAATTCGGTTTGACCAGAATAGTTATTATTGTTATTTTTTTACACCGTTTGTCAGAATAGCATGAATAACTTTCGTTATTTTCGATTTATTCCGAAATCAAACGAAATCTTAAGTTTTATACAACTTTTTTTTTTATAATTTAATATTTTTATAAAGATCTTTATGAAATTAATTCTTAGAGTACTTTAAGGCAGTGTTTGGTTGGGGGATAAAGGGGGAATAACCCCCTTTATCTTCCTATTCTTGCCAAACATCATTGAAAAAAGACAGGGGATAAAAAAAAATTTTATCCCCTTCTTAACGGGTTATCCTAGGATAACCCGTTAAGATTAATTCCATGTGATGCTTGGAATAGTGGAATAGGGGTGGGGATGGAAATTTTGTATTTACTAAAATATACTATCTAAAATTTATAACTATCTAAAATAAATTTTGCATTACTATTTAAAATTTGACTATCTAAAATTTGAAAGGGATAACTATTTTTCAATTTACAACTATCTAAAATTTGAACTATTTTTCAATCCATAACTATCTAAAATTTGAATTTTGCATTTACTAAAATATACTATAAAAAAATAATTATTATTTTTTAATGTAAGATAAAATTTGTTACTTATAATTAAATTATTTCAAATTAAATATAATTTTTTAAAATTAATTTCCCTATACAAAAAGACAAGGGCAAAGTTGGCATTTTGAAAAAATATATATCTTCTTTTTTCACTATCCTTCACTATTCCATAATTTTAACCAAACACAATTTTAGCTATTCCAGAGAATACCAACTTTTCAACCAAACGCAATTTAACTTTTATACTTCTTTATCCCGGAATAGCAAGCTATCCCAGGTATAAAAAAATTTATACCTCAGAAATTTATCCTCGAACCAAACATTGCCTAAGAAGATAGATGAGTGTGGTGCATGGAGCATTCTAATAATACATACACCCGGTCCATCAGCCTCGAAGGGATGCGTTGGGAAATCAGGGGCATTTTGGTAATTTCGCGCAGTTGTTTCGTCCGAGGCCTCTCGCCCGGTGGGGGACGCTTTCGCTTTGGTGGATGTGCGCGGCTCGCAGCGCCGGTGTCCCCCTTCGGGGCCGAAGATCCTCTTCCGTGTAACGCCCCGTGTGGGGCCCACTCGGACGAGGTATGTGGTGGGGGGGGGGGGTGATAGGCACGTGCGGGGCACGTGTGCGTAGCGCTGACGTGGACAACAGGTCCCCTATCCCCTCCTCTTTGTGGGGGCCGCAGCATGACACGTAAGCAGAGGCGGGTCCCCACATAAAACGCGTGACACGTGGGCCCCACCACAGGACACGTAAGCGGGGGCCCTAATCACGTGACCGAAGTTTCCATACCAACTCCTTAAATATTTTATTTATTTATTTATTTATTTATAATTGTTATCAATGTGTGTGGAACTGTGGAAGTGGGATAATGTAGTTAAGTTCCAAACCGTCAATTTGTCCGCGGGTATTTACGTATTATTCATTCGTAAATTTTATCCGGATGGATATTAATTTTTTTTATTTAAAAAAATTAATAAATAAAATCTTGCGGGTGTGTGAATGAATATTAATAAAAATATTAAATATTTAAAAAATTACGAATAAAATTTATTCATATTTATGTGACCCACGAGTACAATAAATTATATGTAGATGGATATAAATAAAGATATGGAAAGAAAAAAAAAAAAATTGTAATAAAAAGATAGTTTTATTTTTTTAATTTTTTTGAATGTCTTATTATATATAAAAATAAAAATTTAAGAAATCAATTGAATGCAAACTAATCATTTTAATGCTACTATGAACCTATTAAAATTTCTTAATTAATTTACTATAGGATATTCATCCACTCGTCACATCGATGTGCTGAATAAAATTTATCTTATCTCATTTCAGAATAAGGTGGGTGTAAGATATACACCCCATTTGAAATATCCATCTAGCATTTTTCATTCATATAGTGTAAATACATATTTTAATAGATTTTCGTCTTACGAAGCGGATGAATCACAAACGAGGTTCCCGCATAGTCACATACGTGCTCGGCCTCTCCACGAACGAGATTTTGGCATAGCTACGTACGTACTCAGCCTCTTCACGTATTCATACAGAATCAATACATATCCTGATCATAGATCTCTCCACGTATTCGAACGAAATCAATATATATCCTGATAGATCTCTCTATGTATTCATACGAATCAATACATATCCTTGATAGACCTGCTTCTTACGAAGCTAATGAATCGCAAACCATTTAACTGGACAATGCTAGCAGTTCCTTCATGATCCATTAGTCCAGATGCTAGCAGCCGGTTCATGATCCATAAGTTGATGAAGAGCTGGTCTTATATGAATACATATCAAAAACCTACACATCTAATAACCATCTAATCTAAATACTTAATGTGCATATATATGCATGGCACCTTAATTAACATGATTTTATATATATATATATATATATATATATATAGTACTAAGTTATTAGTGCTATCAAGTTTTCTACTCTTTAATCATTTTCACCTATTAGATTTTACTATTTCTCCAACCACCTATTAAATCCAAGAAATTCACTATCATCTCAACTATACATTTTTTAATTTAAGGATTAAAAACTTAATAGCACAAATGATTGTATACTATCAATAGTATTTCAGCCTCTCTCTCTCTCTCTCTCTCTCTCTCTCTCTCTCTCTCTCTCTATATATATATATATATATATATATATATATATATATATATATAAAGAGAGAGAGAGTCCGGTTACTATACTATTGATAGCACCAAGCATTTTGTGCTATCAAGTTTTCTACCCTTAGATCAATCTCTTTAATTATTTTTACCCTTTAGATTTTACTATTTTTCCAATCACTCATTAAATCCAAGAGACCCACTATCATCTAAACCACACATCTTTTAATCTAAGGGTTAAAAATTTAATAGTACCAATAACCTGGTGCTATTAATAATATTCCACCTAAGCTTTATATATATATATATATATATAGAGAGAGAGAGAGAGAGAGAGAGAGAGAGAGAGAGAGAGAGCCCAGCTGAAATATTATTGATAGTACCAAATAATTTGTGTTATCAAGTTTTCAGCCGTTGGATGAAAAGATGTGCGGTTGGAATTATAGTGGTCCTCTAAAATATTTACTATTCAATCAACCACTCACTAAATCCTAAAAGATCACTATCATCATAACCGTATATTTTTTAATCTAATAGGTAAAAAATTAATAGCACTAATGACTTATATCATCGATATTATTCCTGCTTAATTCTCTGTCCTCTCTCAAATATATATATATATATATATACACACACATATATAAGTAGAGCTCTTATATATTTTTAAAAATATAAAAGTATAAAACTAATTATGCTTATAATTTTTTTATTATTAGATTTATATTGAGATTCATGTTATTGTATTTTTTCTTTTTTTTTCTTTAGATGACTTTATAATAGCACAAATCTCAATACAAGTTCAATAGTAAAAAATTTATAAATATAATTGACCTTATATTTTTAAAAATATATAAATTCTAATATATATATATATATATATATATATATATATATAAAAGATTAATTTCAAAACGAGTTATAACTTAGGGGGGGGTTTATAGATTTAGAAGTACTAGAGACGCCGCACTCCGACGATCTTCCCCGTCGAGGCTACAGTTTTGAAATTAGGGTTAGGGTTAGGGTTAGAGTTTGGAGGTCGAGCGAAGGTGGGGAGGGGGCGATTAGGGTTTTGCATTGACGGCCCCTCCCTCGCGTAGAAGATGATGAGGTCCTTCTCCTTCAAGAGCGCCACCATCGCCGTGTGCTTCTTCAACCTCGCCATCGCCGCCGCGCTCCTCATCCGCGGCCTCGTCTTCGGCGTCGCCGCCCCGCGGGGACTCGCCCCATCCCATCCCCACCACCACCTCGATCCCGGTGCGCTCCCCCCCCCCCCCCCCCCCCCCCCCCCCCTAGTTTGATCCCGATTTTTCAGGGATTTAAACTGCTGAAAATTTGATCGTTGCAATGATCCATTTGATCTCTCGAGGAGACTCCTCAGTTGCTTAATTGCGCAGGGGATTACAAAAACGCTTCTTTTGATTATTTGTATTGCATTTTTGTATTTGTATTTGGGGAAAAGATATTTACATACTTTTTCTCGATTGCGAATTACCAAGTAAAGTTTAAAAATGTAAAATTTAGTATACAAAGAATAAATTTTATTGTATTATCGAAAAAAGAATTTTCTAAGAGAAAACTCGTCAGAAATTCTAATAAATTGATTGATTAAAATAAATTGATTGTTCATGCAGTGAATATCAAGTAATTTTGAACGTTCATTGGAAATAGGGCTATAGTTCATATCTGAAAAGAAAGAGAATGAGATAAAGCATGAATGGGAACTAATTGGAAGTGTTTTAACTCATCCTACTTGTTTTCATTGGATTTATATCAAGGATTTAAGTGCCGTGGCACGGGGTCGTGCCGAAAACTTGCCGGCACGGTACGGCACGGTGCGTGCCGAGCCGAGCCGATGAGTGCCGGTCACAAAAAATACATGCGTGCCGACACATAACGGCATGAAATTTTTAATTTCTTTAGCAAAAAAAATTTTTTAATTGCTTATTATGTATCTTTATCAAATATTTTGAACTTTATTAAGAAAATTACTTAGTAATTTTAAGAAAAAAGGGTTTTGAACTGTGTCATCGGCACGGGAGCTGTATCGTGCCGGTATCTTGTTGGCACGGAACGGCACGGTAGATACGGCCCGTGCCGATGGATACTTAAAACCTTGATTTATATAGAGAATCACATGTTATGGATTGTTTAGTTATTATTGTGAGCAAAACAGTTTTATGTCATTGGATTGTGAATTATTGGTAATATCACAAACATTTAGTAATTTGATGAGCCCTCTAGATGTTTAATTTGTTCTTTCTCTACCTACGAAAACCAAAGTCAAAAAGTAGAATGGACAAAAATCTCTTCAAAAATCAAGACTCGAAGTATCCTGTCTAAATTTGCAGAACTGCATTTTCACTGCAGAATTTGTTTGTAAAATCTTCAAATGGATACTAACATCTGCATTATGTTATGTTTTCTTTTTTTTATTACAGCGCAAGTGAAGTACATATTGGAATCTGAAGCATTACGGCGTGCTATGGAGCCCTCGGAATTGATCAGAAGAGTAAGTTACGGTAGAATAGTAGTAGTCGGGGTTCAGAAGCATATCTTAGAGAGTTTTCTTTTTTTGAAAAGTTTTAAGGCGGACTTTGCGATTTGTTAAAGCCTTTGCCCTGGCAATTGATTAGATCAAAGAAATTGAACAAGAAGCATATACAGAATCAGGGGCAGAGACCCAACAAGCTCCAAAGCTAACTGCTGCAGTTGATTTGTCGAAGAGGTTAAAAGATCTAAGGGCGACAAATGATGCTAACAGCCAGAAAGGTTCGACTAAATCTTTTTTATCTCAAACATACTCTGCGTCAAAGAATTGAATGAATTCCAGTGCTATTCATGAAATCAAGTTCATTTCTCCTAACTATGTGAAGAACATATATATATCGTGTTTCAGCTCTCGAGGAATGGCGTAAACGGAAGATTGAACGAGCAAGGCGTAGAGGAATTGGGAAAAATGCGACAGTATCTCGAACTTAGTGATCAAATCATGATCCCAAAATTGTTGTTTGTTGTATATAACTAAAAAAGATTGATTATTGTTGTTGTTGTTGGTTGCGATGGTGGTGTTGAATTATGAGGATTAAGTTTATAGTGCTTTATCTTTGGGACAGTGGTGTTGTGACTTGTAACTGGGTGTGTAATGTGTAATGTTTGAGATCACATTTTTTGGTTGAGTAATAGTGGGCTGAAGTAGCTTTGGATGCTCTCTCTGATCTGCTTATGTTTGATCTCTCTTGATCTCATTTGGTACTTCTGCTATTTCTTTTGTTTTTTCATCTGTGCACTGCAAAACTAAAAAGATAAGGATTGTGTACACTAAGTGGATATTTTTGTGAAACATTAAAAACTATATCAGTACTTACTAAAAAAAAACTGAGATAAAAGCAGATTGAAATATGCTTCTAAGGGGCTATCAAATTTGGATTAAAAAAAAAAAGAAAAGGGTTTCTAATTTGTACTATCAAATTTTAAGAATTTCAAAAGGACATGCAAGAAATATAGCAGATTATGTGAGACAAATCTCAAAGGCGAAGAGCGGAACCGGAAAAAAGAATGCACAAAAGGAACAAAGGAAACGAAAAACATGCCCACAACTCAAAGACATAATCTCAAACCTGCAAGGATTTACTTAAAAGATACAGACCAAGCACTTATAATCAGAAACCAAGAATCTCATTACATTCAAGTCTTTATTAAGTTAATATTTTCCGTAAAACATCTCAAGTAGTTCGAACTTCAGGCAGAAACTTTCACCAGCATATAATTGTCTAATGCTTCTGATCCTCTTCAATCTCACTTTCCAGGTTCAGATTCTAAAGCTTGCTGATCAAATCTGCAGCAATAAATCGTAAAAATATCTATGAGCTGCACCAACTCAGTTAGCTAATAAACTAACATGAAATGTCTAAAAAATTAACATGATTTCATGCATGTTTAGAAACAAAGCTTCAAAATTTGCTCGTATCCAAACAACATAACATAGGCATGCCATAAATTTACAATGTAACTCTTGTAAAATACTTCCATAACTTGCAACTTGGGCAAATATCACATGAGAACATCATTATATATAAGGATTCTATATATAGCATAAAAGAACCAAAAAGCAAGATAAAACAAGAAAGAAAAAACAAAATTTACATTTAACCACCAACTTCAATAACAAAGCATTAGTTTTTTTTGCGTTTGTTCAATCCGCATTAAGGCATCATTGTGCGCGAGCAGGAAACAATTTGGAAATCGACAAAGTTGTCTAACTCGTAAGTGCAAGCATTAATTAGCCTCAGGTAAATCAACCAAAGACATTATAACTACAAGGTCTATTCGGTCTGATCGGAGCTTACGTAGAAGAGCAAATTTTAAGTAGATTGTACGAAGAAGCACTAATAACTGAACTCTCCTCTAGACACCTACTAGTTTCCAGAACCTTCATGGTTTCTAGAGTAGAAAAGCTCTGCTCACTAAATGGTATCTAACTTATAACAAGTCAAATGAGCAATCAAAAACGCATAATGTCAAATTATTTCAGGTGCATTGAGGGTAAAGAGGAACTTGATACACATGAGATATGTTGGGCACTCTGGTACTACCTGCAGGAGCTCGCCTGCTCTTTGCCTCCATAGAGAGCATTTTCAGTGAAATTTTCTTCAAATAATCACCCTGAGATGTTAGACAGTCGGAAAAATGAGTAACTTATAGTCTAACAAGCTGCATAGCAGGTAAAAGAACACAGAAGATACCAAAGATACGACGTATATTTTCTTTCGTACATGTTGTAGAATTGTATCTCGATATATGTCATTATTCTAGATACGATGTATAACGCACGTCCTAATAGAGTAAACCCAAATCAACCGAAACCTATTTAGGCGGGTGGTTAAGTAGACGGGTTAAACGAATTGACCTTGTTCCAGCTAAGACTATTTAGGCTAAACCCAAGTCCGTTAACTTCGTTTCAGGTCGCGCCAGATTAAGCTGTGTCATGTCGAGAATTGCCACCCTACCTATTATGTAACTCTAGTGTGCGGCGAAATGCAATGGTATTAGTACCTGGCTAGTAGCTCCATCATACACCTTCTCCTCAAATTGCGCGGCAATTTTATGAAGTTCAGCAATGCCCGGTAGGTGCCTAAGTAGAGTAGCCAGTCTGTACGTACATACAAAGATAGAAATCAATTGATTTAGTTTACATCAAAATGAAGTAAAATACCAAACTGCACAATTCGCAAACTACTGATCCATGATCTGCAGCATTGGATATCATAACACATCAATGATCCATGCTTATTCATATTCTTTTTTTTTTTTTTTTTGAATACTTTGCACAAGTTTAGAAGTATTCGAGCTATTTGACTTTTATATAACTGCGAATTATCAAGAAAAACTTACTGAAATTTTGAAATTTACTACTATTTCAATTTAGTTTGATTCGAAAAAAATTATGCTAATAGGATCTACGATTTTTCTAATTTTTAAACACTGATTTAATGTAATTTAATATTGCGATCCTAATCCCAACCAAGTGATGAACTCTGATCTTCTGTTCTGTCATTTCCTCCACCGTTTTATGTAGAAATTCTGCTTAAAGGAAAAAATAAGGGGCAGACTGACATCTTGTTGATGATCCTCTGCCGGGCCGCTGGCAGGAGCTGCGCCCTCCAGTCGTCCGCGGCGGCAGCAACGGCTTCCGATCGAGGAGTGCTGCCATTCGTCCCCTCCATTTCTGCAAACCTCAAAAGACAGAAGTGGGAATTTCGCTGTCGGAGTCAATAAAGCAGACACTTTTTTTTCTTAAAAAAAATAATAATAATAATCATAGGCCAATAAAAAAAAGAGTCTAATGAAAAAATTACAATGTAACTCTTGTAAAATACTTCCATAACTTGCAACTTTGGCAAATATCACATGAGAACATCATTATATATAAGGATTCTATATATAGCATAAAAGAACCAAAAAGCAAGATAAAACAAGAAAGAGAAACAAAATTTACATTTAACCACCAACTTCAATAACAAAGCATTAGTTTTTTTGCGTTTGTTCAATCCGCATTAAGGCATCATTGTGCGCGAGCAGGAAACAATTTGGAAATCGACAAAGTTGTCTAACTCGTAAGTGCAAGCATTAATTAGCCTCAGGTAAATCAACCAAGGACATTATAACTACAGGGTCTATTCGGTCCGATCGGAGCTTACGTAGAAGAGCAATTTTAAGTAGAACTGTACAAAGAAGCACTAATAACTGAACTCTCCTCTAGACACCTACTAGTTTCCAGAACCTTCATGGTTTCTAGAGTAGAAAAGCTCAGCTCACTAAATGGTATCTAACTTATAACAAGTCAAATGAGCAATCAAAAACGCATAATGTCAAATTATTTCAGGTGCATTGAGGGTAAAGAGGAACTTGATACACATGAGATATGTTGGGCACTCTGGTACTACCTGCAGGAGCTTGCCTGCTCTTTGACTCCATAGAGAGCATTTTCAGTGAAATTTTCTTCAAATAATCACCCTGAGATGTCAGAGAGTCGGAAAAATGAGTAACTTATAGTCTAACAAGCTGCATAGCAGGTAAAAGAACACAGAAGATCGATACCAAAGATACGACGTATATTTTCTTTCGTGCATGTTGTAGAATTGTATCTCGATATGTCATTATTCTAGATACGATGTATAACGCACGTCCTAATAGAGTAAACCCAAATCAACCGAAACCTATTTAGGCGGGTTAAGTAGACGGACGGTTAAACGAATCGACCTTGTTCCAGCTAAAGCCTATTGAGGCTAAACCCAAGTCCGCTAACTTCGTTTCAGGTCGCGCCAGATTAAGCTGTGTCATGTCGAGAATTGCCACCCTACCTATTATGTAACTCTAGTGTGCGGCGAAATGGTATGGTATTAGTACCTGGCTAGTAGCTCCATCATACATCTTCTCCTCAAATCGCGCAGCAATTTTACGAAGTTTAGCAATGTCCTCCGGAACGGGTTTCTGTAGGTACCTAAGTAGAGTAGCCTCTCTGTACGTACAAAGATAGAAATCAATTGATTTAGTTTACGTCAAAATGAAGTCACATACCAAACTGCACAATTTGCAAACTACTGATCCATGATCTGCAGCATTGGATATCATAACACATCAATGATCCATGCTTATTCATATTCTCTTTTTTTTTTTTTGAATACTTTGCACAAGTTTAGAAGTATTCGAGCTATTTGACTTTTATATAACTGCGAATTATCAAGAAAAACTTACTGAAATTTTGAAATTTACTACTATTTCAATTTAGTTTGATTCGAGTAATTTAATAACTGACTCGAAAAAAATTATGAGTCGACATAGAAAAATAAAATTAAAGAATTGGCTACGACATCTAATATGACCTATGATTTTTCTAATTTTTAAACACTAATTTTATGTAATTTAATATTGCGATCCTAATCCCAACCAAGTGATGAACTCTGATCTTCTGATCGGTAGAAATTCTGCTTAAAGGAAAAAAGAAATTCTGCTTAAAGGAAAAAAGAAGGGGCAGACTGACATCTTGTCGATCATCCTCTGCCGGTCCGCCGGTAGGAGCTGTGCCCTCCAGTCGGCGGCGGCAGCAACGGCTTCCGATCGAGGATTGCTGCTATTCGTACCCTCCATTTTTGCACGCCTCAAAGACAGAAGTGGGAATCTCGCTGTCCGAGTCAATAAAGCAGACACTTTTTAAAATAATAATAATCATAGGCCAACAAAAAAAATCTAATGAATGCTATTTGTACACCCCAGATGGGGTGTACATCACACACTCCATCCATTTAAAGGTGGGGACTAACTTACCGGTCACTTCGAAGTCGACAGTCTGCTCCCTCGTAATTACCGAAATGTCTTTACGGCGTTGCATTATATCCTTACCTTATATTGGAGAGAGAGCAAGAGAGATAGAGGGAGAAAACGAGAGAAAGAAGAACGAAAATATGTTCTGTGCCCTAATTCGAAGCCTGATTCGCACGAAACTCCATCGCCTAATTCGAAGAGAGAGAGAGAAGAACTGACTGCTCTGTGCCCTAATTCGAAGCCTGATTCGCCTGAAGAGGGCGGAAACGAAACTCCATCGCCTGATTCGAAGCTTGACTCGAAGACGAAGCCGAGCCTCATTCGAAGCAGAAGACTCAGGCGACCGCCATTGAGCCAAGAAGGATGGTGCGAGAGTCGAACGAGGTGATTCCAACAAATATTGTGATATGTGGTTCATATATTTTTTTATTTTTAATTAATTTAAAGTTTGTCTGGGCAATTGGGGATTTGATTACTTGGGTTTTTTTAGGGTTTATCTGTTGCATTTACTTAGGGTGTTAGATAAGATGTTAATCAAAGCAATTTTGAGGTTGAGATTGGGTTGTAGATAAGATGTTATATAAATTTTCAGAAGTACTTGTGGTCCCTCTACTGGATGGTTTTAGTTGCTTAGCAAATATTTAATTTTGTACTTTATAGATGAATAACATTTGAGTTGCAGTAGGATAATTTTACTATATAAGTGAATTAAATTTGAGTTGTAGTAGGGTACTTTTATGTCATTTAAATTCTCATCCTCGCAATTCTATTTTGACCTCTGCTGAGCAATTCCAACTTTATTTCTGTACCTGGGATGGTAGTTGTTAATGCAGATACAATTTGTGTAGAGTTCCATCCCTCTTTGTTTATGGATTCTGTACCTGATTTGTGCAGATTATAACCATAGTTAGTTAATTCGAATTCGGCAAAAATTCGGTACGGATATAATACGGATAAAATTCGTATCATAATTTTAAAATTCGTTGAAAAATTCGGCTAAAAAACGGGCTCGTCAATTATTCGGATACGTGATTTATACGGAAATAATACGTTCACTAATTAAAAATTCGGGATCAAAAATTCGGCTATTAAATTTTAAAAAAATTAAAAATTTTATACTATTAGTATAAACAATTATAATTTTTTAAAATAATTTAATCAATTTATTTTAGAAATAAATAAAATATTCATTTAGAACAAAAAAAATATAATTTTAAATTATTCCCGACAAATAATTTTAATTCGGATTTTCAATAATTCGCGAATAATTCGCGAATAATTCGTGAATAATTCGTGAATTAACTAACTATGCTTTGAAAAGGAACGAATTTTTCACCCAAAAATTCGTAATTCGTGAATAATTCGCGAATAATACTTTTTAACTCAAAAATTCGCAAATTATTCCGAATTTTTGAAAAAAGTCGGAAACGGCACGTTTAATTCGGATTCTCAATAATTCGCGAATAATTCGCGAATAATTCGTGAATAATTCGCGAATTAACTAACTATGATTATAACATGACCCCTGGCTAAAAGAACTCAAGTAATAGTCTCATCTCATAGTTTTTAATGTTACCTCAAGTTTGCATGGATGTGCGTATATCATTTTTGTTGTTCTAGTTTAAGTGCATATAAACATCTTATTTTTATTGTTTGTACGAATTTTTATAATTAATTTACTTTGCATTGTATGCCAGTTAATTTATTCAACCAGATGGAATTGAGAACGCTAGAAATTCACTATGGGGGATTTTTTAAAGGTGATCCTATAACAGAATATAGTGGAGACAAAATATCCTATGCCGATAATGTGGACCCAGATTTGATGTCCATTATTGAATTATGGGATATGCTTGAGAGCCTTGGATTAACAAAAGAGTCCATGATATACTACACTAAGCCTATTGGAGATTTTACTAATGGTTTGAAGCTAGTGGATGGTGACAAAGCAGTGTTAGAGATGCTCACGTGCCATGATGATCTTGGTATCATTACACTCTATGTTGTTTCTCCAGAAATGGTTAGTGATGAGGTGATAAATGAGTTGACACCAAATATGGCTGCACAAGGGGAGCAAGGGGAGCAAGTGAAGAATGTAGATGCACAAGGGGAGCAAGGGGAGCAAGGGGTTCAAGAAGACATTATTGATATTGAGGATGAATCTGAAAGTGATAGTGATAGTGATGACTGTATTGCAACTAAACCGGTTAAAGATAACATTGTAAATGGTGAGGATGATTCTGATAGTGATAGTTTGTATGAATGGAGCAACTTTGGTGATAGTGATGAGGATAGCATTAATGATAGTGATTTCTGCATTAATACCAACAAGGTAGATGATGCGAATGACAATAATAGGACAAGTGAGGGAGGTGCCACTAGTTCTAAACCAACACATGCTTCGTTAATGAGCAAAGAGCAAAAGATGGTCAAGATACTGCGCAGGGTTCAGACTATGAGCCTAGTGAAGATCTCGGTAGTATATCCTCATCAGATGAACATGGTACTTCATGGCCAAAGTATCCTGTCTTCAAGAAAAAAGATCTGGAGAGTCCACAACTAAAATTAGGAATGAAATTTGCATCAGCTGGAGAGTTTAGAACATTACTGAGGCTGCATGCAATATCAAATATTGTGATTTGTCGAAGAGGTTAAAAGATCTAAGGGCGACAAATGATGCTAACAGCCAGAAAGGTTCGACTAAATCTTTTTATCTCGTAATTGTCCAAAAGCTTTAACAAACATACTCTGCGTCAAAGAATTGAATGAATTCCAGTGCTATTCATGAAATCAAGTTCATTTCTCCTAACTATGTGAAGAACATATATATCGTGTTTCAGCTCTCGAGGAATGGCGTAAACGGAAGATTGAACGAGCAAGGCGTAGAGGAAATGGGAAAAATGCGACAGTATCTCGAACTTAGTGATCAAATCATGATCCCAAAATTGTTGTATATTGTATATAACTAAAAAAGATCGATTATTGTTGTTGTTGTTGGTTGCGATGGTGGTGTTGAATTATGAGGATTAAGTTTATAGTGCTTTATCTTTGGGACAGTGGTGTTGTAACTTGTAACTGGGTGTGTAATGTGTAATGTTTGAGATCACATTTTTTGGTTGAGTAATAGTGGGCTGAAGTAGCTTTGGATGCTCTCTCTGATCTGCTTATGTTTTATCTCTCTTGATCTCATTTGGTACTTCTGCTATTTCTTTTGTTTTTTCATCTGTGCACTGCAAAACTAAAAAGATAAGGATTGTGTACAGTAAGTGGATATTTTTGTGAAACATTAAAAACTATATCAGTACTTACTAAGACACCTGGGCATCTAACATTATTAAGCAAAAAAAAGCTGAGATAAAAGCAGATAGAAATATGCTTCTAAGGGCCTATCAAATTTGGATAAAAAAAAAAAAGAGAAGGGTTTCTAATTTGTACTATCAAATTTTAAGAATTTCAGAAGGACATGCAAGAAATATAGCAGATTATGTGAGACAAATCTCGAAGGCGAAGAGCGAAACCGGAAAAAAGAATGCACAAAAGGAACAAAGGAAATGAAAAACATGCCCACAACTCAAAGACATAATCTCAAACCTGCAAGGATTTACTTAAAAGATACAGACCAAGCACTTCTAATCCGAAACCAAGAATCCCATTACATTCAAATCTTTATTAAGTTAAAATTATCCATAAAACATCTTAAGTAGTTCGAACTTCGTGCAGAAACTTTCACCAGCATATAGTTATCAGGACAATATATTCTAATGCTTCTGATCTTCTTCAATCTCACTTTCCAGGTTCAGATTCTGAAGCTTGCTGATCTAATCTGCAGCAATAAATCGTAAAGATATCTATGAGCTGCACTAACTCAGTTAGCTAATAAACTAACATAACATGTCTAAAAAATTAACATGATTTCATGCATGTTTAGAAACAAAGCTTCAAAATTTGCTCGTATCCAAACAACATAACATACACATGCCATAAATTTACAACGTAACTCTTGTAAAATACTTCCATAACTTGCAACTATATCACATGAGAACATCATTATATATAAGGATGCTATATATAGCATAAAAGAACCAAAAAGCAAGATAAAACAAGAAAGAGAAACAAAATTTACATTTAACCACCAACTTCAATAACAAAGCATTAGTTTTTTTGTGTTTGTTCAATCCGCATTAAGGCATCATTGTGCGCGAGCAGGAAACAATTTGGAAATCGACAAAGTTGTCTAACTCGTAAGTGCAAGCATTAATTAGCCTCAGGTAAATCAACCAAAGACATTATAACTACAGGGTCTATTCGGTCCGATCGGAGGTTACGTAGAAGAGCAAATTTTAAGTAGAACTGTACGAAGAAGCAGTAATAACTGAACTCTCCTCTAGACACCTACTAGTTTCCAGAACCTTCATGGTTTCTAGAGTAATCAAACTTATAACAAGTCAAATGAGCAATCAAAAACGCATAATGTCAAACTATTTCAGGTGCATTGAGGGTAAAGGGGAACTTGATACACATGAGATATGTTGGCCACTCTGGTACTACCTGCAGGAGCTTGCCCGCTCGTTGACTCCATAGAGAGCATTTTCAGTGAAATTTTCTTCAAATAATCACCCTGAGATGTCAGAGAGTCGGAAAAATGAGTAACTTATAGTCTAACAAGCTGCATAGCAGGTAAAAGAGCATGTACAGAAGATACCGAAGATACGACGTATATTTTCTTTCGTACATGTTGTAGAATTGTATCTCGATATATGTCATTATTCTAGATACGATGTATAACGCACGTCCTAATAGAGTAAACCCAAATCAACCGAAACCTATTTAGGCGGGTTAAGTAGACGGACGGTTAAACGAATCGACCTTGTTCCAGCTAAAGCCTATTGAGGCTAAACCCAAGTCCGTTAACTTCGTTTCAGGTCGCGCCAGATTAAGCTGTGTCATGTCGAGAATTGCCACCCTACCTATTATGTAACTCTAGTGTGCGGCGAAATGGTATGGTATTAGTACCTGGCTAGTAGCTCCATCATACACCTTCTCCTCAAATCGCTCGGCAATTTTACGAACTTCAGCAATGCCCGGAAGGTGCCTAAGTAGAGTAGCCTGTCTGTACGTACAAAGATAGAAATCAATTGATTTAGTTTACATCTAAATGAAGTCAAATACCAAACTGCACAATTTGCAAACTACTGATCCATGATCTGCAGCATTGGATATCATAACACATCAATGATCCATGCTTATTCATATTCTCTTTTTTTTTTTTTTGGAATACTTTGCACAAGTTTACAAGTAATCGAGCTATTTGACTTTTATATAACTGCGAATTATCAAGAAAAACTTACTGAAATTTTGAAATTTACTACTATTTCAATTTAATTTGATTCGAGTAATTTAATGACTGACTCGAAAAAAATTATGAGTCGACATAGAAAAATAAAATTAAAGAAATGGCTACGACATCTAATAGGACCTATGATTTTTCTAATTTTTAAACACTAATTTTATGTAATTTAATATTGCGATCCTAATCCCAACCAAGTGATTGAACTCTGATCTGTAGAAATTCTGCTTAAAGGGAAAAAAGAAGGGGCAGACTGACATCCTGTCGATGATCCTCTGCCGCTCCGCCGGTAGGAGCTGCGCCCTCCAGTCGGCGGCGGCAGCAACGGCTTCCGATCGAGGATTGGTGCCATTCGTCACCTCCATTTCTGGAGGAGTGCTGCCATTCGTCCCCTCCATTTCTGCAAACCTCAAAGACAGAAGTGGGAATCTCGCTGTCCGAGTCAATAAAGCATACACTTTTTAAAATAATAATAATCATAGGCCAACAAAAAAATCTAATGAATGCTACTTAGAACACCCCATCTGGGGTGTACATCACACACTCCACCCATCCAAAGGTGGGGATTAACTTACCGGTCACTTCGAAGTCGACAATCTGCCCCCTCATAATTACCGAAATATCTTTAGGAGGCAACGCCGTTAACGGAAGGGATAAAATGACCATTATGCCCTTACCTTATATTGGAGAGAGAGCAAGAGAGAGAGAGAGAGGGGGAGAAAACGAGAGAAAGAAGAACGAAAATATGTTCTGTGCCCTAATTCGAAGCCTGATTCGCACGAAACTTCATCGCCTGATTCGAAGAGAGAGAGAGAACGAGAGAGAGAGAAGAACTGACTGCTCTGTGCCCTAATTCGAAGCCTGATTCGCCTGAAGAGGGCGGAAACGAAACTCCATCACCTGATTCGAAGCTTGACTCGGTGACGAAGCCGAGCCTCATTCGAAGCAGAAGACTCAGGCGACCGCCATTGAGCCAAGAAGAACGGTGCGAGAGTCGAACGAGGTGATTCCAACAAATATTGTGATATGTGGTTCATTTATTTTTTGATTTTTAATTAATTTAAAGTTTGTCTGGGCAATTGGGGATTTGATTACTTAGGTTTTTTTAGGGTTTATCTGTTGCATTTAGTTGGGGTGTTAGATAAGATGTTAATCAAAGCAATTTTGAGGTTGAGATTGGGTTGTATATAAGATGTTATATAAATTTTCGGAAGTACTTGTGGTTACTCTACTGGATGGTTTTAGTTGCTTAGCAAATATTTAATTTTGTACTTTATAGATGAATAACATTTGAGTTGCAGTAGGATAATTTTACCATATAAGTGAATTAAATTTGAGTTGTAGTAGGGTACTTTTATGTCATTTAAATTCTCATCCTCGCAATTCTATTTTGACCTCTGCTGAGCAATTCCAACTTTATTTCTGTACCTGGAATGGTAGTTGTTAATGCAGATACAATTTGTGTAGAGTTCCATCCCTCTTTGTTTATGGATTCTGTACCTGATTTGTGCAGATTATAACATGACCCCTGGCTAAAAGAACTCAAGCAATAGTTTCATCTCATAGTTTATAATGTTACCTCAAGTTTGCATGGATGTGCGGATATCATTTTTGTTGTTCTAGTTTAAGTGCATAAACATTTTATTTTTATTGTTTGTACGCATTTTTATAATTAATTTACTTTGCATTGTATGCCAGTTAATTTATTCAACCAGATGGAATTGAGAACGCTGGAAATTCACTATAGGGGATTTTTTAAAGGTGATCCTATAACATAATATAGTGGAGACAAAATATCCTATGCCGATAATGTGGACCCAGATTTGATGTCCATTATTGAATTATGGGATATGCTTGAGAGCCTTCGATTAACAAAAGAGTCCATAATATACTACACTAAGCCTATTGGAGATTTTACTAATGGTTTGAAGCTAGTGGATGGTGACAAAGCAGTGCTAGAGATGCTCACGTGCCATGATGATCTTGGTATCATTACACTCTATGTTGTTTCTCCAGAAATGGTTAGTGATGAGGTGTTAAATGAGTTGACACCAAATATGGCTGCACAAGGGGAGCAAGGGGAGCAAGTGAAGAATGTAGATGCATAAGGGGAGCAAGGGGAGCAAGGGGTTCAAGAAGACATTATTGATATTGAGGATGAATCTGAAAGTGATAGTTATAGTGATGACTGTATTGCAACTAAACCGGTTAAAGATAACATTATAGATGGTGAGGATGATTCTGATAATGATAGTTTGTATGAATGGAGCAACTTTGGTGATAGTGATGAGGATAGCATTAATGATAGTGATTTCTGCATTAATACCAACAAGGTAGATGATGCGGATGACAATAATAGGACAAGTGAGGGAGGTGCCACTAGTTCTAAACCAACACATGCTTTGGTTAATGAGCAAAGAGCAAAAGATGGTCAAGATACTGCGCAGGGTTCAGACTATGAGCCTAGTGAAGATCTCGGTAGTATATCCTCATCAGATGAACATGGTACTTTATGGCCAAAGTATCCTGTCTTCAACAAAAAAGATTTGGAGAGTCCACAACTAAAATTAGGAATGAAATTTGCATCAGCTGGAGAGTTTAGAACATTGCTGAGGCAGCATGCAATATCAAATGGATACGACTTCAATTTTGTCAAGAATGAGGGTAATAGAGTTACTGTGATCTGCAAAAAAGATGGTGAGCAGGGAAAAAAATGTGGATGGAGGGTGCATGCATCTTGGAATGCATATGAGGAATGCTTCCAAATCAAGTCTTTGCAACTTGAGCATAAGTGTGGTAGGCTATTCACAAACTCCCAAGCTAATTCAACATGGATTGCAAATAAATACTTGGAGCAACTGAGAGATGATCCTAAATGGTCAACATCAGCAATGAAAAAGACTGTGAGGAGGGAGTTATGCATCGATGTCTCTAAGAGCCAAATATATAGAGCTAAGAGAAAGGCAAAGGAGGTTATAATGGGATCACATCAAGAGCAATTCATGAAATTGTGGGATTATTGCAACATGATCAGGATCAAAAATCCAGGCAGCTTTGCATTTTTAGTTGTGGAAAGGCCTCAACTGGAGTTAGCCCCAGTGTTTCAACTGATTTTTGTATTCTATGATGCTCAAATCAAAGGATTAAAGGAAGGGTGTAGACCTATCATTGGCATTGATGGCTGTTTTCTAAAGGGACCATTTGGTGGACAACTTATCAGTGCTATTGGTAGAGATGGAAACAATCAGATGTTTCCAGTGTCCATTTCTGTTGTAGAGGCTGAACTGAAGGATTCATGGAATTGGTTTCTTACCAATTTGCTACAAGCAATTGGTCCATTAGAGGCTCATGGATGGACTTTCATATCTGACAGACAAAAGGTAAGTCTCCAATTGTAGTTCAGTTTTGTTTAGTATTCCACTCAATAATCCTTTGCTGAGAGAACTTTTTACATCATGAATTATTTTGTAATCTACTAACTTTCATTTGTTTTTGATATTATGTCTTAGGGTCTGGTAGAGGTTTTTGATGTTCTACTGCCAGGGGTGGACCATAGGTTTTGTGTGCAATATATGTACAATAACTTCAAAGAGCAATTTAAAGGCAAATTACTAAAAGATTTGCTTTAGGAGGCAGCTACATCTTATACCGTGCAAGATTGGGAAAGGGTCATGCAGAAAATTAAGAATGCAAATGTAGCTGCATATGAATGGCTCGTGAAAGTGCCACCAAGATTGTGGACAAGATCACATTTCAGACCTGAAATCAAATGTGATGTTCTATGTAACAATATGTGTGAGGCATGGAATCGGGCAATAATGAATGCAAGAGAGCAACCAATTATTGATTTATTGGAGAAGATTCGAAGGCAAATGATGATAAGATTTCAAGAGAAGAGACAATATATGGAAAGTCAACCTGGATTGCTATGTCCTAAAGTGCAAACAAAATTAGAAGAAATAAAAGATAGGCTAGACATTGTGAGGCTTTATGGGCTGGAGATACTATATTTGAAGTTCATTCCACAGGAAGGCAATTCACTGTTAACTTAGCAGCATCAACTTGTGAATGTAGACAATGGGATGTTACTGGTATTCCCTGTAAACATGCTGTCTCGACTATATTCAAGCATAAACTGGATCCCGAGGACTTTGTTCACAAATATTTTCTAAAGGAGACTTATATTAGAACCTATAGCCACATTATCATGCCTATACCTGATTCTTCAATGTGGCCTAAGGTTGGGATTGAGCCTATAATACCACCTCCATATAGGAAACAACCAGGTAGACCTAAAAAATCAAGAAAGATGGCAGCTGATGAGCCCAAGAAAGGTGTAATTAGGAAAGGAGGTAAGAAGTATAAATGTAAGAAGTGTAAATAGTTTGGACACAACACTCAATCTTGCACTAACATTGCATCAAGAGAGGAAATATCTGGTGAGGGAACAAGTCAATTCAGGGAAGTGAGACAACCAATGAAGCGAGGAGGGAGGCCACCATTGAATCAAAGAGGGAAACTACTAGTGAGTCGAGGAAGACATTCTGCTAACAGGGGTCCATGTATGCTGCTTCCAGGGGAGGGGAAAGCAATACTGGGAGAGGCAGGGGGTCAATGCATGCTGGGAGAGGCAGGGGGCCAATGCATGCTGGGAGAGGCAGGGAGCCAGTGGATGCTGGGAGAGGCAGGGGGCCAGTGGATGCTGGGAGAGGCAGGGGGCCAGTGGATGCTAGGAGAGGCAGGGGGCCAATGGATGCTGGGAAAGGCAGGAGTTCCATGCATGCTGGGAGAGGAAGGAGGCTAATGCAGTCTGCATCTTCCAGTCAAGTTGGGAGAGGCAGGGGCTCCATACAAAATCCATCCAGTGGAGCTACTGGAGCTAGTGGCGCAATGGGTGGAGCATCTAACAGCAATGAAGAATCGGTTATAATAAGATTGGGACAGGGCATAGCATCAAGAAGACCTTATGGGACTGTATGTTTCTAACTTATATCTTAATATATATAGATTCTTACTTATTATTTGATTCTTACTTATATCACAATATATATTTGATTTGATTTTTATAGGGAGTGATCAAAAGAAGGATAGGGGAGCCAACTCAAGAATCTACTAGTAAGCCAACTTAGGACAGGGCAGGTGATTTTTTTGTTTGCTCTAACTTTTTGTGTTTTGGTTTCACTTGTTCAGCAAGTTGTAAATATTTCTTAGAACACAAGTTAGATAACTTTGTAGTTGGCTGGTAGAAGACTGAACTTGATCATTTTGGATTGCTGAACTGGTAGAAGGCTGTGAATCTGTGAAGCATTGAATCTGTAAATCTGTGAAGCATATATATCTGTGAATATGTTTCTTATCTTCAATATGTTTACTTCTTCAATCTGAACTTGATCATTTTGGTTGTGTTTAGAATCTGAGCTTGATCATTTTGGTTTAGTTCACTGCAAATCTGTGAAGCTTTGAATGTAGTGAATCTGTGAAGCTGTCAAGCCTTCTATGTGTTTAGTTCTTCAATCTGGGTTTAGTTCACTACATGCAGTTCACTGCATGTTCTTCACTACATGCAGTTCACTGCATGCAGTTCACTGCATGTTCACTGTATGCAGATAGTTCACTACATGCAGTTCACTGCATGTTCTTCACTAAAAATCTATGTTTAGTTCAATCTGTGTTTAGTTCAATCTGTAGTAAATTTTATACTAAAAATCTGTGTTTAGTTCAATCTGTAGTAAATTTTATACTAAAAATCTGTGTTTAGTTCACTGTGTGCAGATAGTTCACTACATGCAGTTCACTGCATGTTCTTCACTAAAAATCTGGGTTTGCTTCACTGTTATTGTGTGTAGTTGTGTTTACTTCTTCAATTTGGTTTCTTCAGTGCATCTTGGTTCTTCACTGCTTCTTCACTGCATCTGCATCTTGGTTCTTTACTACACATTCACTGCATATGCTTAGTTCTTCACATTCATCGAGAAAACTCGTCAGAAATTCTAATAAATTGATTGATTAAAATAAATTGATTGTTCATGAAGTGAATATCAAGTAATTTTGAGCGTTCATTGGAAATAGGGCTATAGTTCATATCTGAAAAGAAAGAGAATGAGATAAAGCATGAATGGGAACTAATTGGAAGTGTTTTAACTCATCCTACTTGTTTTCATTGGAAGTATATAGAGAATCACATGTTATGGATTGTTTAGTTATTATTGTGAGCAAAACAGTTTTATGTCATTGGATTGTGAATTATTGGTAATATCACAAACATTTAGTAATTTGATGAGCCCTCTAGATGTTTAATTTGTTTTTTCTCTACCTACGAAAACCAAAGTCAAAAAGTAGAATGGACAAAAATCTCTTCAAAAATCAAGACTCGAAGTATCCTGTCTAATAAATTTGCAGAACTGCATTTTTTTTTTGATTAAACAGGGTGAAACCCTATTTGAAGTCGTAGGCAAAGATACAGGATGTTCCCCCCCTCCTGGAGGCCCATGAAGCCAAACTCATCTCAACAACCCAGACAACCCCCCCGCATGTCCTTAGACAGATGGTAAAGCTAACCCCTACAAAATAAGCTTCTAGCAAACCCATAACACACAACCCAAAACAAGCTCAGCACAGCAGTACCCCCATCATGCGGAGAAGGCGGAGTTTGATGAACCCAGATTCCGGTATTATTGTCTGCCCCCTGCACAGGTCTACTGGAAGCCGCCAGTCTTCGCCCTTCGATCGGAGAGGATTTTCTATATTTTACTCCTTATTAGAGCACCAGCCTAAACCCACAGCCCGACGTGGTCCTGGCTTACAAGAGCTGTGTACCACTATGCCCTCCCAACGCTTTGCTCCACGTTGTTATAGTGTTAGAAATAATCTTCCCACACTCCGCCGCGCAGTTGGACTGATCATCGAACAGCCGTTGGTTTCGCTCCATCCACAATCCCCAGCAAGTGGCTGCTACCCATACATCGAGGTGCTCCTGCGCGCTCCGTGCTGTGATTGATCTGATCCTCTTCCATCTGGTCACTAGATCCCCAGTTTCGTGTAGTAAAGTTGGCAGCAAGTGTTTGTTACCCTGTAGGATATGCCTCCAGACCGAACAAGCAAAACGGCAGCTGAAAAGAAGGTGTTCCAGATTTTCTTCGTCCCCGAAACAGCAGACGCAGACCGACGGCCCATGCCAACCTCGTTTAATTAGCCGGTCCACGGTCATCAGCCTATTTCTAACTGCCAACCAAAGGAAGATCTTGATACGTAAAGGTACCTTGATGCTCCAGAGTTGAGTGATTCTGCGATCGTCAACGCCGTCGAACATCAAAAAACTGTAGGCACTCCTTGCGCTAAAACAGCCTTTAGCATCCCATCTCCAAACCAATTCATCCGCTCCAGGATTTAATGTGGTGTTCTGAATCGCGTTGTGAAGTTGCACTATATCGCTGTGTCGCACCAAGTCTCGCTCCAGCAGATTGCCAAAGCCGAGGTTAATCCTGCTGCCGAATCGCTGCATCCATCCTTTAACCGAGGTGTGCCTGTGTGAAGTCAGCGCGAACAGGTCCGGGAAAACATTACGCAGTAGCTTGTCCCCCGTCCATCTCGAGCTCCAGAAGGAAGTTGTCACCCCATCACCGAGCTTGAAGGAAACCGAATTGTGGAAGGGTTCCGAGCTGCAAAGAACGCCCTTCCACAATGGTGCGCACTTGGTTGGGACTACCCCTCCCGCGCAAAGCATTCTGCGCCTGTAATGTTTATGGCGAAGAATCCGCACCCAAGGCAGCTCTCTGGCGTTGTAGAAGTTCCAAAGGTTCTTCATAAGGAGTGCCGAGTTAGCCGCTGAGAGATTCCTTATTCCCAAACCCCCTACAGACTTAGGCCGGCAAACCTGTTTCCAGTTGACCGAACAATGGAGCCCAGAGGTGTGTGACTTGCCGCTCCAAAAAAACCCTCGGCGAATTCTATCAATTGCAGTAATCACCCACACCGGAAGCTTGAACGCTGAACAAAAAAACAATGGAGCGCTGGAAAGCACCGAATTGATCAGGATCAACCTCCCCGCTCTCGACAGTAGTCGGCCTTTCCAGCCTGCCAATCAATTCCCTATCTTTTCGATTAGCGGTAAGTAATCAGCTTTTCGCAGAGCCTTTGGAGAGAGTGGAAGGCCAAGATAGTTGAACGGGAACCTGTCGATGGCACAGCCAAACAGGTTAGCAAGACTGTTGGCCTGCGAAGACTCTAGGGAAACCGGAATAATGCGGCTCTTAGAAAAATTGATCCGAAGTCCCGAAGCCGCCGAGAATGCCTCTAGCACGATTTTGATTCCCTCTACCGCTTTAGTACTACCGTCGAAAAATAAGAGGAGATCGTCAGCAAACTGTAACGTATGAATAGCTACGTCGCCGACGCCAACCGCTTTAATCAGCGAGTTGGCCTAAACCGCCGCTTGTAACATTCTGAACAACACGTCAATGCAGAGGATGAAAAGTAAGGGGGAGAGGGGGTCCCCCTGCCGCAATCCCCGTTTACATTGGAAGAATGCTCCCGGTGTGCCGTTCAGTAAAACCGCATTGGAAGAAGAAAAGAGGATCGCTTTGATCCAGCTGGTCCATTTGTCGCCAAATCCCCTCTTTGATAAAACATCGAACAGAAAGGACCAGTTAATGTGGTCGAAAGCCCGCTCAAAGTCAATCTTGAATAGTGCAGCATGCTGGTTGGAGGAAAACAGATGGTGAGTCAGAATGTGTGCCGTGAAGAAGTTATCTAGAATCGACCGCCCTTTAATGAAGGCCGTTTGAAAGGGGTTAATGAGATCTTCTAGAAAGCTTTGAAGTCTATTCGCCAGTACCTTGGTAATGATTTTGGTTAAACCGTTTTCCAAACAGATCGGCCGAAACTCCCTTACATGCTCGGCACCCACTTTTTTTGGTAATAGACTAATCCAGGCTTTATTGATCTCTCGCATATCTAATCTCTCATCGTACAGCTTTTGAAATGCTCCAAGCAAGTCGATCTTGATCACCCCCCAGAAGCGCTGATAAAAGACAAGCGGAAAACCATCGGGGCCTGGCGCCTTATCGGGCGCACAAGAGAAGACAGCACTTTTGATTTCATGTGCCGAGAAGGGTTCATGCAGACTACTAAGGTCCAAGGAGTCGAATCCATAGAGGGCTGCTATGTCGACCACCGGAGAAAAGCCAGGCTCCGTACCCAGTTGAAAGGAGAAGAAGGAGAGTAGGTGATTAGCCATTGCCGCATGGCTGGTAATGGTGGAAGTCCCGTCGAACAGCCGGGAGATGTAATTCTTGCTCCTGCGGACATTGGCGCAAAGATGGAAGAACTTCGTATTCGCATCCCCTGCCCTCAACCAGTGTACTCTCGCTCGTTGCTTCCATCTAATTTCCTCTTGTACGCAAAGATGGAAGAACTGCATTTTCACTACAGAATTTGTTTGTAAAATCTTCAAATGGATACTAACACCTGCATTATGTTTTCTTTTTTTTATTACAGCGCAAGTGAAGTACATATTGGAATCTGAAGCATTACGGCATGCTATGGAGCCCTTGGAATTGATCAGAAGAGTAAGTTACGGTAGAATAGCAGTAGTCGTGGTTCAGAAGCATATCTTAGAGAGTTTTCTTTTTTTTTGAAAAGTTTTAAGGCGGACTTTGCGATTTGTTAAAGCCTTTGTGCCCTGGCAATTGATTAGATCAAAGAAATTGAACAAGAAGCATATACAGAATCAGGGGCGGAGACCCAACAAGCTCCAAAGCTAACTGCTGCAGTTGATTTGTCGAAGAGGTTAAAAGATCTAAGGTCGACAAATGATGCTAACAGCCAGAAAGGTTCGACTAAATCTTTTTTATCTCGTAACTGTCCAAAAGCTTTAACAAACATACTCTGCGTCAAAGAATTGAATGAATTCCAGTGCTATTCATGAAATCAAGTTCATTTCTCCTAACTATGTGAAGAACATATATATATCGTGTTTCAGATCTCGAGGAATGGCGTAAACGGAAGATTGAACGAGCAAGGCGTAGAGGAATTGGGAAAAATGCGACAGTATCTCGAACTTAATGATCACATCATGATCCCAAAATTGTTGTTTGTTGTATATAACTAAAAAAGATTGATTATTGTTGTTGTTGTTGGTTGCGATGGTGGTGTTGAATTATGAGGATTAAGTTTATAGTGCTTTTATCTTTGGGACAGTGGTGTTGTGACTTGTAACTGGGTGTGTAATGTGTAATGTTTGAGATCACATTTTTTGGTTGAGTAATAGTGGGCTGAAGTAGCTTTGGATGCTCTCTCTGATCTGCTTATGTTTGATCTCTCTTGATCTCATTTGGTACTTCTGCTATTTCTTTTGTTTTTTCATCTGTGTACTGCAAAACTAAAAAGATAAGGATTGTGTACACTAAGTGGATATTTTTGTGAAACATTAAAAACTATATCAGTACTTACTAAAAAAAAACTGAGATAAAAGCAGATTGAAATATGCTTCTAAGGGGCTATCAAATTTGGATTAAAAAAAAAAAGAAAAGGGTTTCTAATTTGTACTATCAAATTTTAAGAATTTCAAAAGGACATGCAAGAAATATAGCAGATTATGTGAGACAAATCTCGAAGGCGAAGAGCGAAACCGGAAAAAAGAATGCACAAAAGGAACAAAGGAAATGAAAAACATGCCCACAACTCAAAGACAGAATCTCAAACCTGCAAGGATTTACTTAAAAGATACAGACCAAACACTTCTAATCAGAAACCAAGAATCTCATTACATTCAAGTCTTTATTAAGTTAATATTTTCCGTAAAACATCTCAAGTAGTTCGAACTTCAGGCAGAAACTTTCACCAGCATATAATTGTCTAATGCTTCTGATCCTCTTCAATCTCACTTTCCAGGTTCAGATTCTAAAGCTTGCTGATCAAATCTGCAGCAATAAATCGTAAAAATATCTATGAGCTGCACCAACTCAGTTAGCTAATAAACTAACATGACATGTCTAAAAAATTAACATGATTTCATGCATGTTTAGAAACAAAGCTTCAAAATTTGCTCGTATCCAAACAACATAACATAGGCATGCCATAAATTTACAATGTAACTCTTGTAAAATACTTCCATAACTTGCAACTTGGGCAAATATCACATGAGAACATCATTATATATAAGGATTCTATATATAGCATAAAAGAACCAAAAAGCAAGATAAAACAAGAAAGAAAAAACAAAATTTACATTTAACCACCAACTTCAATAACAAAGCATTAGTTTTTTTTGCGTTTGTTCAATCCGCATTAAGGCATCATTGTGCGCGAGCAGGAAACAATTTGGAAATCGACAAAGTTGTCTAACTCGTAAGTGCAAGCATTAATTAGCCTCAGGTAAATCAACCAAGGACATTACAACTACAGGGTCTATTCGGTCCGATCGGAGCTTACGTAGAAGAGCAATTTTAAGTAGAACTGTACAAAGAAGCACTAATAACTGAACTCTCCTCTAGACACCTAATAGTTTCCAGAACCTTCATGGTTTCTAGAGTAGAAAAGCTCAGCTCACTAAATGGTATCTAACTTATAACAAGTCAAATGAGCAATCAAAAACGCATAATGTCAAATTATTTCAGGTGCATTGAGGGTAAAGAGGAACTTGATACACATGAGATATGTTGGGCACTCTGGTACTACCTGCAGGAGCTTGCCTGCTCTTTGACTCCATAGAGAGCATTTTCAGTGAAATTTTCTTCAAATAATCACCCTGAGATGTCAGAGAGTCGGAAAAATGAGTAACTTATAGTCTAACAAGCTGCATAGCAGGTAAAAGAACACAGAAGATCGATACCAAAGATACGACGTATATTTTCTTTCGTGCATGTTGTAGAATTGTATCTCGATATGTCATTATTCTAGATACGATGTATAACGCACGTCCTAATAGAGTAAACCCAAATCAACCGAAACCTATTTAGGCGGGTTAAGTAGACGGACGGTTAAACGAATCGACCTTGTTCCAGCTAAAGCCTATTGAGGCTAAACCCAAGTCCGCTAACTTCGTTTCAGGTCGCGCCAGATTAAGCTGTGTCATGTCGAGAATTGCCACCCTACCTATTATGTAACTCTAGTGTGCGGCGAAATGGTATGGTATTAGTACCTGGCTAGTAGCTCCATCATACATCTTCTCCTCAAATCGCGCAGCAATTTTACGAAGTTTAGCAATGTCCTCCGGAACGGGTTTCTGTAGGTACCTAAGTAGAGTAGCCTCTCTGTACGTAAAAAGATAGAAATCAATTGATTTAGTTTACGTCAAAATGAAGTCACATACCAAACTGCACAATTTGCAAACTACTGATCCATGATCTGCAGCATTGGATATCATAACACATCAATGATCCATGCTTATTCATATTCTCTTTTTTTTTTTTTTTGGAATACTTTGCACAAGTTTACAAGTAATCGAGCTATTTGACTTTTATATAACTGCGAATTATCAAGAAAAACTTACTGAAATTTTGAAATTTACTACTATTTCAATTTAGTTTGATTCGAGTAATTTAATAACTGACTCGAAAAAAATTATGAGTCGACATAGAAAAATAAAATTAAAGAAATGGCTACGACATCTAATATGACCTATGATTTTTCTAATTTTTAAACACTAATTTTATGTAATTTAATATTGCGATCCTAATCCCAACTAAGTGATGAACTCTGATCTTCTGATCGGTAGAAATTCTGCTCAAAGGAAAAAAGAAATTCTGCTTAAAGGAAAAAAGAAGGGGCAGACTGACATCTTGTCGATCATCCTCTGCCGGTCCGCCGGTAGGAGCTGTGCCCTCCAGTCGGCGGCGGCAGCAACGGCTTCCGATCGAGGATTGCTGCCATTCGTACCCTCCATTTTTGCACGCCTCAAAGACAGAAGTGGGAATCTCGCTGTCCGAGTCAATAAAGCAGACACTTTTTAAAATAATAATAATCATAGGCCAACAAAAAAATCTAATGAATGCTATTTGTACACCCCAGATGGGGTGTACATCACACACTCCATCCATTTAAAGGTGGGGACTAATTTACCGGTCACTTCGAAGTCGACAATCTGCTCCCTCGTAATTACCGAAATGTCTTTAGGGGCAACGCCGTTAACGGAAAGGGTAAAATGACCATTATATCCTTACCTTATATTGGAGAGAGAGCAAGAGAGATAGAGGGAGAAAACGAGAGAAAGAAGAACGAAAATATGTTCTGTGCCCTAATTCGAAGCCTGATTCGCACGAAACTCCATCGCCTAATTCGAAGAGAGAGAGAGAACGAGAGAGAGAAGAACTGACTGCTCTGTGCCCTAATTCGAAGCCTGATTCGCCTGAAGAGGGCGGAAACGAAACTCCATCGCCTGATTCGAAGCTTGACTCGAAGACGAAGCCGAGCCTCATTCGAAGCAGAAGACTCAGGCGACCGCCATTGAGCCAAGAAGGACGGTGCGAGAGTCGAACGAGGTGATTCCAACAAATATTGTGATATGTGGTTCATATATTTTTTTATTTTTAATTAATTTAAAGTTTGACTGGGCAATTGGGGATTTGATTACTTGGATTTTTTTAGGATTTATCTGTTGCATTTACTTAGGGTGTTAGATAAGATGTTAATCAAAGCAATTTTGAGGTTGAGATTGGGTTGTAGATAAGATGTTATATAAATTTTCAGAAGTACTTGTTGTCCCTCTACTGGATGGTTTTAGTTGCTTAGCAAATATTTAATTTTGTACTTTATAGATGAATAACATTTGAGTTGCAGTAGGATAATTTTACTATATAAGTGAATTAAATTTGAGTTGTAGTAGGGTACTTTTATGTCATTTAAATTCTCATCCTCGCAATTCTATTTTGACCTCTGCTGAGCAATTCCAACTTTATTTCTGTACCTGGGATGGTAGTTGTTACTGCAGATACAATTTGTGTAGAGTTCCATCCCTCTTTGTTTATAGATTCTGTACCTGATTTGTGCAGATTATAAGTTTATAACATGACCCCTGGCTAAAAGAACTCAAGTAATAGTCTCATCTCATAGTTTTTAATGTTACCTCAAGTTTGCATGGATGTGCGTATATCATTTTTGTTGTTCTAGTTTAAGTGCATAAACATCTTATTTTTATTGTTTGTACGCATTTTTATAATTAATTTACTTTGCATTGTTTGCCAGTTAATTTATTCAACCAGATGGAATTGAGAATGCTAGAAATTCACTATGGGGGATTTTTTAAAGGTGATCCTATAACAGAATATAGTGGAGACAAAATATCCTATGCCGATAATGTGGACCCAGATTTGATGTCCATTATTGAATTATGGGATATGCTTGAGAGCCTTGGATTAACAAAAGAGTCCATGATATACTACACTAAGCCTATTGGAGATTTTACTAATGGTTTGAAGCTAGTGGATGGTGACAAAGCAGTGTTAGAGATGCTTACGTGCCATGATGATCTTGGTATCATTACACTCTATGTTGTTTCTCCAGAAATGGTTAGTGATGAGGTGTTAAATGAGTTGACACCAAATATGGCTGCACAAGGGGAGCAAGGGGAGCAAGTGAAGAATGTAGATGCACAAGGGGAGCAAGGGGAGCAAGGGGTTCAAGAAGACATTATTGATATTGAGGATGAATCTGAAAGTGATAGTGATAGTGATGACTGTATTGCAACTAAACCGGTTAAAGATAACATTGTAAATGGTGAGGATGATTCTGATAGTGATAGTTTGTATGAATGGAGCAACTTTGGTGATAGTGATGAGGATAGCATTAATGATAGTGATTTCTGCATTAGTACCAACAAGGTAGATGATGCGAATGACAATAATAGGACAAGTGAGGGAGGTGCCACTAGTTCTAAACCAACACATGCTTCGTTAATGAGCAAAGAGCAAAAGATGGTCAAGATACTGCGCAGGGTTCAGACTATGAGCCTAGTGAAGATCTCGGTAGTATATCCTCATCAGATGAACATGATACTTCATGGCCAAAGTATCCTGTCTTCAAGAAAAAAGATCTGGAGAGTCCACAACTAAAATTAGGAATGAAATTTGCATCAGCTGGAGAGTTTAGAACATTACTGAGGCAGCATGCAATATCAAATATTGTGATTTGTCAAAGAGGTTAAAAGATCTAAGGGCGACAAATGATGCTAACAGCCAGAAAGGTTCGACTAAATCTTTTTATCTCGTAACTGTCCAAAAGCTTTAACAAACATACTCTGCGTCAAAGAATTGAATGAATTCCAGTGCTATTCATGAAATCAAGTTCATTTCTCCTAACTATGTGAAGAACATATATATCGTGTTTCAGCTCTCGAGGAATGGCGTAAACGGAAGATTGAACGAGCAAGGCGTAGAGGAATTGGGAAAAATGCGACAGTATCTCGAACTTAGTGATCAAATCATGATCCCAAAATTGTTGTTTGTTGTATATAACTAAAAAAGATTGATTATTGTTGTTGTTGTTGGTTGCGATGGTGGTGTTGAATTATGAGGATTAAGTTTATAGTGCCTTTATCTTTGGGACAGTGGTGTTGTGACTTGTAACTGGGTGTGTAATGTGTAATGTTTGAGATCACATTTTTTGGTTGAGTAATAGTGGGCTGAAGTAGCTTTGGATGCTCTCTCTGATCTGCTTATGTTTGATCTCTCTTGATCTCATTTGGTACTTCTGCTATTTCTTTTGTTTTTTCATCTGTGTACTGCAAAACTAAAAAGATAGGATTGTGTACAGTAAGTGGATATTTTTGTGAAACATTAAAAACTATATCAGTACTTACTAAGACACCTGGGCATCTAACATTATTAAGCAAAAAAAAGCTGAGATAAAAGCAGATAGAAATATGCTTCTAAGGGGCTATCAAATTTGGATAAAAAAAAAAAAAAAAGGGTTTCTAATTTGTACTATCAAATTTTAAGAATTTCAGAAGGACATGCAAGAAATATAGCAGATTATGTGAGACAAATCTCGAAGGCGAAGAGCGAAACCGGAAAAAAGAATGCACAAAAGGAACAAAGGAAATGAAAAACATGCCCACAACTCAAAGACATAATCTCAAACCTGCAAGGATTTACTTAAAAGATACAGACCAAGCACTTCTAATCAGAAACCAAGAATCTCATTACATTCAAGTCTTTATTAAGTCAATATTTTCCAAAAAACATCTCAAGTAGTTCGAACTTCATGCAGAAACTTTCACCAGCATATAATTGTCTAATGCTTCTGATCCTCTTCAATCTCACTTTCCAGGTTTAGATTCTGAAGCTTGCTGATCAAATCTGCAGCAATAAATCGTAAAGATATCTATGAGCTGCACTAACTCAGTTAGCTAATAACCTAACATGACATGTCTAAAAAATTAACATGATTTCATGCATGTTTAGAAACAAAGTTTCAAAATTTGCTCGTATCCAAACAACATAACATACACATGCCATAAATTTACAATGTAACTCTTGTAAAATACTTCCATAACTTGCAACTATATCACATGAGAACATCATTATATATAAGGATGCTATATATAGCATAAAAGAACTAAAAAGCAAGATAAAACAAGAAAGAGAAACAAAATTTACATTTAACCACCAACTTCAATAACAAAGCATTAGTTTTTTTTTGCGTTTGTTCAATCCGCATTAAGGCATCGTTGTGCGCGAGCAGGAAACAATTTGGAAATCGACAAAGTTGTCTAACTCGTAAGTGCAAGCATTAATTAGCCTCAGGTAAATCAACCAAAGACATTATAACTACAGGGTCTATTCGGTCCGATCGGAGCTTATGTAGAAGAGCAATTTTAAGTAGAACTGTACAAAGAAGCACTAATAACTGAACTCTCCTCTAGACACCTACTAGTTTCCAGAACCTTCATGGTTTCTAGAGTAATCAAACTTATAACAAGTCAAATGAGCAATCAAAAACGCATAATGTCAAACTATTTCAGGTGCATTGAGGGTAAAGGGGAACTTGATACACATGAGATATGTTGGCCACTCTGGTACTACCTGCAGGAGCTTGCCTGCTCTTTGACTCAATAGAGAGCAATTTCAGTGAAATTTTCTTCAAATAATCACCCTGAGATGTCAGAGAGTCGGAAAAATGAGTAACTTATAGTCCAACAAGCTGCATAGCAGGTAAAAGAACACAGAAGATACCAAAGATACGACGTATATTTTCTTTCGTACATGTTGTAGAATTGTATCTCGATATATGTCATTATTCTAGATACGATGTATAACGCATGTCCTAATAGAGTAAACCCAAATCAACCGAAACCTATTTAGGCGGGTGGTTAAGTAGACGGGTTAAACGAATCGACCTTGTTCCAGCTAAGACTATTTAGGCTAAACCCAAATCCGTTTACTTCGTTTCAGGTCGCGCCAGATTAAGCTGTGTCATGTCGGGAATTGCCACCCTACCTATTATGTAACTCTTGTGTGCGGTTGTGACGACCCGACTCGCTAGCAATAATAACTCGTTGGATCCAAACCACAGCCCAAAATACTTAAACTCAGTTATTATTACTAGCGTGTATGGTTTCATATATCCAATCATAACTCTTTTTTCATCCGATGTGGGACTATTGGGATGTTACAGCGGCGAAATGGTATGGTATTAGTACCTGGCTAGTAGCTCCATCATACATCTTCTCCTCAAATTGCGCGGCAATTTTACGAAGTTCAGCAATGACCTCCGGAACGGATATCGGTTGGTGCCTAAGTAGAGTATCCAGTCTGTATGTACAAAGATAGAAATCAATTGATTTAGTTTACATCAAAATGAAGTCAAATACCAAACTGCACAATTTGCAAACTACTGATCCATGATCTGCAGCATTGGATATCATAACACATCAATGAATCCATGCTTATTCATATTCTCTTTTTTTTGTTTTTGAATACTTTGCACAAGTTTAGAAGTATTCGAGCTATTTGGCTTTTATATAACTGCGAATTATCAAGAAAAACTTACTGAAATCTTGAAATTTACAACTATTTTAATTTAGTTTGATTTGAGTAATTTAATAAAAAAATTATGAGTCGACATAGAAAAATAAAATTAAAGAAATGGCTACGACATCTAATAGGACTTATGATTTTTCTAATTTTTAAACACTAATTTTATGTAATTTAATATTGCGATCCTAATCCCAACCAAGTGATGAACTCTGATCTTCTGATCTGTAGAAATTCTGCTTCAAGGAAAAAAGAAATTCTGCTTAAAGGAAAAAAGAAGGGGCAGACTGACATCTTGTTGATGATCCTCTCCCGGGCCGCCGGTAGGAGCTGCGACCTCCAGTCGGCGGCGGCAGCAACGGCTTCCGATCGAGGAGTGCTGCCATTCGTCCCCTCCATTTCTGCAAACCTCAAAGACAGAAGTGGGAATCTCGCTGTCCGAGACAATAAAGCAGACACTTTTTAAAATAATAATAATCATAGGCCAATAAAAAAAAATAATAATAATAATCATAGGCCAATAAAAAAAATCTAATGAATGCTACTTGTACACCGCAGATGGGGTGTACATCACACACTCACCCATTCAAAGATGGGGACTAACTTATCGGTGGAATTCACCCCATTCTTGGATGGGTGGGGTGTAAGATGTACACCCTATTTGAAGTGTACAAAAAATATTTTCTAAATATTTATGTGGATTTAAAAAATAATTTAATAATATTTATGTCAACTTATGTGTTAATTAGAAAAGAAAATATATTATTTTTATTTTTTATTTTTATATAATATATATTCATATTATTTTTATATCATATTAATATTTTTAATCATTTCAACTGCAGTCATATTGGATAATTAGTTACGTAAAGTATATATATTCATGTTTGTAGTCTGTCAGATATTTAATTATATCATGTGTGTAATAATGATAAAAATATTATTATTATTATTATTATATTTATTTATATTTAGTGTATAATTATATTATTTTGTATTTATATTCGTTTTTAATAATGTCAAAATTTTATTTTTAAGTGTGTACGTAGTTTTATGAGATATTTAATAATATCGATTGTATAGGTAAATTAAATAATAATAATAATAATTTAAACTGATAAGTATTATTAAATTATTTTAAAAGTTAAGGACGAGAGAGAAAAAAAAAATTCTCTCTTATAATTAAAATATAAATTCGCATAAATATTATTTAGCTATTTTTTTTTTTCTCTAATTCATGCAAATGAGGCTAAATTAGAAAAAAAAATAAAACAAAAACTAGATTGAAAAAAAAAATTACAACAAGGTTACAGGAGGCATTAACTCAAATAAAAAAAACGATAATATCAAATACTGTTGGTTATTGAATTAAAATAATGACTTATTTGACAGGTCATTAAAATATTTTGGGTTGCTAGAATTAGGTTTCTGAAAAAATAATTTTTACAGAATTTTTTACAGAATTATTTTTTATTTGGAAAATTAATTTTGGTTAAAAACTGCGGAGTGTTTGACTAAATTTAGATAAAAAGTAATTTTTCTAAAATAATTTTATAAAATTATTTAGCAATTTTTTCTTTTTGTTGTTCATAAACAATAATATATTTATTGAATTTTAGTTTAAAATAATTTAAATTTTGAATTTAAATCTGCATGAAAATTTAAAATTTGATACCTTAATTTAAAATATAATTTTAAAATTTAAAACTTTAAATTTAAAATTTCAATTTTAAAATCCAAATTTAAAGTTTTAATTTCAAATTTAAAATCTAAATTTGAAATTTAAAGTTTAAATCTAAAATTTTGAAATTTAAATTTTAAAATTTGAGATTTGAAATTTAAAACTTAAAATTTAAAATTTAAGATTTAAAATCTAAAATTTAAAAGTTAAAATTTGAAATCTAAAATCTAAAATTTAAAAGTTAAAATTTAAAATTTAGATTTTAAATTTCATATCTCATATCTAAATTTAAAATTTAAAATTTTAAAATTTGAATATAAAATTTAAAATTTAAATTTGAATTTGAATTTAACATTTGAATCTAAAATAAAAAACAAAATAAAAAAATTTGAGTCCAAAATTAAAATTAAATTATAAGAAGTACTGATTCTAAAAATTAAAATCATATTTTAAGAACGAAATTATCAAACGTTCTGTCGAGTCAAAAATCACTTTTGGAACCAAAATTATTTTTCAAAAATTAGGCCAAAAACCCAATTTATATAAGACTTGTTAGAATTTTTAATATAGTTATTTTTATTATATATAAAAATAATTATTTTTGAGATGGTAAATAATTTATCGTGTTTTAAATTTTATTAAAAATGGTAAATAATTTTTTGTCTTTCAATTATTCTTCTATTCTAGCAAGCACTGTGCTGAACAAAATAAAATTATTTAACTAAATAAAATCATCATTTAACAAATTAAAAAAAAAAAAATATAGAAAAGGAACAAAGGAAAATGAAAAACAAGTTTACTAACATAATCATCTTAAGTTCAAGTCTTTATTAAGTTAATATTTTCCATAAAACATCTTAAGTTGGAACTGAACTTGGTGCAGAAACATTCAGCAGCATATAATTATCAGGAAAATATATTCTAATGCTTCTGATCCTCTTCAATCTTACTTTCCAGGTTCAGATTCTGAAGCTTGCCCATCAAATCTGCAGAATCTGCAGCAATAAATCGTAAAAATAAACATGATTTCATGCATGTTTACAAACAAAGCTTCAAAATTTGCTCATATCCAAACAACATAACACACACATGCCATAAATTTACAATGTAACTCTTGTAAAATGCTTCCATTACTTGCAACTTTGGCAAATATCACATGAGAACATCATTAAGGCATCGTTGTGCGCGAGCAGGAAACAATTTGGAAATTTAGCCTCAGGTAGATCAGCCAAGACATTATAACTACAGGTTCTATTCGGTCCGTAGAAGAGCAATTTAAGTAGAACTGTTCGAAGAAGCACTAATAACTAAACTCTCCTGTAGACACTTAATTTCTAGAGTAGAAAAGCTCTACTTAGTTTCTAAACACAAATATCTAACTTATAACAACAAGTCGAATGAGCAATCAAAAAGGTACAATGTCAAACTATTTCAGGTGCATTGAGATTTCATACCATGATCTGGGCATCGGAGAATTCGATACACATGAGAAACGTTGGGCACTCTGGTATCACCTGCAGGAGCTTGCCTGCTCTTTGCCTCCATAGAGAGCATTTTCACTGAAATTTTCTTCAAATAATCATCCTGAGATGTTAGAGAGTCGGAAAAATGAGTAACTTATGGTCTAACATGCTACGTAGCAGATAAAGAACACAAAAGATACCAAAGATAACATGTATATATTCTTTCGCACATGTATATGTTGTAGAATTGTATCTCGATATGTCGTTATTCTAGATTGTTCGTAGTTGATTCATTTGCTTCCGGTTCTAAAGCTTTCATTAACGGAAAATAAGTGTCTTCTTCGTTGCAGAAACGAAACCTCCAATATACAACTTACGCTTGCTGCAGCAGGACGCTGTTAGGGAGATTTATACACTTCCTCGAAAAGCTTCATTCAGATAACATTTCAATGAAAACCGAGCCGGACCAAACAGGTCCCATATCAAGAAAAATATGCCAACCATCGTGCTATAACAAAAGCGGAAAGATGTACTATTTACGTGGTTTGACTACTGGCCTACGTCTATGTGACGCCCTAACTTTTCGTGGGGTCACACATCTAAGAACTACTCTAACTCTAGCACTAGCACGCTTAACTCTCTATTATATCATTTATATATAGGACTAATCCAAATTTCGGGAGTGTCACAGTCTGCGGATGAAGACCGTGCGGAGACTTCTATTATAATCATAGTGGTCTACAAAACACTTATCCTAAAAATACTCCCATTAGATTTCAGAATTCGAAAAATCTAACAATCTCCATCTTAACTTGAATTCTCTATTTTCTTTCCGAAAACTCCAAAAGCTCCTAAAGTGTTGCCGCACATGTAAACCAAATTTATAGAATTTTTGAATTTGGTCACCGAAAGAAACTTAATGGGCAAATTTGTGGGATTCTCTAAAGTGTCAATCTTCTCATTCTCCAGTTACGCCTTATGCAAGCTCTATTTCATCAAAACGACAACTTGTCGTAAAGCGAAACTGCTAGAGCGATCAAACTTCTCAATCTCAAATTTTGTCGACATTTTAAACACCTAAACGAACAATTTGACTCCGATACGAATTTGTTATAACAACAATTTGTTATAACAAAAGCGGAAAGATTTAATTCGTTGGTCGTGAAAAATACCAAAAGAAAATCGAGGAAAAAAAAAAAAAAAAAAAGGGTAAAGCACACAATATTTATATGGTTCGGCCACTGGCCTGCGTCCATAGGCAAAAACAGAGCGAAGAGCGTACAAAATATGTCTATCTCTCAAAATCCTAATCCCAAAAATACACTCATACATCTTTTCATCTGCCGCACTAAAATAATAGAATAAAAAATATATTTATAATATTGATTAAATCATAATACAACTAGAAATACAAATTCACGAAAGTTAAAAATAATTTCAATAAGATTAGACATAATCTAAATTTACCTTACCGATTCCAGAATTCGAGACATATTTAACGCATTATTTACACAAAGAAAAGTCGGGTATAAATTTTACAGTGTTCCCACCAGAGTAAACCCAAATCCATCGTAACCTATCTAGGCGGGTTAAGTAGACGGTGGTTAAACGAATCGACCTTGTTCCAGCTAAACCTATTTAGGCTAAACCCAAGTCCGTTAACTTCATTTCAGATCGCGCCAGATTAAGTCAAGTCATGTCGAGAATTGCCGCCCTACCTATTATGTAACTCTAGTGC
Source organism: Tillandsia fasciculata (assembly GCA_029168755.2). Taxonomy (NCBI): domain Eukaryota; kingdom Viridiplantae; phylum Streptophyta; class Magnoliopsida; order Poales; family Bromeliaceae; genus Tillandsia; species Tillandsia fasciculata. Next base: position 957,989 of record CM054932.1, read on the forward strand.
GCGGTGAAATGGTATGGTAGTATTAGTACCTGGCTAGTAGCTGCAGAATACATCTTATCCTCGAATCTTACAGCACTTTTATGAAGTTCATCAAAACCAACCGCAACGGACACTGGCAGGTACCTACTTAAAATCTCCATTCTGTACATACAAAGAGAAAAATCAGTTGATTTAGTTTACAGCAAAATGATTGGATATCAGGCTTTTTTTTTTTTTTTTTTTTTTTTTTTTTTGTATATAGCTTCTGAATTATTATTATTATTATTATTATTATTATTATTATTATTATAAATAGCTCTGTAAAATTTGAAATTATAAAAATAGTTCTATACTTGTCACGTGTGCATCACGTGAGCAATAGAGCTAGTGAGGTGAATACGATGAATAAATTTTCGTGTCTAAACACGGTTTCGTGTATTAACTTTCTTATGCGCCATGTAATTAAATATCAGAAAATAGTGTGTTTTAGTTGAACACGGTAAATGATTATCCGTGTTCAGATACGGTGAATTATTTATCATGCTTAAACTATCTATCTTATTTAAAATAATTTTTAGAATTTGATGAAATTATTTATCGTGTTTAAAGTGATTTTTGAAATTTGGTGAACGGAAAAAGAATAAAAAAGAAAAGAAGAAGAGTAGGAGGCAAAAGGAAAATAAAAAATTTATATTTAAAATAATTTTTAATGAGACAAAGCAGATAATCTTTAAAGATTTGATGGACGAAAAAAACAAAAAAGGAGAAAAGGAGAAGGCAAGTAGAATTGAAAAATTCGTATTTGAAGTGATTTTTGAAGATTTGATGAGGAGAGGAAAGGATAAGAAAACTAGAAAAAAAATATACGGGAGAGAATAAGAGGAGGAATACAGTTAATCGTGTTTAATTTAAATAGGTAGTCTACGTGGTACTTGTATAGCGTTTACGTGGCAGAGACAAAGTCAATTTTATAAATATAAATTTTAAAAAATAATCATAAAAAAAACCTTTGAATATCATAACACATAAATGAATTAGCAACCCTACCCCACCCTAGTTTCTATAAAATTTTGTAACTAATTTTGTAATTTATTCTTTTTTTTTTTTTTTGAGCTATTGAACTTTTATATAACTACAAATTATTAAAAAAAAAAAAAGGTTGAAATTTGAGGTAAGATTACTGATTAAAAATATATATATATATAATTTTCTTTTCTTTTGTTCAGCCATTTAAAGTTCAGGCGGCTAAGCCAATAAACTAATTTAAAATTTTTAAATTTACTAATCTTTCAATTTAATTTGATTTAGATAATTTAATGACACGAAAAAACTTCTGTATAAAAACTAAAAATAAAAAATTTCAATGACATCGGGCTATGATTTGTTTATTTTTTAAAAAAACCAATTTTATATAATAATCTAATATATTGTCAGAAATATTTTTTTTTTTACGCATCCCCGCAAGTGATGAATAATAATTTTTATTTTTTTTAGAGAGAAAAAATGTAACATGTTATTCGTTTCGTTTATTTTAAAATAAACTTAGCTGAAAATGTAAAGCGACTAGACTTCAAACTCGAAATCTCGGATATCAACCGCCCTTTGCCACTTGTGCTAGGGACAGTTTCTTTTTTATTGACCGTCTCTAACGCAAACGATAAAGGGCTTGGTGGTTGATTCTCGAGGTCCCAAATTCGAAGTCTAGTTGCTTCATATTTTTAGCTTAGTTTATTTTAAAAAAAACGGCATGCTATCTTTTTCTAAAAAAAAAAAAAATAAATTTTTATTTTTCTCTAGTGCAAGTGGCAAACAGTTTCGTAGTTAATACCCGAAGTCCTGAGTTCGAAACCTAGTTGTTTCATATTTTTAGCTAAGTTTATTTTAAAAATAAATAAAACGGATTATTTATTTCCGAAATAAATATAAATTCATTGATTAAACAGGGATATACCCTATTTGAACACATGCGAAGCAACTAGGCTTCGAACCCAGGTCTTGGACATCAACCACCAAGCCCTTTGCCACTTGCACTAGGGACGGTTGATAAATAAATATAAATTCAGAAACAAGTACGAATAAGATTAATTTTGCATTTGGATGAAAATTGAATTGTTTCTGAAAATTAAAAAAATTACTGTTTGGATAGTTATATTAAAATAGTAATATTAAAAATAATTATAATTTTAAAATAATAATATCTATCTAATTAATTAATATAAAAATATTAATTAAATAATAATTTAGCTTATTTAATTAATTATTGCTAGAATTAATAAATTAATTAGTTAATAAAATAATTAGATTTATCAAAATATTAATTAAAAAGTTAATATAAAATAAAATTATATTTATTTTAATTAAGCTGGAAATAAGCTTATTACAGAAAAAAAAAAAAAAAAAAATTAAAACAGTAGTTGGAGTATTATATTAGTTTGTTCAAAAAAACAAAAACGATTATATCCATTCATAATCAAATGCGCTTTAAAGTATTTTATTTAAAAAATAAAATTTTAAAAAGTGACATGCATTTCTGCGGTCCAGTCTTATATTAGTTTGTTTAAAAAAAAAAAAAAAAAAAAAAAAAAAAAAAAAAAAAAAAAACACCAGTGTATCCATTCATAATCAAATAACTTTTTCTCTCACATTCTATTTAAAATAATAATAATAATAATAATACAAAGGGTATATATAAATGTACACCCCATTAAGGAATGTACATCCTACATCCTACTTCATTCTGGAATGGGATGATGGAATAAATTTCACCTGTCACTCGATGTGGCGTGTGGGATGAATACCCACCTCAGGATGGAGTGCGATATAGTGTACACTCTTTATGGGGTGCACCAGTAGCATCACATAAAAGAGTATATATAAATGTACTCCCCATAAGGAATGTACATCTCCATAATAATACAAAGGGTATATATAAATGTATACCCCATAAGGAATGTACATACTACATCCTACTTCATCCTGAAATGAAATAAATTTCATCCGTCACTCGATGTGACGGATGAAATGAATATCTACATCAGGATGGAGTGGAATGTAGTGTACACTCTTTATGGGGTGTACACGTAGCATCACACAAAAGAGAAGACAGCAATACGAAACGAGATCCGAAAAAAAGAAAGAAAGAAAAGGAAAAGGCAGACTGACATTCTATCGACGATCCTCTGACGGGCTTCGAATGGGAGATTTGCCCTCCAGTCGTCGGCGGCTGCGGTGTCAATGGCTTCTGATTGAGGAGTGCTGCCATTCTTCTTCTCCATTTCTGCCAGCTTGCAAATCCTAATGAACAAAGTGAGATCTCATATATATATATATATATATATAGGATTGTATGAATAAATTATAAAAATATTTTAATCATTTAAATTGAATGTGATTAGCTAAAATTTGTAATGTAGTTGATAGGACCCTTTGCTTCGGGGATAACGAAGCATTTATAAACGATATAATCAGATATTTAAAAATTTTGAAGTAGATTACTATTAATTTTACATTATCATATTTTATTTATTTTATTAAAAATAATAAATAATTTATCGTTTTTTTTTAAAAAAAAAGCTCAATTAAATTTGATTGCACTTTATTTTAGTATTATTTTTATTTGCTACATTGAAATTCAAGTATCTAATTATTGAAAAGTTTGAATTTAAAACTTGATATTTTAATTTATCTTATTTATTAATTATTTGATAGTTTTTTTTGTTATTAATATAAGGATTAATTTCATACAGTTCAGTATAAACATATCGAAAAGTAGATATATTCGTACAAAGTTTAGCTTTTCATATTTATTCCTTCAAAAATCCTAAGTTGTTTATATATATCTCTCTAGTTTATTATGGATAAAATATTAGTTTTGTTCTTTAAAATATGTCTCTAAAAAAATTTTAACCGTTAAAATAATACAAAAATATTTAAAAGAATAAAATAAATAAATTGACTAAATTACAGAAAATCTCCTATAATATACCGCCTTTTCATTTTGCCCCATGTCTTTCAAAAGATTATATTTTGCCTTCCGTAATTACGGAATTAGTTTTAAGAGACAACGGGATTAATAGAACAGGCGAAATGACGTGCTCTTATCCCTGTCCACAGAGCATGCCGCCCTCTCCGCCCTCTCCCTACCCGCCTACTCCGCCTCCTACGGCGTCCTCCTCTCCTTCTCCGTCCACCACTCCCTCTCCCTCGCCCCCTCCCTCATCTCCTTCCCCGTTCACCGCTCCATCTCCCTCGCCCCCTCCCCGGCCGACCCCGCCGCCCCTTCGACCTCGTCTAGGAGGTCTACTTCGGCGACCCCTACGCCCTCGCCGCCGAGGACTACACGGACGCCAAGGACTACGACGGCGGAGCCGGAGGCGACCCGACGACGCCCGGGCAGGAGAGGGGATGGCGGCGATGGAGGCGGCCCTACCCGGCAGTGAAGGGGCATGAGAGGGGATGGGATTTGAAGGGTATTTTCGGTATATCACCTAAGAAATTCACGGTTCACTCACGGAATGCTGACGGCGGGAGTAAATGCACAATTTCGTAATTATGAGGGGAACAAAAGGTAAGCTTTTGTCTTGGCAAAATAAAAAAGCGGTATATTATAAAGAGATTTTCTGTAATTTAGCCAAATAAATTTACTTCACTAATTAATTAAGGTTAATTATTTAATTTATAATTAACTATATTTTTTTATCGGAGATTAACGGTAGGGATATATATGAATAATTTTAAATTTTTTTAAAAATAAATATAAAAAATTAAACTGTGTAGGAATATATCTATTATCCAATAAGTTTATAGGAACGGTATGAAATTAATCCAAATATCAAATATCTCATCGTATTTGATTGTTTTCGATGCATATTCAAATGAAAGTGGGTCGAAAATGGGCCGAGGCCCAAATCAAAACGGCCCACAAAGCAAACCCTAACCCTAACCCTAAACCCAACTCAATTTGTCTTCCTCTTCATCTTTGAGCTCCTCTTCTCTCCCATTTCTCCAATCTCTGCATCTTTTCGCTGGATTCAGGATCGGTAATTGCTTCACTCTTCTTCCTTTCACCGATCTCTACTCTTTTTGTTGTTTCTTTTTTGGTTTTTGGTTTAATTTTGTTGATTTTGTACTCGAAACAAGGATCATTTCACAAATAGTGTATGCAAATTTTATGATAAGTTTAAGGAGAAAGGGTAGTAATAATAATATCTAAGATTGGTATGCAAGTAAATATATGTATTTCCAGGAATATGTGTGCAAATGTTCCTTGTTCATTTGTTCTCATGTAAGGAAGATGCTGTATAAATTTGATCTTTCATATTTAATTCATCCAAAATATTTATCCTAAGTTTAATATTTAACTAAAAAAAAGTTCTCTATAATTTTTTTTTTTTTTTTTTTTTGTATTTTTCAGATGTGAACTTTGTAGTGATTGGAATCTCTTAGATGAACAGTTAACTATTTAACTAAAAAAAAAGGTTTTCCATAATTTTTTTTTTTTTTTTTTGTAATTTTCAGATGTGAACTTTGTAGTGATTGGAATCTCTTAGATGAACAGTTAAATATTTAACTAAAAAAAAAGGTTTTCCATAATTTTTTTTTTTTTTTTTTTGTAATTTTCAGATGTGAACTTTGTAGTGATTGGAATCTCTTAGATGAACAGTTAAATATTTAACTAAAAAAAAAAGGTTTTCCATAATTTTTTTTTTTTTTTTTTGTAATTTTCAGATGTGAACTTTGTAGTGATTGGAATCTGTTAGATGAACCGCATTTCGTGCGCGTCTTCTGCAGCTCTTGTTTCGAATTGCGGGCATGGATTAATGAGGAGAGCTTTCTACGGGTTTTCTATGATCTCGTGGAGAAGAGGCATTTGGCGCACCGGCATTGAAGCACTCAATTTAGGTCTCCTCCCGTCGGCAATTCGCGTTCGGTGCTTCTCTTCTAAGCGCGCGCGCGCTTCGAAGTCGCCGAAGGCGGATGCGAAAGCGGCAATGGCTGAAGAGAGTGATGCTTTTTATGTTGTCCGGAAAGGAGATGTAGTTGCCGTCTATAAAAATTTAACCGATTGTCAAGCCCAAGTTAGCTCTTCGGTATGTGCAGTTCCGAGTAATTCTCGGATTCAGCCTAATTCACATGAGTTGTGTGATTTCTACATAGTTGTCTTCTTTCTAGCATATGCTCGTGTTAGATATGCAATTCACTATAGCATCGAATTAGGCATTGGCATAATGTTAATGTGGCAAATTCTTGTGCTCTGTGCTTTTCATTAAAGTAGGTGTGTGATCCTTCCGTCAGTGTGTACAAAGGTTATTCTTTGCGTAAAGAAGCAGAAGATTATCTCGCCGCTCGCGGGCTTAAGAACCCTCTCTACTCCATTAATGCAGCGGATGTAAACGAGGATCTGTTTGGGAACATTGTACCATGTCCTTTTCAGGTAAGAAAATGACCCTACAATTTTATTGTGAGTTTAGTGCATGCATTTTATCCTTCAATTCTGCCCTATGTTGTAATTTAACGTTGTATTAGGCTGCAAGGTAGTTTCATATCGCATGCTGGTGAAGGGAAAATGTTAATAGGAAAGCATGATAGATTTGATTTTATGATTGTACCTAATAATAAGTCGGCAAGTTAGAAGCGAGCCGCTATTTCTGTTGAAGCTTGTTCTTCTTGATAAAGCCCATACTAGTTAGGAGCAACTCGTATTAGTGTGGAAGGATCTACGTGGTTGTTAAGAAAGATAACATCAACAAATGCTTCTTAATTGTTAAATTTTATTCTTGTTCGTTATTTATTTTGTAGTTGAGCACAGAAAGTTTGAAATTGACTGTTGCCCTTTTCTCCCAGCAACCGGATGGACTTGCATTTTTGGTTGCTCAAACCGGCGAAAAGACTTCTACTTTGAAAAGGGCGCAGCACATGGTGAGTAGGGTAATAACTGTCACATATTTTTATATTCGACTGTAGATTACCCTGTTGTGTTATAGGTAAATTGAGCCCTTGTTACTGTAATCTGTGGCTTTTGACAGGTTCTTGTATATTAAGAAAGGATTTAGTGTCCGCAAACAAGCCAAATCAGTACATGTATTGCTCACTTCTATGTATGGATGTTATCATCATGCAGGAATCTACTTCTGCCCTGATTGAACCGTCGAAGAAACATCCCAGGCTTGCGTATTCAGTTGAGCAGCAATCAATATTTCGTAATGATGTGAGTTGTTGCATGATGTCTAATGCCTGTATGCTCGGCTTCTCTTTTCCTATCTGTGTATTATTTTCCTGCTGTTTTATTCTGCTGCTGATACCGCAGATATCTTATTTTGTGAATTGAGTGGGTGAAAATATGACGGAGTGGCGAAAAAAGATACTTGACCGAACCCATATAATTCCTTCAAGAATTCTTGTCACAGACCGCACAGAGTTTCCTTGACTCGAGTGTTCTATACTTTATTTAAGTTAGACAGTTATAATAGTATTGCGTGCTTGTGGAAGTCATCCTGGAATCAAGTATTATTCCAAATTGAGTTTGATTTGGTTGTTTTGCCGGATAATTGTGCTGATATTATAAATGCTTTAGAAGTTGTTCGCAAATCACAAGTTCGCAATATGAACTCTAATCTGAATAAACTCCTGAATATGAATCACATCAAGCTCCTTCCACATATTGGAAGGAAACGCTGGGAACTGTATGTAGGCGAGAAGAGATGATTGTTCTTCTCCCAGGATTGTAAATTCATTTTCATTGGTCTTTAAATTTTGTGCAGTATGTTTCATATTGATGATTACATCGTACATGATTGAGCTTTACCGCCTTTTAGGTAATTTGATTTGCTCGACTACGATACTTTTCCTGCCATTTCTATACTGTCTTCAACATTAACTACAGTAAGAATGTAATTTACTTAATCACGACAGATGTCTTGTGTTCTTGAATTTGACGGCGCTTCAAAAGGAAATCCTGGAAAATCTGGTGCTGGAGTTGTTCTTCGAGCTGAAGATGGAAGCGTGGTAGAGATACAGATCGGTTTCTTCGCTGCATATGTTTTTCTTTTTAATTTACGGTGAATTATTCGCACCTTAAGAATTTTGGAATCTGCTTGTCATGTGAATGAAGATTTGTAGAGTCCGCGAAGGTTTGGGTGCTGTTACAAATAATGTTGCCGAATATCGAGCATTGATTTTAGGAATGAAGTATGCTCTAAAGAAAGGGTTTCATAAAATACGTGTGCAAGGCGACTCTAAGCTTGTTTGTAATCAGGTGCGTGGTTCAATAAGAAATGATAGAGTTCCTGCTTTCACTGAGTTAGGTCTCACTCTTACCATGCATGCTCAAATTATACTGTTTTTGTACTTCATGCCACCATGTCCTTGTAACCTAACTTTTGTGCCGAAATCTATCTATATACAAAAACAGGTTCAGGATCTCTGGCGGGCCAGGCACCAGAACATGGCTGGCTTGTGTAAGGAGGCGAAGGAGCTCAAGGATATGTTTCTCTCATTTGAGATCAGACATGTTAAGAGGGTAAAAAATTTGAGAATTGTATCATTTGGCAACCAATTTATTGCTGCTAATTTGGTTTAAATTGGCTTTTCATATCACTTTGAAGGAGTTCAATGCAGATGCAGATGCTCAGGCGAACCTAGCCGTCGATCTCCCGAGTACGAACATTCTGCCCCTTCTATCTATGCAGCCATTAGTTCTGCATGCTCACATCGTAATCCTTGTTCCGTCTTGCAGACGGAGCAATTCACGAGGAATCCGTCTGAGCTTTTCTGATTCTGGCGCTGAAAAGGACGAACTTTTTCTCTCTTTTTGGCCTGATAATTTTACGACGAAATGCACAATTTTTTTACCAAATTTTTTTGGAGGAGGTTAAGTTGGACTCTTTGGATTAGGTTGGCAAAGGGTGTTCACTTGATTAATTACTTTTTGTTGTACTAATTTTGTACAATTTTTAAGATTGGCCTTTGAAGATAAAAATGTATGAACTGTGATGCTGTACTTGTTAATAGTGCAGCAGTAGAGTGGAATATTTTCCAATGTTGGATGCGGTTGTACCTGCAGATCGAAATAACCGAACCCGACCCGGCCAAACGGAGTTCGGAATCTCGGATCCGCACCTGAATCAACCCGAATCCCACTTAGCCCTAATCCCGCTTTATCCCCTCCCCGACACCTCTCTCTCTCTCTGTCTCTCACTCTTCTCGTGGGGCAACAATGGCGACGCTCTCCTCGCTCTCTCCCTCTCTCCACTCCCATCACCGCACATTCCCCTCTCCTTCTCCCTCCTCCTCCCCTTCGTTCCTCTCTCCACTTAAATCGCCTTCGCCGCGGAGCCCGACGCCGTTCTCGAACCCTAGAGCGACCGCAAATGGCGCCGTACGAGGCGGCGCCGCCCTGGCGGCGGCTGCGGAGTTCGTCCCCGTCACCCCCTCCGACGTGCTCACCATGTTCTTCAAGGCGCGCTTCCTCTCTCCTCTCCCGTTTTTACTCAATAAACCCCCATCAACTTGTTTGCCATTGCAATTTGGTCCGTATAGTTTCTCTCTTTTTTTTTTTTTTTTTTTGCACATGTTAGGGAAATTTACTAACTTTTATTGGTTGGTATCTTTGAATCAAATCAAGTGAAGTTTCTTTGATCAAATTTAAGTTTAGTGGATCAAAGTGCGAATTGTTGGGAGCTTAACCCCTTTTTGTTATTGTTGACATGAACCAGGCTGAAGGAACCATGGATGAATCAAACATCCCTGCTGTGACCAAGCTTTTAGAAGTTTGTAATTTGTATTGCCATTGCTCAATTTTGCAATAATTTTTGTTTAAAATTTTGAATATTTTGTTCAATGTGTTCACTATATTTGTGGTGGGTTTTGGATGTTGTTCTGCAGGGAACAGAGGGTATCAGTGATGTGGTGGTGCAGGTCGCCGAGGGCGTCGCCAGTGTTGAGGTGAGATTGGGCTTCTTTTTTCACCATATTTATCCGAATTGCTTCAACTTTACATCAAGATTCAATTTTGCTTCTCTGTTTTATGCTTAGAATGTTCGAAATTGTAGCACTGATAACTCGTCGGCCTCAAAATTATCGGCGTGACAGATTCTCTCTATTTAGAACTCATGTCCATGTCAGGTCCAATTTCCTAGCCCACAATCACGCTCTACTACCAAATGTGCACTAATAACTCGTCAGCTTCAAACCGCTGGATCAAAATACATAAACTCGGTTATTAGTATTAGAGTTTTCGGTTCTCTTATATTTTCATCTTCGAAGATTCTCGTATGCTCGAAAATAACATCTCAAAGAAGAAGTGATGTAAGCTATTGCCCTAGCCCCTAAGATATGGAGGAACACAGCTGATGTTATTCGACACTTCTAACCGATTAGTTTGTCTAATGTAGTGCACATTCTCTGGCGGCGGTCGATGCCATTTGTACTAATAACACGCAAATAGTGCACGATATCCAATGCGCCATCTTATAATATGTTTGTTTCGCGCAATCTTTCACTCAACAGAAGTAAACCACGCGCAAATGAAGTTTTTAATATTTGCGACTGATCTTCTCGGTGCAGCTGACGAAACAGACCACTGTGCAAGCTACAGGGGTGGCTTCGAACCTGGTCGAGATCTTACAAGGGTCAGGATTCTTCAAGCTACAAGCTCTGAATTTGAGTTTCGAGGATGAAGAAGATGTTGCCGACTAGTTTTGCATGGCGAACGACCGACCAATCGATCGATCTCCGGTTTCGTCGACCATGAATTAATGCTATTTTCGACCGTTTTTTTTCTTCTTTTTTAAACTTCAATGTTGCCATATATCTACCATGTTCTTACTTCTTAGTAGTTCCATCCTTGTGCTCTCTAAATAGGGGTGGCAATCCAGCTCGCTGTTCGCGAGCCAGCTCGTGTTCGGCTCGAAATGAGTTCGAGATCGAATCGCTTGTTTAATAAACGAGCAGAACACGAGCCGAATTTTCTAGCTCGTTTATAAACGAGCCGAACACAAGCTGGAGTCAGCTCACTAGTGTTCGGCTCGATAACGGCTTGAATATATATATAAATTTTACTATTTAGATTTTAAACTATTAATTTTTTATAAATTTTATTTTTTTACTTTTTTTTTTAGTTTTACATCTAATAATAAGAATGAAAATCAAACTTTCGCAATCCGGCTCGTGTTCGGTTCGTTAATAAACGAGCTGCACACGAGCCGAATTTTTCAGCTCGATATTTAAACGAGCCAGCTCGTGTTTGGCTCGTTTATTAAATGAGCCGACCCCGGGTCTGGGGTCGTCGGCTCGTTGACAACTCTATCTCTAAGCTGAGCTTGAAATAATGTGATATTTTTCAAAAATAAAAATCATAATGTTGAGAGTGGGATTTGAACCCACGCCCTTTCGGACCAGAACCTTAATCTGGCGCCTTAGACCAACTCGGCCATCTCAACATTTGCATATGAAGTTCCATAATATTTAATATAAAATGTATATAAAAAATAACAAAAGAAATTAAATTAATTAAAACATAGTTAATTTGGAGTTTTCAAGTTTTGAAAAATAAATATTTCTAATGTAGAGCTCTCCACTAACATTTTATCCCTAATTTTAATCCAATTTGATTTGAGTCCCTTGGAAAAAACCAAATGGCCAAAAATCCCTCCTAAGCAATTAATGAACTGGCACAGTTTTACCAATAAATATGGAAAAGGTATATTTGCTCTTATTTTTATTTTTATTTATTTTTGGTTAATTTCTTTCTTTCTTACATGTTGCATGGACCACGTGTTGTGCATCAGAATCTTCAAAACTAAATTTAAGATGCCTTAAATCTCAACAATATATATAGTCGTTCAATTATATATATAATTTTAATTTTAATTTTTTATAATTTTTTTCTGATGTTATAATACAATATTTTCTTTTTAGCCTGAGAAAAAAAGCTAATTTTGATTGCAATAACTTCAAATCTCACCTACATTTATTTGATTATTTTTGCTAATTGAATAACAAGCGATTTAAAATTAATAGTTTCCATTAGATATACGATCTCTAACAATAATCCAGTGGTAAATTTCAAAATGTTCTATAGTTGAGGGGTCTCCACACATTTTTCTTTTTAGTTTACAAAAAAATAATAGACCTGGTGCACCAGCACAGAGACCAATCCTGTTCCAACTTTGAAGGAAACAGTAACCTCGACGTGGCCCAAATAGCACCACGGCATGGAGAATAAGGAGCACTTATTTCATGCACCCGGTGTATCAAATCAACTTTATCAAATCAAACAAGTATTATTTCTTTTTGAGTATCAGGTGGTAACACACCTGGTTGGTTGTGGTATAAACGAGGAATAAGTTTTTTTATTTCACTATTCTTGACAATGTAGAGCAAAAAATGATTAAAGATAAAAGTTTAAAATAATCTTTGCTTAACGAATTATTCTAGAATAACTAGTTAAGAAATATTCCAGCCATTCCCTAAAATAGAGTTTATACCTCATGGGCAGTGAATGATTTTTTTTTTTTTTTTAATTATTTTACCTTCCAATCTGAGACTATATGAACAAAAGGCTATGTAATCTGCGGTTATATAATTATTTTTATTTATTATTTATTATTTACTAAAATATACTATAAAATATAAAAAATTATTTTGTTTACTAATTATTATTTTCTAAAATATATTATAAAATATAAAAAATTATTTTGTTTAGGTGAGATATAATTTATTATTTATAATTAAATTGTCATTTTAATTAATTTATAATAATTAAAATTAATATATATATATATATATATATATATATATATATATATATATATATATATATATATATATAAAAGATAAGGACAAAGTTGATATTTTGATAAAAACTCTATCATCCTTTTTCACTATTTTTTACTATTCCATAATTTTAACCAAACATAATTTTTTCTATTTTCTATTCCAGAGAATACCAACTTTTGAACCAAAGGCAATTTAACTTTTATACTTAATTATCCCGGAATAGCAAGCTATTTCAGATATAAAAAAATTTATACCTTTTAAATTTATACCCGAACCAAACGGGACCTAATGAATTAAATTCTGATTTTGGGCCTTTATAATAATATGGTTTAAGAAGTGGTGCATGCACTAAAACTAGAGAGAGAAGAGAATATACCTCTCTCTCTCTCTCTTTAGATTTGTAGAGCCCATTTAATTCCACTAGACACTCACATGAGCTAATTTAATCCATTCACAATCAATTATCAAAGCCACACATGTATTACTTGCACCCAAAAGCACTTTTTAAAATATCACATTCAATGATGTAAGATGGCTTGTCACCCATGTGAAGTTTAAAAAAAAGATCAATACACTTACTAGTAACATATGCTTAAACACACATGGCCACCTCATATGTAACATGCATATATATATAAACCCTAGCCAACTCACTCTTATCCTTTGCTCTTCTGTGTTAGCTTAAATTTAAGCTATTTTTCTATGGGTTTTAATGCCCTAATCATCAAGCCCTAGTACTTATATTATAGAAATCTATCACCAGTGTTATTCCTACTTTGACCACCTACTTTAGATTCCAACCTTATAAATTGCAGGTGAAGAACATGCAGGTAGAGATACTTGAGTTGTCTGATGTGTGGTTGTGCAGTTATACTAAATCTCATATGGCTTAAAACAATGATTAATACCGGTCGCAATGATGGGTTTTTGTTGCTTAATTATTGCTAGATTCTCTTCAGTGGTTATTTAGATCACCTCATCCTGGGGCAAAGAACACTCTAGTCACAAACAAGAGTATTGGTAAGGAATGACTCATTATATGGATCTTTCATGTTAACATATATTGTTGTTACTTGATGATGATCAGATGAAGTAGCGAAGTACCTTCGAGACGGGCAATCGGACGGCGGAGAGGAGGAGGAGGATGGTGATGATGAGGAGAGTGAGGAGAGGAAAAGTAGGGCTTGGCTTTATAGTACTTTGCAACTGAAGTATCTACAAAGCATACACAACACAATCACTAGTTACAACTTGTTGCATAGTTTTAAGATTACTGGAGTAAGGAAAATGGGGCACAAGGGTGAGGGTGTTACTGTGGGGTGCAAAGTCCTACCGATTTGCGACGCGGTCTCGGCGGTCGGGCGTAACGGCGGGGACAGCGGCCGCGAGGCGTCGTCAGAGAAGGAGGCTGGGAGGAGTGGGGAGAGGCGGCGCGCGGTGTCGCGGATGAAGGAGCTCATCAAGTGGGCTGCAGCAGTTAAGTCCCACAAAGTTGGTAGCAAAGCATGGAAGGTAAATAGATTGATAATACAGTATAAAAGCCCCCTCAACTATAGGTTATTTTAAAATAGTCCTCGACGCCTAGTAAACATGGCTATAGTTCTCAACAATTATAATACATAAGTCACTAACCATCAGTTGTAAATCGAATTTACCGGTTTATATGTCATGCAATAATTTCTCCAAAAAGAAATTCATAAACCTTTAACTAACCTTTCTAAGCTTGACATAGCATTCTCTTTTCTTGTTGAAGGTCTTGTACTTCAAAAACAGAGCATCACTGAAGGACCCACTTGATGACCATATGAGCACAAACTCGAGCAAGATCAGCCTCCGGTGGGACGTCGGCAGCTGCTCGTCGACGTCGACGGTGTATTCGCCTTTGTCGGCATTCGCATCCACGGCGCGTACCGAACATATGATAGTGAAGAGCTGCTCCAACCTCTCAGTTGCTCTGCAAAGCACAGAATGTGATGATATCAGAAACTCATGCACCAGCCTAAACACTGAGGATTGTGTCAGAACAGGGCAGTGGATCACTACAGATTCTGATTGTAAGTTCTCTTCATACATAAAATATTAACCTTTTTAGGAGGTTTTACATATCTATTCTCTTCAAAAACAATCAAGCAAACAAAACAAACTGAGTTTTTCGAAGCAATCTACCAATCAGACTATTTCATTTATTTTTTGAAGGACATATATTAAATACATTGTGTAACAAGGCTAAATATGATAGATACAATTCATTCCTCCGAAATGCGACAAAATCAAGAAGCTTTACTTTGCTTTCTATTAAAACATTTAACAAATTTGCAGTTGTGGTGCTGGAGCTATGAAAAGGAAATGGAGTAAAGTGGGGTGTGCTAAAATGATCTTTCTACATGGAACAATTGGCAGCAACCATTTCTCATGGCGGAAACAATGGAAAATCGAAGCATCAAATCAAAATGGGAGGATTTTAACAAAGCATATAGCAGAGTATAATGAATGTAAATCTCCTATGAAGGGTTTAGACAATAATGCAATTCTAAAACTAGCACTTGAATGCAAGCTTGGTACCATGAAACATTAGTTCAGTGGAATGACAATGCAAACTAATTCAAACTCATAATTTGCCGTGATTTTTTGAACTACAAGAAGATCCAAGGATTATTAATATTCTAGTTTTGAATCAAGGGAACCTTTAAGGCTCTCCTTGCACAGTTTGTCCTCTTTGGTGCTGGGTATAAAATAGTAAACCACCTTACGCTGTTGAAGAAAGCGGTTGTTTCACATGGCGGCAGAGTACAGTCCTGAATTCGAACCTCACCAGGTCCATCTATTAAATTGACAGAAAAGCAAAATCTCCAATCATTCGATTCGAAAGCCCACCTTGTGCGTCTAGTAATAATCTCGAGTCAAACATTGAGAAGTTACAAGTGTAGAGTATAAATTATAACCAGATCAGATTCAAGGATTACATGGTTTGAAGCAAGCCGAACAGACAACAGATCAAATAAAAATAATTATCAATATTATACCAAATTTCAAATCACACACGACTTTTTCTTTTTCTTTTTTTTTTTGAATTCAGGTAGGCGTTGAATACACACAGGTAAGATTATATAGGCCTGCAGTTAAATTTGATCAGATCAGACTAAAAGTAATTCAATCAAGATATATAAAATTGTATAGAAATCTTACAGAGTCATAATATAGCTGGTGGTTCTCAATCCTGTTTGTAAATCATACTAAATTTGATACAAAAATAAGTTAAGAGTACAATGATTGATACCACATTTTTATATAAAGGTATGAATTCAAAGGCTCTCTTTTATTTCCGACCTACATGAACATAGAAATACGAATGCCGCCAAACCTTGTGAAAGAGCCATCACGAATTATAAATGCCGCGAAATTTTAACCCGTGAAGCTACGGTTTGCTGATCGAGTCCATAAAGTGAATCGATCAGGTGCATTCTAAGCGAGCCCGGTCCTTTTGCCATTTCCATCCCTAGCTCTCCCGCCAATCCAAAGATGGAGAAAGCACAAGCAGTGGCTTCCAAAGTGTTTGTTGGATCTACAGCAACAAAGGCAGCGACGAGGGCCGTGACAGCACATCCTGTTGCGGTAATCTTCTGCATCATGGGCACCCCATTGTGAGCACCGATCACATTCTGTCCATCGGTGATGAAATCGACGGCTCCTGATACTGCGACAACCGCACCACTGGATAGTGCCAATGACTTGGCAGCTTCCACGGCATCAATCGACTCATGGGAGCTGTCGACTCCCTATTTATCCACACAAGCAAATTGAAAGTGATAAACAGTAAGAAAATAATCCATGTAGATGCTAAATTGCTAATTAGCAAAACATATTTATGAAAGTACTACAGCTTTATTGTGCTGAAATTACTTTGGTTTACCATGCTTCACAATTGTTTAACAAAGAAAAGGGGATACTATAAGCTTGTTGTTTACTTTTTTAATCAATCACGAATATTGATTTTGTCTTGATTATTTTGGACAAATTTTATATCATGTCATAGTTATTAATAAAGTTCCCCTTAAATGTTGTGCTGGAAAAAAACGACCCATTCAACTTCCAGATGGAAAGGTGGCAAATTATATAAGGAATATCACCAATCACCTAAACTTCCAGATGCAAAGGTGGCAAATTATATTAGGAATATCGCCAATCACCTAAATTAAGTTTCTCTACGGGTATAGTTCTTTTATGTCAAAAGCAGCAACACTCTCTTTTACAAGTTATTCTTATACAGGATATAGTTCTTTTATCTCAAAATCTACTTATCATATAGGCTGATTGCACTTTATGACCCTATGGTAGTGGTTAAAAGTTTAGGCTGTTTAGCAGTTTGCTTATGTACAGTTGCTGTTCTGGTTGTCCATAACGACCTGTTGTTTACATGCTGTTGAAAGGGGTCAAGTAAAATGCTATAGATTACAACAGGGGTGAAACAGTGAAAACAAGAAACAAGCTATACAACAGCCACAGTGGTATTTTGCAACTATCTTCAGTATTTATTAGTATGAGTTGTGCTGGAATACTATTAGTAGCAAATGGGTTTGTTGCTACCGATTTGTTTTCGATGATAGAGTTTTCAAATCAATGATTGGCACCGTTGAACATGATCTATACGATTTGAAATATTTAGAAACCAAATTTCAAATCTTTTCGATATCATTAACCAAATGATCAAAAGGTTGCAAAATTTGTAATTTTACTAGTCGATATGACTTGTTTAACAGTGTAAAGAAATCTAAATCAATTGAATTTTGATTAGAAAATTCTTTACACTATTTAAAACAAGATCTATACTCTTGATCTTGATTACAAGACTTTTATTATTACTTTTTAAAAGATATTCATTTTCAATTGTTTATTTTGTGTCCGCTGATGGACAAGAGAACATTATCGGAAAAGTATAAAATTTGATTTCTAGATAGTTTAAATGATTTAGATCATGTTTAACGCTACCGATTGTCGATTTGGAAGTTCCATCATCGAAAACAAATCAGTAGCAACGGAGCCCATTTGCTACCGAAGTATTCCAGTTCAACTCTTATTAGTATTTCAATGACACACATAATTGCTATTGTGCCTACTTCAGAACAACAACCACAAGGTAGTTAACACTTTGAACCGCACAGTAAGGAGGTGCAAACGCGCTATACCACTGGGGAGCTTAAACGCACTATACCACGGGAGAGCTTTTCTGAAATTTTTTTAAAGAAATTTTCTTTCTTAGATAACATGCATCTAACAATACTAAATGCAAGAAGCTCAAGAAAACTAAGCACAAATATAAGGCGCTTTGTTGGTGCCCACCATGAACCAACGAATAAGCAAGGCAACAAACCACTCTCAAACAGATTGATTTTCAACACCTTTCTCATTAATTCAAAGGATATACTAAATATAACTTTAAAGCTTCAAATTTCAAAAGCTTTAATTTTGAATAAAACCATAGGGTGATTCCCTATGTATAATATGTCAAAGATTTTAACTTGTCATAAAGTACAACTTACGAATAAATTCAAATTTCGTGTAGTTTAAATTACATCAAAGCGCTTAATTTCCCCCCTCACTAAACCAAAACATGTAGCTAAATATCCTTCAAAGAACATATTCAAGAACATTTCACTTTATTTATATTGTTTGTATAACAACTTTTTCACTCTGTGGAAAAAACACAGTTTTGCCTTTACATCGCAAATCTGGGAATATAAGGGTTTAAATATATCTAATTTTGGTATCTGATAGATAGTTCATAAAACAAGCATCTTAAACAAGAAACCACTCGTGCATAAACTCAACAACCTAATAGACGGTAAGCAACTTACGAATTCCGATACAAAGAACTCATCTTTATTACCTTTGCATTGCGAATCCGGGAATATAAGGGTTTAAAGAATAATACATTTAATTTGGGTACCTGATTTGTAGTTCATTAAACAAGCAACAATTCTCTCACGCACAAAATCAAACACCAAATAGACACTAAAATGATACATAAAGCAACTTACAGATTCTCGCACAAAAAACTCACCTTTATTAACTTTGCATTGCAAATCCGGGAATATAAGGGTTTAACGTATAATATATTTAATTTTGGTATCTAATTGAGTATCTTAAACGAAAAAACATTCAAGCATAAACTCAAACACCAAGTAGACGCTAAAAGGATACATGAAGCAGCTTATGGATTCTCATGCAAAGAACTCATCTTTATGCATTGCGAAACAGGGAATTTAAGGATTTAAAAGAATAATACATTTAATTTTGGTATCTAGTTGAGCATCTTAAACGAAAAACCATTCACGCATAAACTCAAACATCTAATAGACACAAACTAACATGATAAAAACCATTCACGCATAAACTCAAACACCTAATAGACACAAACTAGCATGATAAAAACCATTCACGCATAAACTCAAACACCTAATAGACACTGACAAGCAGGATAAAACACAGCATCTTCCGAACTCCGATACTAAGGAGGAATCTTTATTACCTTTGCGTCGCTGACCCGGGAAGCGGACGCGAGGGCGATGATCTCGGAGGGGTTCCCCCTGACGACCGTAGGGCGGAGGGCGAGGAGGCCGAGGCACGCCTCCATGCGGAACTCGGAGGCGGAGGCAGCGACGGGGTCGAGGACCCAGGGGCGGCCAGCGTGGGCGGCGGCGGCGGCGGCGGCGCGCATGGCGGGGAGCCAGGGCTCGGAGAGGGTGCCGACGTTGACGACTAGCGCGGCGGCGCGGGGCGTGAACTCGGGGACCTCACGCAGCGAGTGGACCATGGCGGGGGAGGCCCCCGCAGCGAGGAGGGCATTGGCGACGAGGTCCATGGAGACGAGGTTGGTGATGCAGTGCACGAGCGGCGCGCTGCGGCGCACGCGCTCCAGGAGCGCCCACGCCGCCGCTCCGCGCTCCATGCTCGGCGATGCGCGCGCTCTCACAATTGTGATGTAGGGAGGAGAGGCGGCGAAAATAATAATAATAATAATAATTAAAAAAATTTAAAAAAAAAAACCTGCCACGTCAGCACGACCTATTTATATTTTGAGGTTAATTAAATACGTTTTTCCGTAAACATAGCAAATATATTTTTTATAAAGTTTAATTTTTTATATTTATTCTTTCAAAAATCTTAAGTTATATATATATATATATTCGGTTTATTATTCTTAGTTCATTGTTTATTTTTTAACAGATTATATGTGAAATGACAGTTTTATCTTTTAAAAAATATTTCTCTAAAAAATAATGCAGAAATATCTGGAAGGATAAAAAGATAAATTTAACTCACTTAAGTATTTAATTTATGATTAACTAGATTTTTCTAACAGAGATAGACGGTAGGGATATATATGAATAACGTTGGATTTTTAAAATGATAAATATGTAAATTCAAATTTTGTAGGGATAAATTTGCTATTCGATATGTTTACAATGAGCCGTATGCAATTAATCCTTATATTATATATATATATATATATATATATATATATATATATATATATATAATCTCAAATACAATTTAAATTATTTTAAATTTTAAGTAACTATTTTAAAAAGTTTCTAAAATTTATTTAACTAACAAATAACTATGTTTATTTATATATAATTTATAAAACTAATATTAAAAATTTAAAAATAAAATTTAAAAATATTTTAAAAAATGTAGAAAAAAAAAATTGGTCTCCCCCAAATCTGTCTGGGCCAGAGAGGCCTTGTGAGGCCCCGAGAATCCGGCCCGACATGACATGGCATAAATTTTTATACCTTTTTATGTGATATATAATTTGTTTAAATTTAAAATATGATTTGTTTTGTTAGAGCTTGTTGTTTATATATTATTAGCTATTTTATCTTTTAAGAGGCACATAAGTGCTTATTTACAACATAACCCTTCTTACGTTCCAACTTCTTTCTAAAATATTCCTGAAGTTAAACTCTGTTAGTGTACCGTTTGGAGCTGCCGTTATTTGTGTGAAATTACCATTTTGCCCTTTCAAATATACCCTTCTATCATAACCAACTTTTTTTTTTTTTTTTTTTTTTTTTTTTTTTTGTACCCTTAAAATTTTCAATAGTTTTGATAGATAGGGACAAAATAGGTATATCTGATAGTTTTCAACTCCGATTATTATTTAACTCTAGTTTAACCCTAGTTAACTTAACAAAGAAAAACGATAGGGGTATTTTTAATAACGGTGGAACATATGAAAGGTATATTAGAAAGAAAAAAATAAGAGGGATAAATCAGATATTTCTTAAGATTTCAAAAATACACAGGTAATTATCTCTATATATATATTCTATCCATTTAACTTCGGGTAGTATCTGAATATGAATACTTAAATTACTAATATATTCATCGAGTATATTTGAGCGGGTATGCGATAGTAACTATCTGTATACTATCCGCTTAAGACCGGATATGGATCGGGTGTAGATCGAATATGGATATTCACATGCATTTATTTTTTATAGATTCTATTAAATAATATATATCTATCATATACTACTACAATACACAAAGGTCCAAAATATATGCCCCGGTCAATACATGGGGGTCCAAAACACATGCACCTACTATTATTATATAGTTAAAGCACTTTTTTTTTTTTTTTAACTCAAATATTTTTTATTTACTATCGAATTCGAATTTAAAAATTATTTCGGATCGGAGATAAGTTGAATATGATCAATATAAAATATCTGGACCCATACTCGAAACTTTAATGAGTAATTTTTGTTACCTTTATATTATCCATTTTTATTCGGTCCGGATAGAATTCGGACCGGGTATGGATTATCGGATACGTTGGACAGCTTTAAGAAGAACTATTTGAGCGGTGTAATTTGAAAAAAAAAAAAAAAAAAAAAAAAAACGAAAGAATAAATAATTCAAAATATTCTAAAAATTGTTCATGCTTCAATAACTTTTGGCCATAGTGAAAATACAAAATTCAAATTCAAAATTTTGTTTTTAAATTCAAAAGTTTATTTCAAACTTGTGCCCTTTTAAATGCATGATTAGTTGCTAGTACTCCAAGGGCCCGTTTGGCATTCGGTATAAGGGGATAAGAGGGTTATCCCCCTTTAATATCCAAACAGCATTTAAGTGTGGGAGAAATAGCTGTTCCCCATACCAGATTATTTCGGTATAAGGATAGAACAATTGTTCCACCCCACAAGTGGAACAGCTGTTCCACATGTTGCTTATTATTATATTTTTTTTAATTAAAATTTTTAAATTATAAGATATTTAAATTTATAAAATTGTAAATTTTTTTATTTTATTTTATAAATTTTAATCTCCTCTATTATTCTTATTCCTCTTTAACTTACCAAATATAATTTTTCTTATCCCGTTACAACCATTATACTCAACCAAATACAAAATTACTATAATTATTATTTGCACCTGAACTTATAGCCATCTCTGAAATAATTTATTTTTGCTTATACTCAAACCAAACGCAGCCGAAATGTCCTTGTGGACAAGCAATTTCAAAAGCACTCCATACAAAAACAACCAAGTTGACAAGCACCTCCCCACTACTACTACTACTACTACTAACACCACCCAAAAGTACAAAAAAGGATACATATAAATATATATCCAACCATATTTAAACAAAAACTCATGCATCACCCAAACACACCAATTAGGATCTCCAACATGCATGACCCAAAAGAGAGCCCTCCTCTCACATGGGGGCCAAAAGAATATTTCCCTTTTTTAATTTTAAGAGGGGGAGAAAAAAAAAAAATTAAATCATGCCCTATAATGACATATATATTAAGTTAATTAAGAGAGAGAGAGAGAGAGAGAGAGAGAGAGAGAGAGAGAGAGGAGAAAATAAAGGAAGGTGCATAGTAAGAACCTTTCACATGGTCTTTTTTTTTTTTTTTTTTTTTTTTGAATATAAGTGGTTCTATACCACATGTGTGCACATGTGGGACAGTAGTGGAGGTTGGTATATCTCCTCTATGATTCATTGCATGTTGATGAATGCTCTCTCTCTCTCTCTCTCTCTCTCTCTAAGTAATTGTTTGCACCAAGTGTATCTGTAAGTTTCTGCACTGCACTTTATTTGAACAATGTTAAGAATATTTTTGAATTAATTATTTTCTTTTTATCAAATTGATCTTTTTTATAATATAGTGTGGGCGTTGGAGTTGGATTCAATTTCACTTGCTTGATCGATAATATGACTATTCTTTAAATTTTTACACTTAGCACGGGAGTAAGAATGTTACAATTATTTCTAAAATATTAATTATCAAAGTTCAATCTCTATAGTGCAAACACTTATAATTTTTTTTTTTTGAAATTGAATAAATTGTTTACTGATCAATCTTTACAAGAATGGTTCCTATCAGATCGATTGATGTCCATTCTATATATTTTTTTTCTCTCTCTTTTTATTTGAAATTGTATATAATAAATTGAAAATATAAGATGAGATGAAGCTGAAAGTACAAAGCACAAATATACAGATGCACTTGGTGTAGTAGAAAGTAGTTTTCTACTCTCTCTCTCTCTCTCTGCTCCTAACTTTTTCCCTAGCATGCATGAAAGGTCAAGTTGAATCCTCTAGTCACTCTCTCTCTCTCTCTCTCTCTCTCTCTCTCTCTCTCTCTCTCTCTCTCTACTTACTCTCTCTCTCTCTCTCTCTCTCTCTCTCTCTCTCTCTCTCTCTCTCTCTACTTACTCCTCTCTCTCTCTCTCTCTCTCTCTCTCTCTCTCTCTCTACTTACTCTCTCTCTCTCTCTCTCTCTCTCTCTCTCTCTCTCTCTCTCTCTCTCTCTCTCTCTTAAGAGAATGCAATGTATAATAACAAAGCTGAGGTGTTCTCTATCTACTCAACAGCACATAGATAACATGGGAAGATTCCCATGCAGGGAAGCCAAAATGAAATGCTCTCTCAAAGTACTTTTTGTTCATGACTTGGCCAATATAAGGCTAAGGGATTTTCAATTTTATATTAATTGTTGGGTTTTTCCTTCATTTGTGGAGGAGAATGAGGAGAGGAAAAGAAGGTGAAAGGTGGTTGGTTAAGGTCATTGAGTATTATTTTGATTTGTATATATGAAAGGACAATGGTCATGGTATATATAGTTTTGTACTATACATTACATGTCTACAATTAAGTTGAGTTAAAGTAAAGCTTTTGTTTTGTTTTTTTTTTTAGAGAGAGATAGGGAATATAATGAAGGGGATGGATATCTCATAAATTAGCTAGTAATATATTAATTAATAAGGTGGGAACTTAATTAGGCTATACATATTAATTTGAAGGGTGGTGATATTAATGAATAATGTTAGACTCATGATGTGTACATATATATTTTATAATATTTTACTAATATCATATTGGGGTTAATTTTGATCATAAGTTTAGATGTCAAATTGTAAAAATATTCTATTAATTACTTTCAATTCTTTTGGATAACATCATGTTATATAATATAATTCACTTATTATAAAAAAAAAAAAAAAAAAGATGAACCCAATTATAATGCATCTGTGGCTAGAGATGTCAACGGGTCGGATTCGAAACAAATTTTTAAAAATTTAAATTCGAACCCGACTACCAAACCGAAAATTCGAATCTGAATCTGAATCCGACGGATATAAAAAATTCATATCCAAATACAAACTCGACCAAAAGTCTAAAACGTGAATCTGAACCCGAACTCGAAAATTTAAATCCGAAATAATTATTTTTTTTTTCTTTATAATATTTCAAAATATATAACATTAAATCTAAATTTGTAAAATTTAAATTTAATATCAAAAATTTATATACACATATATTATATAATGTAAAATTAATTCGGATTCGGATTTGGATCGGATACAATCAAAATCCATATCCGAATCCAAATTCATCAAGTTTTTATTATTTATATCCATATTTAAATTTATATTCGTTTAACATCGGATAAATCTATTATATTCGAATTCGAATTCCAATAAAATTTTAGATATCCGTACCTATTGACAACCTTATATGTGGCAATGAATTCTCTCCTTGCGCTTCAGAAGCCCTAGTTGTAACTAGAGGTGTCAACGAGCCGAACACGAGCGAGCTAGGATCAGCTCGTGTTCAGTTCGTTTAATAAACGATCCGAACACGAGCTGACTCGTTTAAATATCGAGCTGAAAAATTCGGCTCGTATTCAGCTCGTTTATTAACGAGCCGAACACGAGCTGACTCGCGAACAACAAGTTTGATTTTCATTTCTACTATTAGGTGTAAAGTTAAAAAAAATAATAAAAATTAAAATTTTAATCTAATAATTAAAATTCACAAAAAAATTAATGGTCTAATTTAAATTTTCATTCCTACTATTAGGTGTAAAGTTAAAAAAAAATAAAAAATTAAAATTTTAATCTAATAATTAAAATTTATAAAAAAATTAATGACCTAAAATCTAAATAATATATATATATATATATATATATATATATATATATATATATATATATATATATATATATATATATTTGAGCTATTATCGAATAGAACATAAGCGAGCTGATCTCAGCTCGTGGTCGGCTCGTTTATTAAACAAGTAATTCGATCTCGAACGTATTTTGAGCCAAACACGAACAGACTCGCGAACAGCGAGCTGAATTATCATTTCAAGTGCCAGAAGACACTGTACTTTTCAACTTAGGTTTGCCATAGGAGTTCAAAAAAATATATTTTTTTCCCCTAAAACTTCCATTAATATATCTTTTTTTCCAAGAACATGCGAGAAAGTGCATGAAGAGCCAAGTTTTTTTTTCCACTGTTGTTGTACAAATTGATTGTTTAAGGAGTCTCTGATCTGATGTAAACACCAGTGGATTCAGAGGAATTCTTTTTAGTGCTTTTATTAAAGCAGATTTAATATCTGAAAAAAGTCAAATCACCAGGCTTTTTTTTTTTTTTTTTCTTATTAAAACCACAAAGTTTCTTTTTAGTGCCTCTAATAATTGTTATTTGAGTAGGGCTTAGTGAAATTCATCTTGTAGCTTTCTATTAAATTAAGTTCCTTTGGAGGATTTGTATTTTATCTAATAACTCAAAGATCAAGCAAGTATTGAGCATGTTTTAATTTTTATTTCTAGTTACTGAATCTGAATTTTAGCATTTTACAAACCGAAAAAATGTAAAAAATTTTCCTCAATAAGATTTTGATGTTAATAAGTTTTTAATAAATTATACAATATAAAAAAATTCAATATAAGAACACTTTTTAGATGACATTTAGAGACAGCGTCCTTAAATATACCTACAATATAGTAAATACTGACCATTCAAAAAATATCGTCATATGAACCATTTATTTTATTAAATTAATTTATTAAATAATAAATTTTACTATTATTTTTAATTTTCGAACGCTTTAAAGCGTCAGGATTTCAATAAATCCTAATATTTTAAAACGTTATAATACATTTTACCGATACTTAGTATAAGTATTATTTCAGGATTTCAATAAATCCTAATATTTTAAAACGTTATAATACATTTTACCGATACTTAGTATAAGTATTATTATATGCGTAGTGGCTCTTTATTTGCCAACGTTTTAATCGATACTTTCAAATACAATATTAGATTATATTAAAATGCTTTTAAACATCACTAAGTATAAAAAAATATATTTTTAAATATTAAAAATTTTATAGTGATAATATAGTATTTTTTTAAAAAATATTACTCATACAATATAGTGATAACATAACATTTATCATAATTTTAAACTGAATACTATAAATTATTGTAATTAAATTATATAATATAATTAAATTAGCTAAATAATAATAATAATAATATAATACTATTGTAATTGATGGTGCAAGAATAATTAAAATATTATTTTATTTCTATATTAGCAGTATATTACTATGCAGCTAATAGCCATAATTTAAAATATTTGAATCAAAAGTTATAATATATAAAATTTTGAGAATTAAAAATAGTTTGAGGACCAATAAACAAACTTCCAACAAAGCCCTACTAATTGATCTGTCATTACAGTCTGTTTCAGAACCCCATATACATCACGAGCTCTCAAACATTTTAATTAAAAAAAATAAATAAATATAAAAATAATAATAATCACAACATTAAACAAAAGACTTAATAAAACCATTTCCTCCCCACCTCCATCATTCATGTACATATATAAATATTACCAAAAACTCTTTAGCGATTGATCACTCTGTTTCTTCGGACCGAATAAAGTTGAAATGAGAAACATAAGGGAAGAAATCAGCAGAGACAGAGAGGAGCCACAATCATAATGCCTGGGTCTAAGTTGTTTAGCTTATGCTTGTTCTTGTTCTTGTTTGTGGCCTTGTTATTCTCCTGCAATGCAGGAGGGGCTGCGAGCAGCTCCGACGATACGTCGTCGGTGCTGCTGGCGTTCAAATCGGGTCTGGTCGATCCGCTCGGCGCGCTAAGCGGCTGGGCCAGCGGCGTCCCGCACTGCGGCTGGCCCGGTGTGAGCTGCGGCACGACTGGCGCCGTCGAGCGGCTCGACCTCTCCCGCATGAACCTCAGCGGCACCGTCTCCGACGATGTTCTCCGCCTCCCGAGCCTCGCCTATCTCAACCTCTCGTACAATTCGTTCTCCACAGCGCTCCCCACGTCCCTCGCCGCGCTCTCGGCGCTCGAGGTGTTCGACGTGAGCCAGAACAACTTTGCGGGCGAGTTCCCCGCCGGGCTCGGCGCCTGCGCTGGCCTTGTAACCGTCAATGCATCCGGGAACAACTTCGTCGGCGTGTTACCGGAGGACCTGCCGAATGCGACGTTGTTAGAGGTCATCGACCTCCGCGGGAGCTTCTTCGAGGGCCCGATACCGGCGTCCTACGGCAGCCTCCGGAAGCTCAAGTATCTAGGCCTCTCCGGCAATAACATCACCGGAAACATCCCCGTCGAGCTCGGCGGAGTCTCCTCATTGGAGAAGCTCATAATTGGATACAATGAGCTTGAAGGGACCATCCCCGCGGAGTTCGGAAACCTCGAGAATCTCCGGTACCTCGACCTTGCGGTCGGGAACCTGAACGGACCGATCCCGCCGGAATTAGGCCGGCTGCAGAGCCTGACCACGCTCTACTTGTACAAGAACAATCTCGACGGCGTGATCCCGAAGGAGATGGGGAATGCGTCGGCGCTCGCCTATGTCGACATCTCTGATAACTTGATTGGCGGGCAGATACCGGCAGAATTGGCGCGGCTGACGAATCTGCAGCTGCTGAACGTCATGTGCAACCGGCTGAAGGGCCCGGTTCCGGCCGGGATCGGGGAATTGGCGCGGCTGGAGGTGCTGGAGCTGTGGAACAACTCGCTGACCGGCCCACTCCCCGCGGGGCTCGGCCGGAGCTCAGCGCTGCAGTGGCTCGACGTGTCGTCGAACATGCTCTCCGGCCCGATCCCCGCCGGCCTCTGCGCAGGCGGGAACCTCACCAAATTGATACTCTTCGGCAACGACTTCTCCGGCGGTATCCCGGGCAGCTTGGCCACATGCGCTTCGCTGGTCCGCGTGCGCATGCAGAACAACCGGCTCAACGGCACCGTCCCCGGCGGCTTCGGTAGCCTCCCGCGGCTCCAGCGTCTTGAATTGGCGGGCAACGAGCTCGGCGGAGAGATACCGACCGCGCTCGCAGTGTCGACGTCGCTGTCGTTCATCGATCTTTCGCATAACAATCTCCGGTCGTCGCTCCCCTCGAACCTCCTGGCCGTGCCGACGCTCCAGAGCTTCGCGGCGGCCGACAACCAGCTGACGGGCGAATCCCGGACCAGTTCCAGGACTGCCCGGCGCTCGCGGCGCTCGACCTGTCGAACAACCGGCTGACTGGCGGCGTGCCACCGAGCCTGGCGTCCTGCCAGCGCCTCGTGAATTTGAACCTCCGGAACAACCGGCTGACCGGTGGCATACCGGCCGCGATCGCCGCGATGCCGGCGCTCGCCGTCCTCGACCTCTCGAGTAACTTCTTCGCCGGCCCGATACCGGAGAACTTCGGCAGCTCCCCGGCTCTCGAGACGCTCAACTTGGCGTACAACAACCTCTCCGGCCCCGTCCCCGGCAACGGAATTTTACGTTCCATCAATCCCGACGACCTCGCCGGCAATCCGGGGCTCTGCGGCGGAGTGCTCCAGCCGTGCTCGGGTGCGATGGGCCGCGAATTCCCGACGACGACGAGCGAAAGGATCGAGCACCTGAAGCATATCGCCGTCGGGTGGCTGGCGGGGATCGCCGCGGTAGCTGCATTGTGTGTTGCACTCTTCGCCGGCCGAATTGTGTACCGGAGGTGGTACGTGGACCGTGGCGGCGGCGGCAGCGGTGGCGGAGGGTGCTGCGATGACGGCGTCGACGAGGAAAGTGGTGCATGGCCGTGGCGGCTCACGGCGTTCCAGCGGCTCGGCTTCGCGAGCGCCGACATACTCGCCTGCGTCAAGGAGTCCAACGTGATCGGCATGGGCGCTGCTGGGGTGGTGTACAAGGCCGAGCTGCAGCGGCCGCATGCCGTGATCGCCGTGAAGAAGCTGTGGCGCCCATCAGGTGCTGCGTGGGGTGAGGGTGCAGGGTCGGAGCCCGGGTGCGATATCGCGGCGGCAGAAGTGAGCGTGCTGGGCCGGCTGCGGCACCGGAACATAGTGCGGCTGCTCGGTTACCTGCACAACGACGCCGACGCAATGCTGCTGTACGAGTACATGCCGAACGGGAGCCTGTGGGAGGCGCTGCACGGCCCGGGAGGGGCCGGAGGGGGGAGCCGGGTGCTCGCCGACTGGGTGGCGCGGTACAATGTAGCAGTCGGAGTGGCGCAGGGATTGGCGTACCTGCACCACGACTGCCACCCACCGATCATCCATCGCGACATCAAGTCCAGCAACATCCTGCTCGACGCGAACATGGACGCCCACATCGCCGACTTCGGGCTCGCGAGGATGGTGGCGCGCAAGAACGAGACGCTTTCGATGGTCGCCGGATCCTACGGCTACATCGCACCAGGTATTTGCCACTAGTCCTCAGCCTCAGAGCCGTGAGACCGTCAAATTCACCGTTTGTTCCTTCACAGTATTGTCGTCTTGGTTTCATGCTAACAAGTGTTTGATGAATTCCGCAGAGTACGGGTACACTCTGAAGGTGGATCAGAAGAGCGATATATACAGCTACGGAGTGGTGCTGATGGAGCTCCTGACGGGGAAGAGGCCGATCCAGCCGGAGTTCGGGGAGAGCCAGGACATCGTCGGGTGGATCCGCAATAGGCTGCATAGCAACCAGGCCGAGGCGGTGCTCGACTCGAGCATCGGCGGGGGCCAGTGCAAGCACGTGCAGGAGGAGATGCTGCTGGTGCTGCGGATCGCAGTGCTCTGCACCGTGAAGCTGCCCAAGGACCGGCCGTCGATGCGGGACGTGCTCACCATGCTCGGCGAGGCGAAGCCCCGCAGAAAGAGCGGGAGCTCCGGGGCCGGGAGCGGTGGCACGGCGGTGGCGAGCAATGTGGTGGACAAGGATAAGCCCGTGTTTAGCACCTCGCCGGAATCCGGGTACCTTTGATTCACAGAAATTGCTCTTCTGTTGTTCACTGGTTTGATGATTCTTAATTTTGTATGTAGTTTTTTTTTGTTCTTCATTTTTGATCTGTAACATTTGTTTTAGGGATTTGTGTAAGCATGTACCAATGATAGTGTAGATGAATGTAAGGATTGTGAATAAATTTTTTCAGGAACTCAAAAGATAGCTGGATAGTAATGTCACTGTGATTTATACTACAAAATCATTGGGAGTATGATACACAACAAAAAAAAAAAAAAAAAAACAATCGAATTTGAGATGCAATTCATAAAAATATTATGAAAACACAAGCTTTTTGTTTCAAATTGAATAATATTGCAGAGAAGTTATATTACAAAAGGACTACGATCTGTTGGATGAAGGTATTTCAAAAATATCAAAGTGCACAACATTGTAGCCCTTAGCCAGTTAGCCACACCACTGCCCACTCCATATATAGTGATAAATGTGAAAGATTGATCAACTGAGCACCCATTTTCCGGAGTTTTCGTATTGCATTTACAAGAGCAGCCATGGTTTCATTTATACAAACATCGTTATTAAGACAATTGTATATAGTATCCTAAAAAGGAAGAGAGAGAACCATACTGCAAAGTTTCCGATCTTCGAGAGCTGTAGATCTTAGAACCACCAAAAAGAGGGTGCAGCGTCGGCAGCTGGATCGCGTGAGATTGCGTCATCAGTGTTCCATTCTGAACGGTCAAGATTGAGATAAATTTCATGTTGGCAGCAGAAGAAGTATGCCCAGGACTTAATCGAATATAGAAATATAAACAAATTGAGATGAATCAGATAGGAAAGATAGATATCATGCAACCATAGCATTTACAGACTGAGAAGCATTAATGGGAGTTAGATTTGCTTAGTCATGACAATTATCCTGCTTGAATTTTCAGTCTTCTGAGACAATGCAGTTTATCTTCTGATGAAAATTCACAAAAAGAGAAACAAAATAAGCTTTTGTAAAGATAAAGCAAGGGATACAGATATAGATGTGAAGATGCGAAGTTTTTCTATTGATTCTGATGATTTCGATCTGCATAGCATCATCATAATATTCTTTCAAGATCAAACTGAATCTAAATGCAAGGAATATGATAACTATTAGACAACTTTTCGCTCATTATATTAGTGTCATGAAACACACACTTCTCAAGTGGACATCCAACTTGCATGACAGAAAAGCGGCACAGACAACAAACTCCACTGCATGCGGAAAATAACTATTGTCACATAACCAAGTGATTGGCGGCCTGGTCAGTTTGGCCACTAGTAACTTTCCTACCAAAATATGTTTTGTCAATTTTTTGCTTTGACGCGAGTACAAGGTTCACATTAAAGCTACTGCTTTTAAAGTCCAAAAGCTAATTTTAACTTTCCACCACGGCAACAATTCCAAACTTTTGATAGAATAGAGAAGATACTTCAGAAGCCAAAAAATAAACAGACACTAAAGAATATCACAACAGCTATTTTCCTTTTATTAGGTGGGAAACTACAGAAGAGAAACAGTTTTTCTTTGACCATTTATTTATTGGATAAGTCTCATTTCAGACTATATACACCAACTCTTGACGCTATGCTGTGCCATGCACTTAGTATCCCTAACTAACATTGAGACTTGCACTTATGGCACTTGCAGTGTGTCTATGTGCAAAATTAGTAGTTCACAACAGAAGCCTACCGAGTTCATCCATTTGAATGTCAGGGGTAACTACTTCTGTCGTGCTGAGTGCCAAGCAATTAATGAAGGCGAGAAAGGGCAGAATGAAATTTATTGTACACCTAATAGAGATCGCTAAAAAGTAGTAGAACAGGACAAGGCACAAAATGCAGGAAATTAAAGGTAGATCTGTTCATTTCAGCTCCCCAACGAGCGCATACACATTACTATCATTACCTGGTGACATATAAGGTATTCTAGAAGGAAGTGAATACGAAAATTCTACTCAGTACCTGTGAATCAATACTTTACCTGCTGGCACAAACATCATTTATAGGTTCTAAAGAAATCAATATGTTCTATAGCTGTATCTCTGTTTCATCTTGACTGAAGATTTTGCAACTAATACATTAAAAATCTATGATCATTATACATTGATATGGATCATTGGTTCTGAAAATCTTAAGGTGTAGGTGGTCTTGTAAACACAACATACATCATGATGCAACTAATTGCAGCGGAAAAAACCTAGTTAGAAGTCTACTGCAGATTAACATACAACCAATTCTAGGGATATCAACATAAAATTCGGAAGTAGTGCAGAAAACAAGTATGAACTACTCTGGAAGGAATGAGAAGATTACCATCAAGGAAAAGAAAGCTTACCTCTCACATCAAATAAGTCCTTGATGCCACATCGTCAAAAGAAGCTTCTGTAATACCTTCAAAATCTACAATCTACTTCCCATAGGGAATCACCCTGTGCTTGTTCATCTCAAAAAGTAAAACAAAAAACAACAAAAAATCTACATTCGACCAAAGAACACTTTAGTGTCACTATTGGGCTAACATCCCAACGTATTCTTGCCCTATCCCGTAGTCGATGCTCAACTCCCGCAGAGGCGGAATGTTCTCCATAGCGAAGATCATTATATGAGGATACGATTCATCCTCGTGACCAAAGAGCACAAACTGCACAAACACATTTGGCACACTACTGTGGCTGATATAGCAAGCAACATTCCGCTTCCTCGAAACATCTAACAAGTAACCCGGCTCGGGCCGAATGGCGAACTCCGGAGGCGGGCGGTCGGGGATTGCCTCGGAAACATCACCCCATTCCTGCCATCTCTCCGGGAATCGGCTGGGATCGATCAAATAAGTGGCGTGATCCGCAGAAACATGCTTAGCCTCCTCCCTAGTGAGCACTTCCCCGCTGAGCTCGCAAACGAAAGACCCGGCCTGAATCACATCCAAAGACCGGACCCCCCACCGCGTGTCTCTCGACCTGAACACCTCCAGCTGATGCCTCATCCCCTTCTGCGCCACACGGTTCGGGCACGTCGGCGGGCACTTGCACGAATCTCCGCACTCGAAGATCACGGGCCGGCCGCGCAGGAGGATGCCGTTGCTATAAGCGAGGCCACACTTGTTCCTTTTCTCACAGAGGCAATTGGTCGAGCACACGGCGACGCATTCGCAGCCTCTCGGTGCGACCGCAGGGGAAGGGAAATCAGGGCGAGCGACGTACTCGAAGAGCCGAGGATCGACATCGTCGTCAATGTTGTTGAAGAGCGGGACGGGGAGGAGCTCCCGCTTGCGCGAGATGTCGCGCCTGGCGTAGCCCTCGGGCTTGGCCCCAGAGGAGAGCTGCGCCTTGAGGTGCTCGGCGAGCTTGAGGTTCTTGAGGCCGCAATCGTCTTGGCCCTGCATGCGGAGGAGCTTGAAGCGGAAGACATGGCAACCGGATCGGCCGACATGGCGGTCGCAGTCGACGACCTTGTAGAGGCCATCGTAGACGTAGACGCGGCCGGTGGGGGTGGCGTCGGCGGGATGGGCGCGCACGACGCGGAGCTCGATGCCGTAGGTCATGCTCCGCTCGAGGGCGAGGTTGCCGCGCTCCAGCTTCTGGTCGGCGGAGTGCCACACGCTGTTGCGGCCGACGCGGCCGCCGCTGCCGGTGTAGACGAGGACGTCGTCGTCGGCGTCCTCGTCGTCCTGGTAGCCCCCGGAGGACACGATGCTCACGGCGATCGGCTCGCCCTCGGGGACCTGGGAGGCGGGGACGAAGTCGATGCCCGCTTGGACGGCGCCGTGCACTCCGAGGACGCACAGCTCCGCGCGGTAGAGGAACACGTCCCCGACGGCCACCCCCGGGATGGGGCCGACGATGCGCCGGTCGCGGTGGAGCCACAGCCCGCGATCGGTCATCATCTTCGCCGCGATCAGGTCGGGCCGCCGGCGCCGGCCTGGGGACCCCTCGTCGCCTCCGCCGCCGACGACGGCGCTCTCGTCCCGGATGCTGCTGCTGCTGCTGCTGCTGCGGCGGCGAGCGTAGAGGCAGCGGAGGGAGTCGTAGGTGAGGCGCGCGCGGCGGACGAGGACGCGGAAGTAGGCGTGGTCGGCGGCGCCGAGGTGGGAGACGCGGACCATGCCGCCGGAGCCGCGGCGGTTCTTGGGTCTAGGGCTTGCGAGGGAGGCGGAGGAGATCACGGAGGAGGTGGCCAGGGTGGCCGCAGAGGTGGCCGCTGAAGCTGCGGCGAGCTTGATCTTGGCGAGGAGGAGGTAATCGGATAGGAGCGCGTCGTCGTGGGCGGCAACGGGGGAGATCTCGTCGAGGAGGCTACGGAGGAGTTCAGGGGTGAAGAGCTGGCTAGGGTTTTCTCCCCCGTCTCCGCCATTGGCGTCGGGGGGCTCGAGCTTCGGGACGACGACGACGCCGGGAGTGGAGAGGAGCGAGAAGAGATTGGATTGGAGCGGCGAAGAAGACGACGCCATTAGAGCACGAGAGAGTGAGCTCGACCGAGAGAGAAACACTTCCAATTTTTCCGCTCAATGTTACTAAAATACCCCTCTTCTCATTCTAAATTACACCAACCATTCACCAAAACTTTTTCCCTGCACCCGGTTCATCTCTACACACTCTCAAATCTCAAATCCCTATAATAAACTATCAAATTTATAATTGACTCATTATATTTTTAAATCGTTTCAACAAATTTAATTTTGTTTTTTTTTTAAGATATTAATTATAAGTTTATAATTCTGGTTCATAAAACGTGAGAATACACCAAGTGCACGCAGAAAAAGTATAAGATTGTGTCATTTTTTATTTTTTTAAAATTAATTTTTTTTCTTTTGTATTTCTTTGCAGTTTCCGTACGACATGCCCAATAACACTATGCCATTAAAGAAACAAATTTTAACTGCACTTGGTGTATGCACATACATCATACACCACAAATATTTAAATAAATAAAATTTTAAAAAATACATTAAAATTTTATTACCTGCACATAAATATACCTAAAACAAGCATTAAATACAAATAAATAAATAAATAAAAATATATCTTATTCAATATGTATATTTCTTGAGGCGGTTCACGGATGACGTGGTGAGCCCAGTCCACGCACTAGTTTCTATAAGCAGAGAGTTGGGAGGCGGGAAATGTCGTGAAGGGTCTCTTATATATTTACCCAAAATGCAAGGATTAATTACAATAATACCTTAAATCTCAATTACCTTTTAATATTAAAAAATCTATGCATTTTTCCTTAAATTTTAAAAAATAATTTTTATAGAA
This sequence comes from Tillandsia fasciculata, assembly GCA_029168755.2. NCBI lineage: Eukaryota > Viridiplantae > Streptophyta > Magnoliopsida > Poales > Bromeliaceae > Tillandsia > Tillandsia fasciculata. The sequence goes on from CM054932.1 coordinate 993,600, forward strand.
ATAATTTTGATTTTACCAAAAAATTAATTTGGTTAAAAATTATAAAAATTTAGCTGAATTTAAATGAAAAATAATTTTTTTGAAAAATTTTTTATTTGGTAAAAATTTTAGATGGAAACTATTTGGTAAATTTTTTTTACTGTTTATAAATAATAATTTTTTACTAAATTTTATTTTAAAATAATGGAAATTTCAAATGTGTAGAAAAATTTACATTTTGATATTTTAACTTAAAATAAAAATTTAAATTTAAATTTTTAAATTCAAATTTAAAATCTAAATTTGGAATTTAAAATTTAAATTTAAAATTTTAAAATTTAAAATTTAAAATTTAAATTTTGAATATTTAAATTTTAAAAGTTGAAATTTAAATTCAAAATTGAAAATTTAAATTAAAATTTAAAAATTTAAAATTTAAAATTTCAAAATTAAAACTTAAAACTTAAATTTTACAATTTTAAAAGTTAAAATATTCAAAATTTTAAATTTAAATTTTTGAAATTTAAGAATTGAGATTTAAAAATTGAAAATTAATATCTAGATTTTAAATTTTAAATTAAATTTTGAATTTAAATCTAAATAAAAATAAAAATAAAATTTTAAAATTTGGGTACAAGATCACAATTATATTTTCAAAAAGTAAGCTTTAACTATTTTTTATTTTGAACCTCCAAAATAAAAAGCTGATTATTAAAATTAAAATTAAATTTTAAAATTAATATTGTCAAATGTTTTATTGGACCGAAAATTATTTTTAAATTCAAAATTATTTTTAAAAATTTAAGCTTAATATTGCGAATTTCTGATTACTTTTATTAGTCTTAAATTGATTTTTATTGGTAGTTCCAATTTGACTTGACCAACAATTTAATTGAGGATGTACCATTATAAAGGCTAATTAATTAGTATAAGGTACAAGGACAATGCTACCCATATAGTCCAAAATAGGATGTATGATGCACACCCCACCCATCCAAGGATAGGATTTCTTTCACTGGTCACTTTGATGTGACCAGTAAAATTCATTCCATCCTAAAATGGATGGAGTATAAGATATACTCCACTAAACGGGTGTACACTTATATATACCCAAAGTACAAAGGCCAATTAATTAACATAATAGTAATAGTGAGCGAAAGCTTCTCACCAATTATTTTGGAAGCAACAGCATAAAAAATTTTAGTCAAATATTTTTTATATTTTTTTAATCTAGTCTTATTTATTTTAATTTTACAAAAAAAAATTAAATTATTTTTTCGATAGTTTTTATTGCAATAAAAGAAAAGTGAGGTTCACAACAAAAAAAAAAAAACTTAATTTTTTGGCCGAAAAGAATATAAGATGTAAATTTATATATATGTTTTCTCTTCTTATGATGAAATACATTTCTCTCTTCGTGGACGAAAAAATAATCAAATTATGTAAATTTATTTATTTATTTTTAGTTATTTTTTATTATTGTTTTTGATTTTTTAAATTTTTGTTGCATTTGTGTTGGTAGCGTATAACAACGATTTATTCAGTTTTCAGAATATATGCATATAGTTGGTGTTTTCGCCTAATTTTGGAAAGTAATTTTGGATTCAAAAATATTTTTTTGACTCAATAGATTGTTTCATAATTTTATTTTCAAAATATCATTATGATTTTTAAAATCAGTTTTTTTTTTTTTTTTTTCAAGACCCAAAATCAGAAACAACTAAAACATGCTTTTTGAAATCTGATTCTGATTTTCAACTCAATTTTAAATTTTTATTTTTATTTTAATTTTTAAATTTAAATTTAAATTTAAAATATTAACTTTTATATTTAAAATTTTAAATTTTAAATTTTAATTATCAAATTTTAAATTTTAAATTAAGATTTTAAATTTAGATTTAAAAATTTAAAATTTAAATTTAAAATATAAAATTTTATTTTTATATTTTAAATTAAAATTTTAAATTTTAAACTGTTTATGCAAATTTTAAATGTAATTTCAATTTTAATTTTGAAATTTAAATTTAAATTATTTTAAAATAAAATTAAGTAAAATTATATTATTTATAAATAATAAAAAAAATTTGACATACAATTTTATAAAATATTTTTTTAAAAATAATTTTTTCATTTAATTTTTTAATCAAAATTAATTTTCTAAATTAAAATCAAATTACTTTTTCAGAATTTTGGCCAAGGGCCAAAATTTGAGGATCAAAGTGTTACGGATTTTCAATTTTGGGGTACGAAATGTAATTTATTACTCTGTCCGGATTCGATGAATCTGCTATCCGGGTACCCCTACTTCGACTTCAGCGTTACGGTTATATATCCACATCGTTACACTGAACGTCTCTTTAACGCACATTAAAAAACCCGTTACACCGTAGAAGCCTCCCGATCTTTTTCTCTTCCCCCCCCCCCCCCCCCCTCTCTCTCTCTCTCTCTCTCTCTCTCTCTCGCGAAGCAACAATGGCGGAGAGCTCAACCCTAGTGCGAGCTCTGTGCCCTAGCCTCATCACCGCGCAGTGCGCTCGCCGTTTGCCTCTCATCGCCCCCTCGCCTCTCCCATCTCTCCCCGTCCGCGGCGTTGGCGGAGTGGCGTGGCGGGGGCGGGGGCGAGGGCGAGGGCGATGGGGGTCCTATGCCGTGCGATCCATGTCGTCGTCGTCGTCGTCGTCGTCGTCGTCCTTCGGATCGAGATTGGAGGAGTCGGTGAAGAAGACGGTGGCGGAGAACCCCGTGGTGGTCTACTCCAAGACCTGGTGCTCGTGAGTGTCCCCAAGTCTCGTCGAGTTCTATGGTTTGTTAGTGGGATTTGCTAGGGTTTTGATCTCTGATTTGGGTTTTTTTTGGGGGGGGATTTCAGGTATTCGTCGGAGGTGAAGTCGCTGTTCAAGCGGCTCGGAATGGAGCCGAAGGTTATAGAGCTTGATCAGCTGGGTGAGCGCTTTACTTTGGATTTTTTTACATTTTTCTCGTTGATTTTTGTATAGTATTCAGTTAATTTGGGTTTTGTTGTTGCTATTTGCTTAATCGAAGAATTTATTATTGTAATTATTGGTCGATTGTTCCTTTCTTGAGATTAAAATTCGGAATCGGTATGACTCTTGGAATAATAGTTGCTTCTTATTGGGATACCTGGATCCTTGGAGTAGATTAATATGCCTGGATGCATATTAGGCACCGAAATGGATTTCCCACTAGAAATTTGAAGTTCATGCATGTTTGTTTACCAGTTCATTCAATGTCTTAATGTATCATTGGTAGCTTCTCAACAAGTAAATGGAAGCACTTCAAAATGTCATCAATCGACAAATTCTTAGATAAATCCTTAAGAAGTGTGCAAATTTTATGGTTGTTTTGTGTTTAATAAGCTTTTCTTCCATGGTATGCATGGCACGAATGATATGCACAACTAATAGCTCAGAAGTAATTGATTAATGATTAGAGAAGCATTGGATTCTTGATCTAGTGTAAGTGAACAGATATTGATGTGGGGCAAAAGAGAAAGCCTCTTCAGTACTTGATAATAAATGTGTGGATTGCAGTAAATATAGTGCAGGTGTAATATGTAGGCTTGTTTAATTGGTTAGGTGACATTGAAAGGAGAATCATTGCTATCAGTTTTAATCCTATCTTCCTCTAACTTTTATGTTTTATCTGTGTTATGAATTTTGTACAATAATTAGAGGCCCTAGAAGAAGGCAAGACATGCATGCTGCCATCTATATATTCATGTGCAGCTCCTCATTTACCAATTTATGGTTTCTCACGGTAGGTTTATCCATTTGAACATCTTGTTGAGGGTTTAGGGCCTATAGGCTTAGATAAGTTGGGTAATCGGCTAGCTTCTTTGCTGCTCAAAACGATCTGTTATTTGCACTCATTTGTTCCGTATGATGGTTTCTGTACTCAAATGCAGATCTGCTATCTAAATGTAGATGGCCCTTCCACTCTGGACACATCCTGCTGTAAATAACATAAGATGGTTTCTTTTGGTTTCTTTTCTCTTGCTACATCCTAACATATTGCTAATCATATCCTTGAGAATTTGTCCTTACGTTTACCCTTAGTAAATTATTTTACATTGTCCTAATCACACCTTTACTTGTTAGAGAATAAGACCTACTTAATATTCTTCCTTTGTGACTATGGCGTTATTTCAAGCAATTTTTGGACTATTTTGTTCAGTCCCGAGGCATTGACGCTTTCACATGTAAGAAGAGAAGTGGATTGTGCCTACTTTGACTCTTTGAGGAAAACCTGTATTGATTAAGGCAACAGTTGTATGTAACTGCGAGATAGAAAAAGAAGAAAAGTTAGAAAGATAGACTTCTTCATCTTCATTTTCCGCTTATCCACCATACTTTTGAGAGTAATATTTAGCTCCTTCCATTATATTACTGAACACAAAAAATCCAAATTCTGGAGACTTCCAGCCAAAGATCTGCAATAGGCTCTTCTTTTCTTGTCTGATTGGATCCAAACCAAATATCATGTGAATTTGAGATTGAAATTTTAAGGCATTGTTGGAGGAAGTATAAATTCGTCTTAGTAATGCGGCTTGCAAGCTAGTAAGTGGTAGAAGTACAAGTTCAATAAGTTGGGGTTTACAAGATAGATGAACAGATAAAATTGGCAAGATCTAGAAGTTTCTTGCATTTTTTTCTTTAAAATAGAAGGAAAACAGCAGCAGCAGCAGCACCACCACCACCACCAAATGATGCTAACTTCATAGTCTATCATGCTTGTTGGCAGAAGGCCCTCCATGTATGGATGAGTTGAAAAGGTGGAAATAATATGATTTTTAATCTTTTTGTGAAGAAAAACATCCGTACAGCAAGTTTTGCCCTCAGCATCCACAATTAAGCCTCCTAGGTTTTTCACTGAACTATTATTTAAGATCTGTTTGAGAATATTCAATATAGTGTCGATAAGTGCTATGTTTAGAAAACTTTGCACTTTCTTGGATGATATGGTGATATCTCTGTGAAATTGCCGCCCTCTAAATATTTATAACAATGTGGAAGTTGAAACATTCAAATTTACTCTCAGGTCCTCAAGGGCCACAGCTACAAAAGGTGTTGGAAAGACTGACAGGACAATCTACTGTTCCAAATGTTTTTATTGGTATGCAAGACTTCTTTACCCTTGATCTTTGTGATGAATTGTTCTTTTCTCTTTGAGCTATATTACTTCCCAATTTGCATCTCTTAGTGAAATGCATTTGATTTGTTAAGATATATGTAAATCCAGAACTAAATGATTACTGCAAAACTCAACTTCTTTTGTTTTATTTGAAGTGTCTTGTTCATTTATAAATAGTCGCATAAAAATGTCAAGAAAACTTATCAGTGAGGTTAAGACGAACAAGAAACATGCTGGTGAAATGGTATGCTTTATATGGCTTTAATAAATTATATCTCTTTTGGATACACTTGACTCAAGAGAGAGAGAGAGAGAGGCTGGAATACTATTAATAGTATTAAGTCATTGGTGCTATTAAGTTTTTAACCCTTGGATTAAAAAATGTGTGGTTGAGATGATAGTGGGCCCCTTGGGTTTAATAGGTGGTTGGGGAAATAGTAAAATCTAACAGGTGAAAATGATTAAAGGGGTTGATCTAAGGGTAGAAAATTTGATAGTACCAATGTCTTGGTACTATTAATAGTATAGTAGCCGGACTCTCTCTCTCTCTCTCTCTCTCTCTCTCTCTCTCTATATATATATATATATATATATATATATATATATATAAAACTTATGGGCTTGTAAAGTAGTACATTTATATGTGTGTGATCCTATATATCGAGGGACTATATGATCTCATAGTCAGTATTTCTCTTACTTGACATTAATATAAGTACCGTGTATTTTAAAACCTACTAACTACTCTAATTCTCAACATACGCAGGGGGGAAGCACATTGGTGGTTGTACAGGTAATAATCCATCTCCCTTTATTTGTTGATCTAGGCAATACAGTTCGCACTAAAACGGATAGGTTAGGTTCCTCTCTCGCCAGTAATTTTCAATGCAGGAATTTCGGATAATTTGATGGATAATTATTTGATTTACTGCTGTGAAATGGTCCAAGAACAAGTTTATGGAATAAATACTTAGAAAGAATATGCCATTTCTCTAGACCTAAAAGTTCAGTAGAGAATTACTGCAAAGAAGAGAAAAATATATATTATTTGACTCGTAATATATCTAAAGAGAAAGGCTGAGACACTAATCTGATGGCTTTTTTTGATGAACTTGTTTGCTGCAGACACTGTGAAACTTTACCAGAAAGGAGAGCTAACTCCTCTGCTGTCGGAACTAAACATCGGTGCCAAGAGCTTGCAGCAGCCTTAATGCAGGTCTCGAATCGGATTTGATGATTGGAAATATGGTGCTGGTGTTTCTTGTAAATCCAATTTACCTCGCCGTAGCTCATAACTTGGCTTTCGGTGTTTATCTGCGCAAGATGTTAGTGAAATCTGCATGTTTTTGTCTGTATTTTCGTTGGATATTTCTGTCTAATTATGTCAATTCAGTCCCAGAAACAGTAGAAAGTTGCTCAGTTTTTCTATAATTTTAATTTGTTGTAGTAAGTAAGCCCTTGAACTTTCCACAAATTGCAATTTGATCTTAGAGTGTTTTACTCAAATTATTAGTTACAATGGTTTTTTTTTTTTTTTTTGGATAGGATGCTAGCAAGCTATTCATTATTTATACACTGTACATCTTACATTCTCCCTTGTGTTTAAGAATTCGAATCCATCAACCAAATCTGAAATTCAAAATTTGAATTCTAATAGTGGAGATTTGAAAATTCATGTTCAAAAGCGAACCTGACCAGAAATTTAAAAATCGCAATTATTTCACTTTACTATATTTGAAAACATGTAATAATAAAATTAAAATTTTTAAAATATAAATTTAAATATAAAATCAAATATATATATTATATATATATATATATATATATTTATATTCAAACTCAAATTTTTGATTTTTTTATATATGTATATATATATTCGTATTCAAAATCATATCCGGATCATAAAATTTTGGATATTTATATTTACTGATATTTTTGACTTCCTATATAAATCCAATCCCTGACCAACCATGCTAATAATTAATTAAATCCCTAATCCAATAACGAACACACAAATACCCCTATCAAAACCAACCGCACCCCACCGTCGACGTCGCCGTCGCCATCGCCATCGCCATTGACGAAGCTCCGAAGCCATGCGGCGTCGTCGACAATGTCGAAATTCTCGATCGGGGGGGACCGAATCGGGGGCGCACGGAGAAATTAGGGTTTCGTAGAAATTAGGGTTTCGATAGAGCGGAAATGGATTGGTGGAGGTGCTTGTGGGGAGGGCGAGAAGGGTGCTCCTTGAATCCCCCACTTCGCGATCCCAATCTCTTCTCCCTCCCGTCCCCGCTCCCGCATTGGCCTCAAGGTGCGATTTTTCGATTCAAAATTTCGAGTAATTACTGGGAATTTTAATAATTTTTCCTTTTGATTTGGTTTATAGTTTAGTATTCCACCAATTTGCATTATGTTTTTGTTGATCACACGATTCTTCCAATTTACTCTTTTGAGAGGTGAATGATTAGAGGATTAGATTTTAGGGTTATAGGTAGTGAAACCAAATGCTATTATTGTGCAAAAAGCACTTAAAGCTACTAAAAAAAAAATAGCGCTTTGATCATTTATACTCGACACTTCCACTCCTTTATAGGCAGATTTTAATAACAAGCAAAAACAAGGGTAAATTACACTTTCGGTCCCCAAACTATGAGGGCCGTGACACTTTAGTTCTCAAACTTTAAGAGGAGCGTGACACTTTAATCCTTAAATTTTAATAAGTTGTAATTTCTGATTCAAACTATGAGGTATGTGATATTTTAATCTTCGAACTTTCTGAATTATAATAATATCCTACTTGATGATGCAACAATAATTAAAATGCTACGTTACTTCGATATTAGTAATTTATCAACATCTATTCAAAAAAACTTAGTCGCGGGACTTGATTGCAATAATTTAGTCACACGCCTTACGATTCGAGCCAGAAATTGCAACTAATTTAGATGCTACTAAACATCTGGTTGGACATGTCTATATATAAAATTTGCACATATTAAAATTTTTGATATTAGAGAACTATAGAACTAGAAAGTTAAAAAAAATATCAACGCACCCATCTTAGGTGGGGGCTTTGCTCAAGGAAGGATATGCATTGGCGATCTTGAAGTTGTGCAAATAACGAAGTTCGAGCTTGTTTGGAGCTACCGCTCGTCGAAGCAGGGGAGCAAAGGAGCTGCATTGTACAAACCAATTGAAATACCTGAAGGATTCTTCGTCCTCGGTTATTACGGCCAACTAAATGATGAACTTTTGCACGGTTTTGTTCTTGTCGCGAGAGAGGCTTTTTCCTCGAAAGAAGTAGATCTACCGGCGCTTCAGAGACCCCAGGACTACACACTTGTTTGGAGTTCAAATGATTTGCAAGAAGATAACTATGAGGGAGAAAGCGGCCATTTTTGGCTCCCTTGCCCTCAAGAAGGCTATAAAGCTGCGGGCTTTTTGGTCACAAGAGAACCTAATAAGCCCTCGCTTGATGAAATAAGATGCGTTCGATCTGATCTCACTGATAAATGTGAAGCTCACGGTTTGATCCTTAGTGTTCGATCAGTGTCTTCCGACCTCCCTTTTCGAGTGTGGAGCACTAGACCTTCCGAAAGAGGAATGTGGGCGAAAGGTGTCCCGGTAGGGTCATTCTCATGCAGTACTTCTGAAGAGGACCTAACAATTGCTTGCTTAAAGAACATCCACGCGAATCTATCCGCAATGCCTAAACTTGACCAAATCAATTCATTGATCAAGCATTACGGTCCAACCTTGTTCTTCCACCCTAAAGAGCTTTACTTACCTTCCTCGGTTTTGTGGTTCTTCAAGAATGGAGCTACTCTTCATAAGAACGGGGAGGAAACAAAAGGAGAAGCCATCGAATGCGATGGCACAAACCTCCCTCAGGTGGGGATAACGATGGAGAATACTGGATAGATTTACCCAATGATGATCGGGGTAGTTATCTTAAGTTCGGAGACCTCGAAAGTGCTGAGCTTTATGTTCATGTTAAGCCCACTTTAGGTGGTACTTTTACCGATATCGCAATGTGGGTGTTTTGCCCCTTCAATGGCCCTGCGACCCTAAAGATCGGCATCATGAATTTTCCTTTAGGCAAGATTGGGCAACATGTAGGTGATTGGGAACACTTCACTTTGAGAATAAGCAATTTCTCGGGTGAGCTATGGAGTTTATACTTTTCACAACACAGTGGAGGGGTGTGGGTGGATGCCTCTAACTTAGAGTATGTTGAAGGAAACAAAGCTGTTGTGTATTCATCGAAGAGTGGGCATGCTAGTTTCCCGCACCCCGGTGATTACCTACAAGGGTCTCGGAAGCTCGGAATCGGTATAAGGAATGATGCGGTTTGGAGTAATCTTACCGTGGATTCGAGTCTTAAGTATCGAATTGTCGCGGCAGAGTACCTTGGAGATGTTATAAATGAACCTTGTTGGTTGCAGTTTATGCGAGAGTGGGGGCCGAAGATCGTGTACAATTCGAGAATGGAGCTTGAGAAGATACTTAGCTACTTTCCTTTCACTCTTAGGTACAAGATGGAAAAGATGTTTAATAAGCTTCCGACGGAGTTGTATGGGGAGGAGGGGCCAACAGGTCCAAAGGAGAAGAACAATTGGGATGGTGATGAAAGAGGATAAGTTTGTTGCTCTCTCTCTCTCTCTCTCTCTCTCTCTCTCTCTCTCTCTCTCTCTCACACACACACACACACACACACACACACACACACAGAGATTTTTTGATGCATCTGAGTATTACATTAATGTCCCCTTATCCATAGGAGTTGGAGAAGAGACATTAACCATTTTAGTGCATAGTAAGTGCTAGAACTGCTTCACACGCAGGGATGCGAATCGGAGAAGCGGTTTTCTCGAATGATAATGTATATAATTCTTATATTCTTATTGACTGTGAAGCAGTGAATATAGATCTTGTACAACTGGATTTATATACTTCCACATTCCATTAATCAGTTTTGTAATTGTACTCTACAAACAGATCTTCTGAACTAGAATGAGTGAAAAATTTAGGAATTTGGGATTTGTTGTTTAGTAGATATAACAACCAAGTCTCCTCATTGCTTTTGTACAATTGAGGATTTATAGGTATCAATTTGTCTGAATAAAGTTGAAACCTTTAAGCAACAGATGCTTGATTTGAAACATGAAGAATTACAGGGGAGGACTTTTTTTTTTTTTTTTTTTTTTTTTTTAAAGAAGGGAGAACTGATTGTTACTCTTTTAATTGTTATACTAGTTGAGCTGTTGACTGTAATGAAATCAATTAGTGTTGAACTTAAATTTAGGGAGATTATCTAAATAATTGAGCCCAGCTAAAATACTTCTGGAAGCATGAAGATTTCCATGCTTCTAAATTGTTTTTCAGTGATAGAAAATGTGAATTGACGATCGAGTTCGTAAAACATAATTTACACTATTGAGAGTATCTAGAAATCAAAATTTATTATTTTTTGGCATGATTTGTCTAGTGGTTGAAAGGCATCCAAATTGATTAATTTAATGATTGATGTGATGTGATGTGTTTATAAATTTAACAGTTTAAAACAATTCAAATCGGATAAAGTTTTGATGTAATCATTTCTCCCCACTATTTAGTGCAAGATTAGTACTTCTGTTTTGAAATTTAAGTTTTGTTTCATTATTTTTAATAATTTTTTTATTTTTAATTGTTTATTTTGAGATTACGTGCTCACTTAGTAAATGATGTTGAAAAATTATAAATTTTGATTTCTACATACTTTCAATTGCGTAGATTATGTTCAATAAAGTCGATCATCGATTTGGATATTCCATTATTAAGGGACTTTGGCCCAACCATAATCTGAGACCCAAAGAGAACCAACACACCTTTAGATGTTGTATCTGTATATGTCATACACAGCAACTAATATTCAGTGATTAATATCTTTAATTTTTTTAAAAAAAATTAATCTAATAGATGTAATCTATTATCTATAGCTTTTAAGGTATCAAGTAGTCTCAAAAATCAATGGTAGAGTAAGAGTCATTGTTTGATTAGTGGAAAATAGGTCTTAAAGATTTTTGATATGTAGGGTTTTTAAAAGTGGGAGAACACATAAACTTCTTTGGATACATAACCTATTAAACATTTATAGTGATGATATAAACAAAGGCAAAAAGGCTTAGTTTCCCAATTATTTCTGCGAAAAATGTTTAAGATGCCCAAAAGGGCTCCGTATAGGCACAAGAGTTTTTTTTTTTTTTTTTTTTTAATCTTTTTTCGATTTTTCTTTCCTTTGGCTCCATGAAACATATTCCTTGCATGATGATTAATCAATAAGAAAGTTTTTCTACTACACAGTGCTGGCTCATAGCTTATTTTGCTTCATTCTACAATATCATGAAATGCTAAAACTTCCATGTTCTTCTCTAATAATCTAGAGAAATGTAGTGGCCACACAAATACATATATATAGTATTGATCTCTTAGGCATGGTTCGGAAATGCATTCTCCAAATTCAACTGGTTTGATATTTTCAGAGCCTTCAAGAAAAATTCCAAAGTGTTTTGAAGCTTTGCTCCTCCAATGCTACAAAATAAGTGATCCCGTAGGATTTGACACTAATAATCTGAATGCTTTTGATTAGTTCATGCATGCAATTCAAAGTGTCAGATATGATGATCAGTACATCAACAGATATGATGATCAGTACATCAACAGCCTATGAAAGGTTGTATGCTGGGTTTTCGAGGAGCAGAGCTTCAAAACAATCGGATTTTTCAGCGCGACACGACAGTATCAAAACAGTTGAATCAGAAGAACACAAATTCAAAACTAGGCCTCAGGAGCACTTCTTCCCCCTTCTTTTCTTTTTCTTTTTCTCTTTCTTTTCACATGCCTAGGCCCCTGGGAAGAGACCTTCTAATGCTGCCTCTATGGCTCCTTTTACTGTAGCTGAGAATTCTCAGGCTCTGCCTGAGAATATCAATCTCCCTGTCCCTTCTCACCCCTTCTTTCTCCATTGATGATATCTTAAGCCTGAGAGATTCCACTGTCTCCTCTCTGGCTTTTAGCTCCTTCTGCAGTGCTTCTATCATCCCTTGCTGTTGTTCTGCTGCTCCCCAGCAGAATCTCTCCCCTGTGAAAATAGCAAGTAATTTTTGTTATGCTTCAATGAATGAGGGAATGATTGCATGCACAGAGAGAGAGAGGTGAAAACACATGGAATCTATCTGAAAAATAGTACATTTCATTGTACCTTTTGAAGTGGATGCATCAATTTGAAAAAGATCAAAGTTTAATTGTACAATATTCTAACCATTTATTACTGCTCTTGGCTTCTGATTTTTTTTTTTTTTTTTTTTGAGAGAAAAATAATATGCTATCCGTTTCGTTTATTTTTGAAATAAACTTAGCTAGAAATGTAAAGCAAACTCGGGTCTCGGATATCAACCATCAAACTCTTTGCCACTTGCACTAGACTTGTGATATTCTTTTTGTTTATCAAAATTTGATGGTTTTGATCATTAAGCTGTCAAAAAAAAGGTTATTAATATTGTTGAGTATTACTGACCATATCTATCGCAGTTAGTTAAGGGTAGGGGTTTAAATGGATCCGAGACGATAAGTGTGAGTCAAAAATAGAAAAAGAATAATAATCTGGTTTGGATCTGTTTCGATCCGCTAAGATCCATAGTTAGTTAATTCGGATCCGGCAAAAATTTGGTACGGATATAATACGGATAAAATTCGTATTATAATTTTAAAATTTGTTGAAAAATTCAGCTAAAAAATGGGCTCGTCAATTATTCGGATACGTGATTTATACGGAAATAATACGTTCACTAATTAAAAATTCGGGATCAAAAATTCGGCTATTAAATTTTAAAAAAAATAAAAAAATTTGTACTACTAGTATACACAATTATAATTTTTTAAAAAATTTAATCAATTTATTTTAGAAATAAATAAAATATTCATTTAGAACAAAAAAAAATATAATTTTAAATTATTCCCGACATAATTTTAATTCGGATTCTCAATAATTTGCGAATAATTCGTGAATAATTCGTGAATTAACTATGCTTTGAAAAGAAACGAATTTTTCACCCAAAAATTCGTAATTCGTGAATAATTCGCGAATAATACTTTTTGATTCAAAAATTCACGAATTATTTCGAATTTTTGAAAAAAGTCGGAAACGACACGTTTAATTCGAATTCTCAATAATTCACAAATAATTCGCGAATAATTCAGGAATTAACTAACTATGGTAAGAACTGGAGTGGGAGACAGGGGCTCTCGATTTGACAAAAATCTAACTTCGGCTCTGATCTGTCATGATGATTGATCCTCAAGGTCCTAATTTTGAAGTTTAATTGCGTCCCCCACGTTTTTATGGGTTCTTTAAATGAGAAACATAAAAAGTATGCAAAACAACAAAAATAATAACTCAACTAGGTGTATATATAGCTCCATCAAATAAACACCAACTAAAGGAGGAACAATGTACTACTATGTCACACACTAAATGGTCCCCCAACTGTGTCTCTCTAAGTCCCAAAACTTTGTAATCACTCATGATGATGATTTAAAAAGCCATTTGATAGCTGAAAAAAAAAAAAAAAAAGGTAAAATACCCCAACATCTCTCAATTAAAAAGTGAGATTTGCAGGTGACATAGTGGTTGATCCACCAGTAGATTAGAATATTTACTGCTGGTGAATGAGTTCATTGGATCTATTCAATGTTTTTGCTAACTAATTTTGACTAGATTTTAATACATGTGATATCCCATTTGTAAAATAATAAGGGTAAACTTTAATTCCGTGCTCCTGTTGTTTAGTTCATTTTTTTTACTTTGTCACGTGTGGTTCAAAATAATTTGATCTTTATTTTTACGACAAAATATAGTAATTTTTTTTTTTATATAATTATATGATAGTTAAGCGTAATTTTCCTTTTAATGCACCACACACCTCAATAATTCCAAACTAAAAAAGTTAATAGATTTAAGGGTGATATTTTTATTCTCAAACTTTAAATTTTTTATAATTATTATTATAATTAAGTCCCTTAGCGTAATATAATGGCTAAATATTAGCACATGCGTCAATAATTAAGATGCTATTATTATTACGTTAGCTATACGTCAACAAAATTGGATTGTGAAATTCGATTATAATAATTTTAAAAGTTCGACTTAAAAATTATAATAAATTAAAATATTGCCGAGTTCATAGTTTGTGGACTAAATGTGCAATTTATCTGAAAGTAAATTAGTTAAAAAATTTTTAAAAAAATTAACCCACTCAACCTCAAGTTGGTAGCTAAGTGTAGTTAAAAGCACACCAGGATAAGGACAAAGTCCTATAAGGATAGTACTATATGGTCCCCTACATATTAATGTTATTGAAATATTTCCCATAGAGAGATATGAGAGAAATATTATTTCTGTTATCATTTATTTATATTTGATGATGAACTTTTTAAATTTACGATTGACATTGTTGAATATAATCTAGACTGCTAAAAATATCTAAAAATTAAATTTTAAATCTTTTCAATATTATTGACTTAATGTTCAAAGGATTGTAACATTTATAATTTTAATAGTAAATATAATTTTTTTTCTTTATTTTTTTGCTCGTTTAACAATATAAAAAATTTAAATTAATTAATTTTTGATTAATTTTTTTTAAACTATTCGAAATAAAATCTATACTTTCTATTACAAAACTCATTTTTATCATTTTTGTAAGAATATTTATTTTCAGCCGTTCATTTTGGTATCTACTTAATGAATAAGAAAAAAAATATTAAAAAAATATAAAATTTGATTTTTAGATAATTTAAATAATTTATATATCATATTTAACAATATCGAGTATCATTTTGAAAGCTCTATCATTGAAAATAAATAAATGACAACGAAGCTCGCTTGTTATCCATAGTATTCAAGCCTAACATTATATATATATATATATATATATATATATATATATATATATATATAGAGAGAGAGAGAGAGAGAGAGAGAGAGAGAGAGAGAGAGAGAGAGAGAGAGAGAGAGAGAGAGAGAGTTTGGCTACTATGCTATCGATAGCATATAACATTTGGTACTATTAAATTTTTCTTCATTAGATTTGTTATTTTAATCATTTTTACTTTTTAAATCTTATTATTTGTTCAACCACTAACCAGACCTAAGAAGTTCGCTATCATCCTAACTGTATATTTATTTATCCAAAGATCAAAACCTAATAGTACCAAATAATTAGTGTTATCGATGATATAGTAGTCTAATTATATATACATATATATAATTGAATTTTTATATTTTTAAAAATATTAACTCATTACTGCTTATAAATTTTTGACCCTTAAATTTAAAATAAAAATATAAAAATAATAAAAAAAAAATAGATCTATTGAAAGAATATTTATAAGCACAACAATCTTAGTACTTTTAAAAATATTATTATAGCCCAAAGTCTAAATATACAAAGGACAAAGCACCTTTAAGACAATATGTTCATCAATAAATGCTGAGAAAAACAAAAAAAAATTGTGGCAGTTAGGAAACAGATCATTGAAGTCGTCCGTAAAAGCCGTGTGCTTTTTTTTTTTTTTTTTCTTGTTTTTGTCTTTAGGAATTTGGAGCACTAGCTCTTTCTTTATTGGCATGTTAATGTAAAAAAAAAAATATATATGTAATGTAATAGTGAAAATTATTTAATTTAATTTTACTCCTTTAGCTTTAGATTTGTACCTAGTTGGGCTAGGTGTGACAATCCAGCTCGTTGTTCGCCAGTCAGCTTGTGTTCGACTCGAAATGAGCTCGAGATCAAATTGCTCTTTTAGTAAACGAGCCAAACACGAGTCGAATTTTTCAGCTCGTTTAATAAACGAGCCGAACATGAGCTGGGGTCAACTCGCTCGTGTTCGGCTCGATAACCGCTCAATATATATATATATATATATATATATATATATATATATATATATATATATATATATTACTATTTAAATTTTTGGTCATCAATTTTTATGAATTTTAATTATTAGATTAAAATTTTAATTTTTTTTTTTTTTATCTTTACCCCTAATAGTAGAAATGAAAATTAAATTTGGTGTTCGCGCGTGTTCGGCTCGTTAATAAACGAATCGAATATGAGCCGAATTTTTCAGCTCGATATTTAAACGAGCCGGTGTTCGGCTAGTTGACACCCCTAAGTTGCGCTCCTTAATTTGTTTAGTGTTATTTATTAGCATGTAACAAACTAAAATTTAATTTTTTTAATTTTTATAACTTTATTTCTAATATTTATAAATAAATAAGTAATATATTCTCTATTTTTAACTAATTTATCATCATTCTTATATATTTTTTCTAAGATTATAAAAAATTGATTATAAATATGCTTAAATAAAATATCATTAAATTGTAGTCGATTCATTAGTGGATACTAAATCAAACAAATTATATAAGATTAAGTAGTAAAAAGTTAACATTGTAAAATTTAAATTCCTGTTTCAAAATGCAAAATAATTCAAATAATTTTCTTACATTTTCATCCAAAATAAATAATTCTCCTTATCTTGATGATGAGGTCATCATCCTGGGCTTCGGTGGCAACGTACAAAAGCCAAAATATCATCAAGTTCTAATTTATACGTGCCAAATCAATAAATTACGATAGTAAGTACTTGGATCCAAATGTGTAAAGTTTATGTACTTATTTCCAAATGTGTTTCAGTAATGTTCATACGTTTTTACCTATAAAAGAAATAGTTAAATAATAATATAATATTTTAATTAGTATTATATATGATACCGTCTTATTTATTGTAAATTACTTATTTAGTTAACTAAATTTTATTAAAGTACTATGAATTATTTATTTGATTTGAATCAGTGAACGATATTTTAATTTTAAAATTTGAATATATCGTTTATATTTATAAATTTTTAAAATTAAAATACGTAAGCTGATTCAATAGCTTAGTTCATATTGGAGGAGTAGAGGAGCAGCAAAAACTAGAAGAAGTTGATGTAGGAGATCATTAATTGTTACCTTGGTGATGAGTTCTCTGGATGAGATCATCAAGCTCGGCTTTAATGGCGAGGTAGAGCTGCTTCCACTTTTCGACGGCCTCCTCCCTTCTCCGCTGCTCCTCCTTCATCCTCTCCACCACCACCTGCTGCTGTTGCTGCTCGCGCGCCGCTTTCTCGGCTTCCTCTTCTCTCATTCTCTTTTCTTCTTCTACTTCTACTACTACTCCTGTTGCTGCTGCTGCTGCTTCTGCTTTCGGACGTGGTGGCGTCTTTTTCTTTTTCTTCTCCTCCTGCTGTTGCACCTCCTTAATGCGGCTGCGTAGCCGCGCCGCCTCCAAGAGGAGCCGCCGCCGCTCGCGCCGCCATTCCTCCTCCCGCCCCGTGAACGCCCGCGACTCCGCCTCCCTCACCCGCCTCGCCCCCTCCCTCTCCTCCTCCAATTCTCTTATCTTCGTCTTCAACTCCTTGCACCTCCCCACCACTTGCCCCATCTCTCTCTCTCTCTCTCTCTCTCTCTCTCTTCTTCTTCTTCTTCTTAGTTAATATGGAGGAGGAAACGGAGAAAAATACAAAGGTTTATGAATGATGTGGTGGACATGCTCCAGTGGATACTCTTGGGATTGCAAAGGATCTACCCTTTTTTTTATCTTGCTATTTAAGTTTGGTGTTAAAATTTAGGTGGCAAGAAGTGTGACTCCTCACACTTTCCTCCCCTATTTTTCCAACCCCCCAAGTCAGAAGAAAGAGAAACTCCCAAGAGTGAGAAAATTAAAGAAGGGGGGCTGGGACTGCTGACATACTGACACACAAATACAAACATCTTTTTACAGAGGGGAGTAGTAAACTGTTTTCCTACTCCTTTGACTGAAAGTGCCAGTGGATGCTTTTCTGCTGTGAGATCTAGTAATGTTAGATGTTAATGTTAGATGTTTAGGTAATGTGTTATTATTTATTTCAATAAAGGGTTAATTACATCAGGCTTCCTGCAAACATATCGAATAACAGATATATTTCTACAAAATTTAATTTTTTATATTTATCTCTTCAAAAGCCCAGCGTTATTCATATATATCCCTCCGATTTATTATCGTTAGTTCACTGTTTATTTTTTAACAGATTATATGTGAAATGACAGTTTTACCCTTTAAAAAATATTCCTCCAAAAAATAATACAGAAATATCTGAAAGAATAAAAAAATAAATTTACCTTACTAACTAACCAAAGTATTTAACCTATGGTTAACTAGATTTTTCTAACAGAAATAGACGGTAGGGATATATATGAATAACGTTGGACTTTTGAAGGGATAAATATAAAAAGTTGAACTTTATAGGAATATATCTGCTATTCGATATATTTGCAGGGAGCCGTATACAATTAACACTTCAATAAATATGTTTAATCTGAGAAATAATCTCATTTATTTTGCTCACTAGCTATTTTACTTGAATTAATGACTAGAAATAGTACTGTTGAAAAAGTACTGCATGAAATTTTTTATCTTTTTTTTAAAAAAAAAAATATAGAATATTTGGCTGATTTTATTATAAAAGTATTTTTTTACTGTAGAAAATTATTTGACAAAAAAAAAAAAAAGTAGATAAAGTGTGTGTTGTAGTAAGTTATATACTATTATTTTTTAAAACATAAGTTTTTACTATTACAGTTGGAAATAGGCCAAATTACACACACACACACAAAAAAAAAAAACCTCTATCATATTTTGTCTTTTCATTTTTTTTTTTCTGACTTTTAAAAATTTATAATTTATCCCCTTCTAATATTTACTTTCTGTCATTATCGTTCCGTAGGTAATCATGTAATTCTGTGACTACACTTAATGTGTTGCAGCATCATCGCTGCAGTTATTGGAGCTGGGACTTGTTCATCAACAATATCAATCATTCAATCACTTACGAAATGATGACGGCAAAAAAATAAGCGCATAATTCCGTAATTATAAGGAAATAAAATATAAATTTTTAAAAGTTAGAAAAAAAAAAAACAAAATTTTATAAAAAAAAATTCAGATTTTCTATAATTTAGCCTGGAAATAATCATATACAAAGTGGGATAATTTTAACTCCAAAATGCAAACACAATCCTAAAATTATAAATACTTAAAGCTACAGCATGGTAAAGAGAAATAAAACTCACAATATTATTGAATAGATAGGAATTAAATAGAGCTTAAATAAATTAAATGTATCCTCAACTCCAATTATACCAAATTCAATGTATTAATCCCTCAAAGCATACAACACATGTTTTAATTTCCTTTTTTGTGAAGTTACATTTTTTTTTTTTTTTTTTTTTTTTTGATGAGTTAAGTGGAATCACTCTATTTTGTTCTTATTTTATTTTATTTTATTTTATTAAAATTACAACTGAAAATACTGGGATGGCAGCAGGTCGGAACGGGACGGTTGATCTTTTTCCTGCAAACGGAAAATAATTCTTTCCGTTCCCGTCTGGATCGTCGTCTCCGCCGACGCTCCGGCATTAATTTGTTTATCTAAAATTTAATAAATTTTAAATTTAATAAGCATACATTTTATTAAGTATGACTCATTAAATTACCAAAAATATATAACAATCAAATATTATTTAAATAATACACTATATAAAAAAAACTAAATATGTTCAAAATATGTAACTAAATTTAAAATATAATAAAAATATTAAAATTAACTTTAAATATTATATAGTAATATATATTTATTCAAAACAAATAAAAAATAATTTTTTATAAACATCCTTATAAAGTTTTCCACTTTTATGTTTTTTTTTTTTCAATATGCTCTTATATTCTCAAATAAACCCTTCAAAAAACTAAAATTGTTTCCAATAAACCCCTGAAATAGGAATATGTAAGAAAGAAAGAAAAAAAAAAAAAATCAAGGGTATATGTGAAAGGAAGGGTAAATATAAATTTTTTCAAGGATAAATATAATATATATTATTAGACCACCCACTGTTATAAGGTAGGGCTCCTACAGTTTATTATTATTTTGAGGGCCAGTTTGGCAACTGATAGAGAATAATAAGTTAAATTATGCTGATTATTTATTTATTTATTTTTTTTTTCTTTAATTAGTTGGTCCGTGTGGAAAAATCAACAAAGTAAAAAAAAATACTCTATTACGTAATGATTTTAAAGTAAAAAAAAAAAAACTAGTTAATTTTTTTTAAAAAAAATGATCTATTACTAGTGTCGCTTTTTAAAAAATACTCTAATGATCGATTTTTTTTTTTTTATATTTAATCGTTTATAATAAGAATAGTAATCATTATCTTAAGTGGATAAAAAATTAGAGTGATATGCCATAATATAAATAAAGATAATTTTATAATATTTTAAAATCTGCTATAAAATTTATTATATTTTGAATTTATGATAAAAAAATTACATTTAATATAATATTTGTTTAATTATTTAATTTTTAGTTATGTTTAAAAATATTTTTCAAATTGATATAATCTACTAATAAATTATTTTTTTTTCCGTATCCAAAAATAAAAAAAAAAATTTGTTTTGACTAATATAATTTTTTTAAAATTTATTTTATTTGAAACAAAGTATTTTTTTATAAAATTAAAAAATTTAATTTTAATTCTATAAAAAAAATTTAATAGAATTTTAATTTTTAATTTTAATGGGATTTAAATTTTTTTCATTTTTTTTGTTTTAATAAAAGTAAAACTTTAAAACAGAGTATTTTTTTAAAAGACAATCCAAACAATAAAAATTAAAATAATTTTTGCATAGAATATAAATTTTTTTAGAATATCAAATACATTATGAAATAAAATTTTATTTTATTTTTTAATGATGGCCAAACATATCCTTAATATTATTGTTAACAATTTTTTACATTATTATTATTTTTATCAGCAACTTAAGATATCAACTAATTGTGCTAAACATCAATACATTATTTCTCCTTAATAGAATATCTTAATGTTAATCATAATCAGATTATACATGAAATAAATTTTTTTTTCTCTGATATAAATATAAAAATAATTTATTATTATTATTATTATAGTTGACTTCAAACCATCCATAACTACTAACACAACTAATCAGAAGAAATTCTCACCAACTATTTTAATGCCATTTACAGCAGATGTTTCTAAGGACTAATTTAGTATTTAGTATTGAGGTACATCTAACATCTAACAATAATAAATTAAATAGAGTCAAAAAAATAAAAATAGATATGCTTATGTATTTTTTGGTGAAATTATAAAAAATATATTTTATCATCGTATATTCTCACCGCATATAATATAATTTTTTTTACAATTTCAAATGAAGCTTAAAATCTACTACTCCTGAGATTTTTCATGTCCTATTTGTGTACAATGATGACAAAAACAGAACTCAATACCAAACCATTCATAACTACTAATTGGGGTGGCAATCCAGCTCGCTGATCGCGAGTCAGTTCGTGTTCGACTCGAAATCGAATCACTCGAAATGAGCTCGAAATCGAATCGCTCGTTTAGTAAACAAGCCAAATTTTTCAGCTCGTTTAATAAACGAGCCGAACACGAGCTGGGGTCAGCTCGCTCGTGTTGGGCTCGATAACTTTACTATTTAGATTTTAGACTATTAATTTTTTATGAATTTTAATTATTAGATTAAAATTTTAATTTTTTAATTTTCTTTCAACTTTCCACCTAATAGTAGAAATGAAAATCAAACTTGTTGTTCGCAAGTCAGCTCGTGTTCGGCTCGTTAATAAACGAACCGAACACGAGCCGAATTTTTCAGCTCAAAATTAAACGAGCCAGCTCGTGTTCGGACGAACCGACCCCAGCTCGCTCGTATTTGGCTCGTTGACATCCCTAACTACTAACACAACAAATCCATCTCCCATGGAAGAAATTCTGATCATCAACTATTTTAAAGTCACTAACAGCACAGATGGTTTCTAAGACCTACTTCTGAGACTTTTCATGTCCTATTTGTGTACAATGATGACAAAAACAAAACTCACCATTAAAAAAAAAAAAAAAAAAAAAAAAAAAAAAAAACCTTCAAAAACTCCATATCTTCTCTGTGGATTTTGTTTTATTTTGGTTTTGGTTTCAATCATTAAAAAATAGGTAACAAAATACAGAAAATGATAAATTGCAGCACATTTCTCCAACTGATATAATAGTAACTACACTACAATACACTACCACATAACTTTTTTTATATCCTATATTATTATTTTTTTTAAAGACACTGGTTGAAATAATAAATTTAATATAAAGTTTCAATGAAGTTATCTTATAGGTTCATTTTGCTCTTTTCCTATTATCTAACCCATGCATCTTAATAGAGTTATTTAGTTTCTTTGTAAAATTATAAAAAATTATAATATAGTGATGTGTTTGAGAAAATACAAATATATAGCACAGAACAAAAAATGAAAATAAAAATAGCCGCTAGATCATTTATTTTTAGACTGCTTAGAGTTATCGTATAAACTATCCTTAACTAGCTGCAGATCGGTACACAAAAGAATCTTCGAGAAAAAAAATCGCCTCGAACTTCTAATGGCAGAGACGTGTTCGCTCATATCTATGTAGAACCTCTTTTGTGCCTAGTTTTTCTTCTTTTTTTCGTTTCGGACGGTCATGTTGTCTCGTTTAGTAGCCTAGTTCATCAACTTAATGAATGAAGCAGTAGTAATAGTAGTATGCTACCTTACTTCTCAAAAAAAAAAAAAAAAATCAAATGTACAGTCTAAAAAAAAAAAAAAAAAAAGTACAGTCTAATATGATGTAATTAAGCCTCTACATAAATTTGTTAACAACCTGACCCCTCTTCTCTGCCATAGACAATAACCAAACAGTCTAATGGCATCTAAAATTGGGCCTCAAAGGACAGCATGCTGATGCAACACCTCTCTGTATGTCAAATTTCCAAGGAATGAAAACTGAAACACTCCAAAATATAATACCAAACAAATTTGTTGCACACTTTTCAATGCATTATTATTACCATGATCCTCCCAAGTTCATGTTTCCTTTTGATGTATAGCCAACAGTAGGGATAACACACATTTCAACCCCTGGAATGAAAGATACCAACCCCCCCAGAGAATGATAGATACCAAACATGCTAATTTTCCTGATTCATTTATCCTTTTTTTTTTTTTTTTTATTGTGACAAAGTCATAAGCTATTCTCTTTAGACATGGACCCATTGGAGTTCTTGTAATTTACCTTACCCCTTTGGATTCCCCTTCAATGAAAGAGACTCATCCTTGCTTCCTATTTAAAAACCCAAACACAACTGTTTTCTCAGCAGGGTAGGAGCCCCCACAAACCCAGTAGTAGATGGGAGAAAAGGAAGCCTTTGGATAAGATGGCAATTTGGCTTCATATGGCTCCAGTTTCACCAGAGGCCCCCCTCCTTCTTTTCTCTTTCATTTTATTTCATTTTGTTTGTGTGACTGTGACTGAACTGTCTGCACAAGTGCTGCTCTACAACAACTATTCAAAGAATCACAGACAGCTCTTTTCCTCCTATAAAACACCTATCTATCTATTGAAAGAATTCCGATATCCCTCGCCGTCCACCTCTCTCTTCGCGAGAAGCAGAAGCTTTTCGAACCGACAATATCGAACTGACGCGATCGATCGGAATAGGTCGATGGATGGGACCAAATCGGGATCCAAGTGGTGTACTGTTGAGAATAGTATGTTGTTGTGATCACACAGCACAATGGTTGCCTATGTGAGTAACTATGTAAGAGGAGACTCTACTGTGCAAGTGGTCCCTTACCTTACATTAATTAACTGGTCCCTTACCCTCCGCATGATAATGTGACAAAATAATAATAATTAATAAGGACTTAATTGTAATTTTGGCCACCGACTAACAAGGGATAAATTAAGACAATAAATAATCGAAATTAGCTGCCCCAAAAATTCCGACCGTACCCGTAACTCACGGATCAAATAGTAATAAATCCGACACACAATTTCGCCATGTTACCATTCTTTGATTCTATTAGGACAGCTAGATTAAAGAAATATGCGAGTTCAGCAATGATTGGAGCTTCTGCAAAAGTGCTTCGATTTAGAAGCACATGAAAAGCGGTTTGGCTCGGGATAGATCTTCATGCAAAGAAATACTACTTTCGACAGTCTGACCGAACAATCGACTTACAAACAACCACTTTCGACAGTCTCACTCTAAAATCAATTTAGACTTGAATCCAGAACGAACTCTCTCTCCATATTCTACTCATCAAGAGCCACAACACATCACTCATGATGTTGCCCCCACCTACAACCCTCTCCTCCTCTCTCTACTCACAAGGAGAGGCACATTACGTACAACCCCGTGTGTAGTAGAATCTCGATCTCTCTCTCGATCTCTCTCTCTCTAGCCACGGAACACCCTCCTTTCTCTTCTCATAAAGACTCACATTATGTACAAACAGCATCATGCGCAACAAAATTTTGTGCATGATGCTGCAATAAGATGCTAGCCCCATGACATTATTATCCCCCACCTACTATTCAACTTCTACAAATGGAGCGCACACACACACCAACAAAAAAGCTATGCACTCAATTCTAATCTATCATCTATCATATATATATATTGAAATGATAAAAAGCACAATAATGAAAGTGACTAATCTACTCATATGATTCTAGTTATGAATGAATCCACTGAAAGAGATGCTACAATAATGAAGGGGATTTTTCAGGGACAAAAGAAGAGCAAATGAAATTCCATTAACAGATATTGTATCATCAAACAACCATTGGGAATGAATTAACCACCATAATCGGAACAAAATAGATTGGAGTGTGGGGATACACCATTATTGCATTCCTTTTATTTAGTAGTAACTTTTAGGAGTAATGGACCACAAAAAGGAGAGGGAATGGAAAAAAAAAAAACAAGAATACAAGTCTCATGGTATGCATGAGATCACACAGCAAACACATTCAATTCTTTGTTGTCCCACAAACAAAATGCCCACGAAAAAGTTAACACGCAAGAATCACTCCGTCCCTTACATAGAATAAAATAAAATAAAATAAAATAAAATAAAATATAGGTAATAAAAATGTACTTTTTAAAAGCCACTACGGCACATTTTGAAAATAGACCCTCCACGTCATAGCCCGTTTTGGAAATAACCAATTTTTAAACCCCCACGGGCGTTTAACAATAGGGTAATTTAGCCTCCGGCTTCTTAGGGACTTAAATTAGTGGTGACTAGTCTCGGGGTTTTTTTGAATGAGACCTAAAAACTTGTTAAAAGAAAATTGTTCTTGACAGCGCCCTAATTTTCACTTATTTTCATATAAATTGTGAGAAATATATTAAAATTGATGGTAACCATTAACTTACGAAAATCCGCACTACCTTAAACTGAACTATAGGAGCTATGAAATTCGACGGAGTTGCTAAGAATTCAACAAAATTTAGAATTTAATTGACAGGAAATAATTCAAATAAGAGAAAGTCTATTTCAAAATGGACCATAGTTGAGAGGGTCTCCATTAGTTTTCACATAAAACTTATTCAAAGCAACGGCGCAGATCTTCAAATATGCTATTATTACCTATTGCAAACCTAAAACACAGTAGAAAAAATTTATAGGAATTTCACTAACCACATAAAAGAAATGTGCGCGACAATGGGCATGCAAAGAGGCAGTGAATCATATGATATTGCCAAGAACTAGATGTAACTTAAATTTGATTTAAAAATACACTGCTCAATTGAGGCAAGAGGAAATTAGATATAAAAGTTTTCTAAGGTTACAAATGAAGAAATTAAAACCTGGTTGATTGTCAACAAGCCTTGGCGGAAACTTTCTTCAATCTGGCTCAAACCTGTGGAAAATTTAGCTAACCAAATATTATATCTTCCGATCTTCCATAATTGAGAGAGAAAGAGAGAGAATAAACATGATTAAAAAACTATAACTAGTGTGAGTTCTAAACTAGTCGAGATTATACCAACACACACCTAAACAAGAAGAGAGCAAAAAGTAATCCTGTTCAATATACAAAAAAGCCTTATAATTTGGGCATATTCTTCTTAATATGCATTCAATGAGTATTTCTAGAAGGGCCAAACCAACCAGATCAACAGATCAGGGTCAAAATTAGCACTTGGTTAGCATGTCAAACTATCAACTAATATGTAGATAATTAAAAGGAACGTGACCTACCAATAGTAAAGAAAAAGAAATGAACGAAAACTATAAAAGCTTTAAGAAATACATAGTGAAAGGAGAGAAAAACAGAGACAAATACCATGACCATATTTTCCTCTACGGAAGAATTTGCCCTCGTGCAGCAACCATCTTGTGGGCCATCATACTGAAGAATTCTCAGCTTGCCTTCCTACATTTTACCAATGAAAAATAAATAAAAAGTTCATATAACAACAAATAGGTAGGTCCCTAAGGAATGAGAACTCAATAGTAAGTACTTGCCTTGGTTCCATATACAAGACCCCCTCCAGGTAGAGGATGAAAGCACGCAACGTTTACCTCGTCTTCAGCACTCGGAAGAACTCCTACAAGCTCCATATCAGAAACTCTATAAACCTGGAATCAAACAACAAGAATTAGCAGTATGGACTTTAATTTTTAATGATCATAGCGGGGAAAAGCTGGGGAGTAAAAGAGGGCATAGAGAACTTTAAATATAATTTTAAGACAATTGTGCTTACGGCCTTAATTGCGACTATCATCTAACCTTCAATTTAACGCCTTTTGCGGACATTATTGCATTTGCACCCACATTTAGGTTGTAAAATTTTGGCAATCTAAGAGCATTGCTCCTTTTATTTAGGTTGTAACTAAGTCCATCCTGAGTTTATTGTTTCCAACTAAAATCAAGATCGGGGCACTAGCTATAGGTAAATCAAGTTTTATAAATAAAAGATATTGCATAATATGCTAAGCGTCATGGACAATGGCACGGGACACGACGCGACTTGGACACGGCGACTCGAAAACTTCTAAAAAAATAAGACACGGACACGGCATGAACATAGATATAATATTATTAATATAATAATATATATTTATTATATATAAAATATAAATTTTCGTAAAATATTGTTATATTTCTCATATGAATAAAAGTTTATAAAATTTTTCACTGATAGTTCATATATTTTAAGAAAAAAATTCTCCACCATACATAATTTATTTATATTGTCCAAAAAACATTTGTATGTATTTATCAAAAAGCTAAAATATTTATCATCTTACATTGTATATGCATAAAAAAAAATAAATAAAATAATATATATACTTTTTTAATTGTATGCGCTATGGATCGGTATTGAACGTGCGTCCAAGAAGTGTCCACATCGGACACGCGAGTGTCCGACACTGACACGCGAGGCTTATAAAAGTGTCCGTGATACATAGATAATATGGTAAACCCCATGTAATATGACCATACAATATACAGAATTAGCAGTTGAAATTAATAGAACATTGAGAGACAACAATCGAACTAAAGCAAATGTGGCGTAGTATACAAAAATGACAAATATTAGTCACATGATATAAACAAGTGAAAAAAGTAAGCAAATCCAGCTACCTCCAAAATTGTATATATAGGTATTGTCATCTCCCTGTCGATCACAATGCTTCTAAGAAGTGAATCATGCCGCCGACCATATGCTAATAGTATGTGTTCTGATGTGGAAGAGAACTGAAAGAGAATACAGAAAGGAGATTAAGAGAAAAGGGAATCAAGGTAACACATAGAGCCAGTAAATAACAAACACCGCCAAATGCGCCATACTATTACCGAGACCCAAAAAATATTGAGAAGATACTACTGTCATACACCTATTTACGCCTCAATAGATATTTAAACTTGCTATTGTCATCCTGAATAGCTCAGGGGATTTTTCTAGTTCATTAGTACTGGCAGATTTTCGTGGAACTGGCAAGTCTGGTTAACTTAATTCACCTGTACAAAAGCATTGCCGGGCAAAGCCCTCCCTTTTATACTAAACTTTCTGCTGAATCTATGCAATCTATCTGGAAGTACAATATTTACTGTTTGTGGTGAGTAACAAATAGTTAGTTTTCTGGAGCTTATTTTCATTCTGAGTAACATACAATTTAACTAATGATTCCGAAAATGAAACAAAAAGACTAATATTGTTCAGTTGGAAAAGACACCAAAACCAAATAAAAGTGTAAGCAGCAGCCAAATTATAGGTTCTCGAATTGGTTGGTACGATTAGAACAACCATAAGAGTTAGCTAACCTGAATAGAAGTCAAGCAATGAGCAGCTCTGATTGCTCTCGAAGCTAGCACATTTCCAAACCTGCGGTTGATCACAAATAAAAATTCACTATTTTGAAACAAACAACTGAAATTTTACGTCTCCTTGTAAAATTATCTATCATATATATGAGGTTGTAGAATCTGAATTTTTATATGTATCCAACAGAAGTGCAGTTTTCTACAAAGTAATGTTGCCTCAAGTGAGAGAGTCATCCAATTCATGGAAAAACCGATTTCATTTAAATAAAAAGTACTTTAGATGAGGTTTTTTTCTTTTTTGAAAGTACAAGGAAATACAAGAAATTATGACCTTGAAGAACATGTATCATATATGAAAATTCGAATTTTACAAGGAGACATTTAAATAAATAATTTTTCAGGAGTGTATATGTAAATATCTCTATCAAAATGCAGAAGTTTGCTTACGTTTCCTCTTCAAGAGAATAGATGCGGAGCTCATATATTACTTGGTAAGTGGAAAATGGGTGGCGTGTAGGAGATGTTGCTGCCCATGCAGCATCAAGTTGCATGCTTGATCGCGTTCCAGGATCAGATTCTATATGACGCAGCAAACAGGCAACACAAGCCACCAAAAATCGGCCACATGGAGAAAAGTGGGCGCCCATTTCACTGTCCATATTGTAGACATTTATCATTCATCATTCATCTTAAATTGTCACCAATAACCAGAAACAACACAGCTACATCATCTCAAAACATATTTAGCAAACTGTTCCATCACCTCAAAGATATGATTCAATAACCGATTCTAAATTGGTAATCATGTCATGTCTAAGATGACATGAGAACTGAATTGCTGCTTTATTGTTTTGTTTATTAAATTACACAAAGTTTTGCTTTATTGCTTTACTGTTCCATCACCTCGAAGAGATGATTCAATAACCAATTCTAAATTGGTAATCATGTCATGTCTAAGATGACATGAGAACTGAATTGCTGCTTTATTGTTTTGTTTATTAAATTACACAAAGTTTAATAATGTGACCCATTTGAAATAGAAATTGAAGCTCGGTGTCTTAGTTGAAACAAATTAAAGTTTGGTAACCTAATTTAAATTTCAGGTCAAATTTAGTTGCCAATCAATTAGCCCTTTTCTTTTGGGACTTGATCCTGCCAACTATTGTATTATTTGATTGCACTCGGATTCTTTATGAACTTTAACTGTCTCTGATGGAATATTCCATAATTCATCAAAATATTCTGTTTTTTGATGGAACAGTCTGCAACTAATAAATAATAAAACAAGAAGAATAAGTCGGGTCATATGTACAACGAACTAAGCTCCAGCAAATCAGCAGGGTCTAGGAAGAATATATAATATTGCAAACCTTTTTCAGAAAATTACTATGTCAAGTAAGCGTTGCAAAGCATGCAAGAAAGAAAGTAATAGCCTCTCTGATAGAATAGAGCAAGTGTACCTGCAAAGGACCGCATGTGATATAGTTAGCCGGCATGATTCTGGGTTTAACGGGGCACATGGATCTTGTATATTGTGCGGCCATATTCTAAGCTTCACGGTACAAGGTATTTCAGTAACTCCTGCTGAAGCCAATGATGTGGGAAGTCCAGATTCAATACTGATAAAATGAGGATGATCTGATTCAGGTCGTCCGCTGGTAACAGAATTCCCAACAGCAGCTGCAACCAATGGGGGAGCCCCTTGTGCTTCCACATTACGTCTGTAAAGTGATTCAGGTCTCAAATGTTCTGATTCGGTTCCATGATGAGCATGAGTTTGACCCATCAACCAACCCTGCAAAAAAGGATGGTCCCAGCATGATGGATCACTGAAAGAGATAAATTGATGAAGGTGTGGGCCCTCTGCATCTCTCAAAAGCATTTGAAGGTCATTACTGCCGTAAGTGGTAGGGAAACTCATAGGAGCACCAGCTACACCAGGCCTAGATTGGGTAAAAGGTATCATAAAAGACACTCCATTGTAGTGAAAATTGACAGTGGAGGTGGTTTGCTGCGACATCGACTGCCCTTCAGTTGTTTCTGTAATTCCGATAACAGAAAAATAGGTAAATGTCTTCATTCCTGTTTGTGCCGAAGTAAGAAATGCATCTACGCTAAACTATTAGAAGCAGAAGGTTCACCTGTAGATATATCCATAGGACACGGTGTACGAGCTTCGTTAGACTCTGTGCATGATAGGAGACTTGGGTTTGTATTTGCAAAATAGTAAGTTGGCGGAGGGTAGTGCAAATAGCCAGAAGATGTTGCAAGTGTCAATGGGGAATCCGATGAATCAATACTATTGACCTGCAAAATAAGCTTCTACATGAATTGCTAGCAATCAAAAGAGTCTACTTAGAGAAACTAGAAATGCCAAAAAAAGAGAATACCTCGGCCGTTAGTAGGAAAGGAGCAGCACAGGGATGAAAATGCACTGCTCGCAATGATCGTCGAGTTTTCAATACAATTGTTGGGGAAGAAGCTTCCCCTCTCTTGTTGTAGTTCCATATGAACAGCTGAATCATAAATTTTTTAAAGAACATCAATATAAGAATTATGATAACTACCAACTGAGGCAACTGAAGACAGATGACCAAACAGTTTCAACCAGGAATAAATGCACTAGATCCCTGTGAACTATCATGCTTTTGCAGATGGCCATTGGAAGTTTCCAAAAGCGAAGAAAAGCAACTCGCCCATTTCTATGAACCGCCTATCCCTTATCTCCATTATCTTTTTCTTGTCAACTGTAAATCACATGAAATTCAAATGACTCAAACACCCCTGAAATCATACAGGCATTGAAAAAAAGAAGAGGAAGAGGATATGGGAATTGATAGATTAAGCGCAGGTCGTTAATTGAAATACCAAATTGTTCAGGTACTTAATAATAACAGTCCAAAGTTCAGATGGCCATCTGTAGAAGCTCGCAAGTCAATGGACACCAGTGCATTTTTCCTTTGTCAAACATTGTGAGTCTCAGAAATAATGTACCTTGTGACCTGAAGCTACAGCAAGAATTTCTCCTTTTGCATGAAAAGCAATAGAGGCAATTGGACGATCTGCAAGTAGAAAAAAGGGGGAATGACGCGTGCATTGGACACTCCTAATGAAGGTCAGAAGTAACAAATTACTTACAACAGCAAAAATCAGATCACTGTTTCTTCGAAATTGTTATTAAAAAACAAAATGAATTATGCAAGAAATATTACAGAAATTGCGTGACCCAATACAATCTGCAGTACGGGCATCCCAAAGACGAACTTCATGATCCAAGCTACCGCTAGCAAGTATTTCTGAACACAAAGGATGAAACCTAACCTGCACAAAATCAGTCGGATAGTACATTTCTTCCAAGACAACAAAATGAAAGCAATTAAAAAGTTAAGATGTCACCATTTTATGATATCCCAAGTCAGAAAGCCAATAAACAAACACAACGGAATGATATCAAATTATTTGCGGCATCATCAATAGCTTGATACTTTTCTTGAGCTAGGTTAATAGTTCCAAATCTCACCAGAAAGTCTCAAAACTCAGTTGAATCGACCTGACTACTTAGGTTTTTGAGTTGACTCAGTTGTGACTTGGAGTGTATAAGACTCTGTATCAGACTATGCTGAGTTGACAAGGTACTTAGAAGCTTAGACAATCCAAGTCAATGAACTTGGTCGAATTGAGATCAATCATGGAAAAACTGTAAATAGTTCGCTATAAATCAGAACTTGGAAGCCAATGAAGCACTTCGAACACTTAATAGCTTTACTATCCAAAAAAAAAAAAAACCATAAATTATATATTTAAAGGTGCTATGGTAAGTCGCCAAAGGAAAATAAACAATTCAACTATATGATCAATAATCAAAATAGAAATGAAATAACAGTTTATGACATCTCTTTCTTTTATTGCAGTCGTATCTATAAAATGTCTAAAAGCTTTATAACAAATAATATGAATCAACAATGTCAACTGATTCTGAAAGCACAATATATTCCACTTTTTAACTGATCAAGCAGCAAAACACTGCTCTTCACATAATATTAATAGCTTCCAAGCCGCTTAAACCAAAATAATACAGGCTTCTATCACATCAGAAAGATCAAACAAAATCAACTCCATCAGCGAGTATAAAGAATAATGAAGCTAGTCATCTTCAACATGAATCTCATGATCCAATCAATACAGTAGTAAAGTTGAAATAACCTGATAAGTACTGTTTTCCTACCCGAAAAAGAAAGACAAAGAAAGTACACGTCTCAGGCAAGAAAATAAATTCGAAAAATAAATCAAACAAAATCAATGACACAAAAATCCAAAGAGAAAATACAGATGCAGACATACCACCCAGGGTGTGCGCCGATGACCGCTCAACACCTTCAGACAGTTTCCAGTTTGGCAGTCAATTATCTTCACAGTGTGATCACCACTGAAAACATATTCAATTAGTCCAAAGATATATTATACAAAAGTTAGAGCAGGAGTATCAACTTACTGGGTTGAAGCAAGTGTCTTTCCATCAGAACTGAATGCTGCTGCAATTGTGGACCTAGGAGGTGGCAGAAGGGGACAGTATTTTGCTGTCAAATGGCGCAATGACTCTGATTCGACCCTACCAAAGTGATGCTTCAAAGAATCAGCACTTTATTTCATGAAATATTTACATAAGTATCAACTATTTAAAAATGTATCCAGAAAAATCTGAAGTTTCATATGGCCCTTTGAAAACATAATTTCTTGCTCATACACTTCTGTTCTAAGAAAATTCTCTTTTGAAGAAGCTTCCAACACAAAACTGAGTTTTCCCATCAGAATGGATACCTAACTTATGGGTAGATAAACTGCACTTTTGAGAAATACGAATGAACCTCATACTCTCCAGGGGCATAAAAGCAAAGAAGTAATTTAGCAGGGATGTACATGTAGACGCCACCTATAATTATCGGTAATTTACAATCACAAAATTCAGCATATCTAACACGGTACAACCCTCAAAGCGAAGGGAGCCTACTCAGCATTATGAAACAGAAGAAGTTGAGAATTTGAGCTTATTTTACGCCAAAAAAATAAAATAAAATCAGAGATCGCCAATCAAACATGCAGAGAAGAAAAGTTCTTTACCAGGAATAAAGAGCGTGTTTTGTGTCTATCACTCCAAATTTAAGCCTGGTAGAATCAGCTCCACCATCTGAAGTTTTTCCCCACCACCTTTTGGAATATCGTTTTGCACGAGGAGAAATCTCCCTCAAAGCTAACAAGCGAACAACATTCCTATCACCACTGAATAAAAAAATAACACTGTATTTCAACAAGTGATGATTATGAATAAAAAGACTTTATTTCAAAAATACTGATCATTCAACATGCAGAATATTAAACCAGAGCTTGACATGTGCTATGCAAATGAGTTCACGAGAAGCATTTCAACAAACAAAGAAAGCAACTGAACAACATTAATATAGGGTAATAGTAATAATAACAAAGGTAACGTACAGCAAGAGTAACCCCCCTGTCGGCCACAGAGAAGTTCAAAATTGAAGTCCAAGGGAATCAATAGCTCAAATATGATATTGTAGCTTAAGGTCTAAAACTAAGCGACTCCTTGATTCTCAGCTACATTTAGCAAATCATAAATATAGAAGGTCCTATCCAATCGGATTTCAAGTTACCAACTGGTAAAATTTAAAAGTTTGCAATGCTTCCCCTCAATGTTGCGACTGCATTTATTGGCATTCATATGACATACCAGGCATCACACTTATAAAAGCTCTGTTGGTTTACTCTTCGTCAATCTATTCTCACAATATACCCTTCTATGTACATGCATATCTCTTTCACTCTGTTAGGAAGATTATGTATTGCAAGTTTCTTTCTCTAAAAACTCATGGCCACTAAAAAGGCTCACCTGATCAGTACAAGGCCTCTGTAATATTCAACTCATAAGTCTCCGCTCTCCACTTAAAAAGATTCTTTGATAATTGAAGCACTTAAACAAATTACGATGAACAACTTTGCCAATTTTGATTAGCATCTCATTTGATCCCCCATAGGCCTAAAGGGAATCATTCTTCAGAGAAGATTCATGCACAAGACTGAAAATTATTTAGTACTCCTATCATTACAGCACCACAAATAATACAAAAGACAATTCTTTCCTCCCTAAATTCAATCAACACAAAGATCTCTACATTAAACGACTAGAAGTGACTGCTTTCATTTTCTTTAGCAGCAGCGTCCTCTATTAATGTCTAGCTTATCTAGACAATCAAAATCCTCTTTTAATAAATACACAAAAGACATCTTCCTACCAGTCTTAAGATCCTAATTTGGTAGGTTGTCCTTATCATTCCCTTCTTTCTGGAAGTTTTTGAATAAGTTCCAGTAAACATCCTTTTCATAACTAAACTGTCCCCATAAAATATCCTAAATAAGAGAATCGATCTTCTACTATGTTCAGAAGATCAGAACGAAAAAGTATACACAGTGTCTTTGTTAATGCCAATGATCTCTACGACTTGGAAGTACAACCAAAATTCGACATGATCTTCTCAAGAACTGACGAGTCAGAGGGCTTTTTTTTCTCAACTATTACAATTTTTCTGTAGTTAATTTTTAACCTTCTACTCTTTGTTAAAAGAAAAAAGCAAAATTTACATCCTTACTTTCCTGACACCGACAACTCATCCCAAGCGACAGCTAAACGTCGCCTTCAAAATAAGCAGCACTGCTTAGTTACACCAGAGAGAGAGGAAGTGGCACAAGCAAACAAGTTATAATAACACCAAAAAGATATCAAGCGATACGACAAGAGCAACACCTGCATCTGAAGTTTGCACATTGCGAAGATTGCGGACACACGAGATGAGAACTAGATGGAAAAACGGATGCCGCGAATGACTTTGCATTATCCTCCGAGGATTGAGTCATCTCATACTTTTAACATGCTGCACCTGAAATATATATATATATATATTAAACGAAAAGAAAAGATCAAGGTGCATGTCCAAGAAGCCACAAAGATCATAAATTTCCCAACTGTAAAACTATAATTCCAACAAAGATAACATCTTTCGACTTGATAATTCAAAAGAAATCATACAACTGATAATGCAATTGCTATCGGTTCTTACATATAACATGATTCAACATCAATGAACAGATTAACAAAGGCGAGATCAACGCGACAATACCAAAAAAAAAAAAAATCAACCTTTCCCAATAATTCGCGCGATTCCAATGGAAAATTCACAATAAACGACCATTAAAACCAAAATCAATCATAAAAATGGGGGGTTTCGATGTATTACCCGAAGCAAACCGGATCATTGCCGCTGAATCGCGAGGAACGGGATCGGTATCCAAAGATTTCGCTGATCGAATTATACGAGAGAGATCGACGTGCTTGGTGGGGGATTATATATATTTATATACAATACACGGACGCGGGGACGATCCGAGAGAAGCTAGGGTTTCGGCTTCTCCGGGGCGAGAACGGCTTCTAGGGTTTCGGCTTGCGCTACAGAGATGCTTTTTTGAACCAAAAAAAAAAAAAATTGAAAAAAAAAAAAAAAGAAAAAAAAAGGAGGAGCATAAAACGAGTGGTTTGTGAAGTTCAAAAAACTCTCCATTTAAAATGGTTTGTTCGGAAAGAATCTGGGCCGTTAATGGGCCGAATATAAAAAAGTCTCCATTGGGGCCCATTTTTGAATTGGTCTATTGGGCTGGGCCTTAATTAGGTTCTAAAAATAGGGGTTTTTTTTTTTTTTTTTTTTTTTTTGTCTTTTTTAAGTGAATACCCCTTGAAGTGTATTTTTAACACTAATTTTTTTCTATTTATTTTGCAATAGAGAAAATAAAAGATGGGTTTTATACACTTGTGTTTAATTATTGTAGTTTTGTTGGTAATTGATTGAAGGATAATAAAAAAACTAAATTGACATTTAGTCCTAATTTTAAGAGTTCTTATATATTGTCAAATTAGTTCTCGCGTAAGCTAGGAAAAAAAAAAAACAAAAAAATAAAAAAATTATGAGATTTGATTTATGATGTATTCAATAAGGCAAAGAAATATATAATGTACATCCCACTGATCCAAAGGTGAGAACTTTTTCGGTAAATTTTTTTTTACTAGTCATATTAAAAAAACTAGTAAAATTCACCCTATTTAAAAATAATATTTTTTTAAGCAAAATAGATAGAAAATAAAATTTTCTAATGATTTTTTTTTTTTTAAGAGCAATTCTATATATACTTCAAAATACAAAATTAATTTTATATTTATTCCTCAAAATTTTGCTATTTTAAATATATCTTTTATAAAAGCTAATAAAATATCCTAAAGAATAATAAAAATACATATTTAAAATGCTAGGTATAGTGCGTTTTCAAAATATTACATTAGTTTTTAAAATTTGATAAAATCGTACAAAACTTATTTAAACTATAAACTATTTTAATCCGACTACCAAATAATATTTTGACTTTAAATTTCAATTACATTATTTTTTTATTATATTTCATATAATTCTTACGACTGTAAATTTATTTAAATAAGTAATAATTAATTAAAACTTTAAAGTTAAAATACAATTAACGTACTCAAAAGTCAAAACAAACAAATTATAAAGCTAAATACTAAAATCAAAATTTTTAAAAATTAAATAGTAGTATGAAAATAATCCATAATAAAAATAAGTTCTCTACGCTTTTATCTTAAAATTTTGACATAATCTACTGAAAAGTCTCAATAGCTTCTTGAATGAAACATCATAAAAACCAAACAAAACTATTTTATCAATTCCTACAATTCCTTCAACTTTTAATTTTTGATAAAAACAAATAAATACATTCTAACAAAAGTAAATAAAAATTTCTGAAACCAAATGCAATGAAAGATGAAACCCTAGAAAAAAATAAAAATGATCAAACTTTCACCTTTTTATTTCCCAAAGACTGACTATCAACTAATTTTTAGCACATTCTTTAAAGCTTCCAACTATGTGGGTTCTGGCTACCTGAATCACATGCACTGACCAAATAAATATAAAAAACTCAAATTTGGATAAAAATTAAATCCAAAAACTGCAGTAAATTGTAAAATGACAAAACCACAAAATAAGCTCTCCCTCAACCTTAATTTAGAAAGACACAAACCAAGATGATACAATAAAAAAAAAAAAACTACTAAATTGATCAATAGTTAAAAGATGATTATAGTTGCTACAAAAATCATCATTTAGCTTGTAGCAGAAGCAGCAGCAGCAGCAGCAGCAGCTCCTCTCTTCTTCGAAACAGCCTCAGCTCCTGAGCAAAATGTTAACAACAATCATCATGTTATTGCAAGTTTAAAAAAAAGGAAATTAAGAGTTGCTAATAATCTTGTTCAGAATCAAGGCTAAAAGGATGGATGAAACAATGCTTTCCGAAAACTTTTCGCAACTTAGTAGATGAAGCATGCAAAATTGAGGGAATTGGCATTACAGCCTTATCTAGAAGACAAACAAACTAAAAACTGCAAATAACTATAGTAAAACTTAAATGAAGATGACATTTTAATACAGAAGAATTTGTGGTTTAATCAACATAAAGAACCTGTGATTTAATCCCATGAAAGTTAATTTTAAGTAATATTGTGATGCCTCAGACATCCAAGGAAGGAAGAGTTGAGCAGCATAAGCTCTCAAGCCCGGCGAGGCGAAAGCTCTCAGGCGGCCACTGCGAATGTTTTGAGAAACAAGCCTTAGAGTTTTGCATCATTGGCATCGATCAATGCAGACCAGTACAAAACAAATCAAGTTTTTTTAACATATTGGGGAAAAAAAAAGAGAAAAGAAACATTACTAACACCAAATCGGGAAAAAAAAAATATATCTAGAAAGAAAAACTGTTAAAAGGACTCAAAAAGGGCAGTCTCAGACATCCAAGGAAGGAAGAGTTTAAGCAGCATAATGTCACGGACCTAAGCGAAATTGCTTGTTTAGCCCGTGCGGCGCTCGCCTTCCTTCGCGAAGTGAGCAAGCCTTCACCGTCTCTTGAGAACTTGGACCTACTCGCCCAAGGTTGGATCGCAAGAGAGAGAGAGAGTTTGAAGAAGAGTAGTTGTATTTCTGAAGTTAGAAGTTTACAACTGTTTCTTGCTTCAAACTCTCTCTCTCTCTTGCGATCCAACCTTGGGCGAGTAGGTCCAAGTTCTCAAGAGACGGTGAAGGCTTGCTCACTTCGCGAAGGAGGCGAGCGCCGCACGGGCTAAACAAGCAATTTCGCTTAGGTCCGTGACAGTTGGTATCAGAGCGACGTTCGGGAACTGGAACCATGTCGTCATCGGACGCTGCCGTCATCGACAACATGGCCGAACCACCTCGACAATCCAAGCGCGGCAAAAGCAAGAAACAGTTGTAATCTTCTAACTTCAGAAATACAACTACTCTTCTTCAAACTCTCTCTCTCTTGCGATCCAACCTTGGGCGAGTAGGTCCAAGTTCTCAAGAGACGGTGAAGGCTTGCTCACTTCGCGAAGGAAGGCGAGCGCCGCACGGGCTAAACAAGCATTTCGACCATGTCGTCATCGGACGCTGCCGTCATCGACAACATGGCCGAACCACCTCGACAATCCAAGCGCGGCAAAAGCAAGAAACAGTTGTAATCTTCTAACTTCAGAAATACAACTACTCTTCTTCAAACTCTCTCTCTCTCTCTTGCAATCCAACTTCGGGCGAGTAGGTCCAAGTTCGCAAGAGACGGTAAAGGCTTGCTCACTTCGCGAAGGAAGGCGAGCGCCGCACGGGCTAAACAAGCAATTTCGCTTAGGTCCGTGACAATAAGCTC
Source organism: Tillandsia fasciculata (assembly GCA_029168755.2). Lineage (NCBI taxonomy): Eukaryota > Viridiplantae > Streptophyta > Magnoliopsida > Poales > Bromeliaceae > Tillandsia > Tillandsia fasciculata. The sequence goes on from CM054932.1 coordinate 1,032,872, forward strand.
TCAAGCCTGGCGAGGCGAAAGCTCTCAGGCGGCCACTGCGAATGTTTTGAGAAACAAGCCTTGGAGTTTCTCATCATTGGCATCGATCAATGCAGACCAGTACAAAATAAATCAAGTTTTTTTAACAAATTGGAAAAAAAAAAAGAGAAACATTACTAACTAACACCAAATCGGAAAAAAAAAAATAATATCTAGAAAGGAAAACTGTTAAAAGGACTTAAAAAGGGCAGTCTCAGACATCCAAGGAAGGAAGAGTTAAGCAGCATAAACTCTCAAGCCCGGCGAGGCGAAAGCTCTTAGGCGGCCACTGCGAATGTTTTGAGAAACAAGCCTTGAAGTTTCGCATCATTGACATCGATCAATGCAGAGTAGTATAAAAAAACCAAGTTTTTTTAACAAATTGGAAAAAAATCAACATTACTGACACAAAATCAGGAAAAAAAAACAATCTCTAGAAAGAAAAACTGTTAAAAGGACTCAAAAAGGGCAGTCTCAGACATCCAAGGAAGGAAGAGTTAAGCAGCATAAACTCTCAAGCCCGGCGAGGCAAAAGCTCTTAGGCGGCCACTGCAAATGTTTTGAGAAACAAGCCTTGAAGTTTCGCATCATTGACATCGATCAATGCAGACTAGTATAAAAAAATCAAGTTTTTTTAACAAATTGGAAAAAAATAAACATTACTGACACAAAATCAGGAAAAAAAACAATCTCTAGAAAGAAAAACTGTTAAAAGGACTCAAAAAGGGCAGTCTCAGACATCCAAGGAAGGAAGAGTTAAGCAGCATAAGCTCTCAAGCCCGGCGAGGCGAAAGCTCTTAGGCGGCCACTGCGAATGTTTTGAGAAACAAGCCTTGATGTTTCGCATCATTGACATCGATCAATGCAGACCAGTATAAAAAAATCAAGTTTTTTTTAACAAATTAGAAAAAAGAAACATTACTAACACAAAATCAGGAAAAAAACTATCACTAGAAAGAAAAACTGTTAAAAACACTCAAAAAGGGCAGTCTCAGACATCCAAGGAAGGAAGAGTCAAGCAGCAAAAGCTCTCAAGCCCGGCGAGGCGAAAGCTCTCAGGCGGCCACTGCGAATGTTTTTTGAGAAACAAGCCTTAAAGTTTCACATCATTGACTGCACCAACGCCGTGACAGATTTGGAAAATAAAAACCAAAGCAAAAACATGTGAATCACAGAGGAAAGAAAAAGACCGCATTACGTCCTACCTCTGATTAACAGCCAAGAGGCTACTAAATATACAGAGAAAAGAAACAACTTGCACCAAGGTTGAGTTAGCAGGCAAAAGAAGAATTCATTTAATCAGGCATTTCCCCAATCTTTTTTTAAAAAAATACAAATGACAGGCAGAGATAAATAAAACATAATTAGTGCAGTAAATGAAAACTAACTACATGACTCTGTTCGATGACCAATAATTTAGGGAAATTTAAAAGGAATAAGGAATAAGAGATACCTTCTCTGAAGTTGCTCTTGAATCTCTGAGGCACGTGACGAAGGTACCTCATCCTCCCAGTGCCTGTTGTCTTCCTCCTGATTGCCTTCACACTCCAGTTATCTGTTTCATAGTATGCAAAGAATGGTAACAATATAAAACAAACTATCACAAACAAGGTCACAATAATACAGGGAATAACATCCAAGTGCAGCAAAAAGTGTTTCAACCAAGGATTTAAGAGCCTTGGCACGGAGTTGTGCATGCCGAATCATGCCGATGCGTGCCGGTCACAAAAATACATGTGTGCCGACAAATAATGACATAAAATATATTTTTTTTAGCAACAAAATATTCAAACAACTTATTATGTATCATTATCAAATCTTTTGAAAAGAGGGCTTTTAGTTGTGCTATCGACCTGGGGCAGTATCATGCCGATATCTTGTTGACACGATACAGACAGAGCCAATGGACACTTAAATCCTTGGTTTCAACTATCATAAAGGAGTAGCGATAGATTAGCATAATACCAAGAACATGAAGAAACACATTTAGCTTCAAGAAAAATACATAACGACACCAACCTCCATCCATCAGTAAGAGATCACACCACAAAAAAAAAACCTCTTTTTCCATCATATTAAGATCAACAACATAGTAAAAGGTGATGTCCAGGAAAATTTTGACCTCATTAACCATCTAAAAGGCAAAGAGTTTAACTTACTTAATCTTACAGAGGGAGGAGAACACCAATTAATACACCAACAGTTGGAGATCACACCGAAAGCTCATTTTTCTCAACAAATCAAGATCACCAACATAGTAAAAGGTAATGTAATAATACTCGGCAAATATTCGACATCAGTAACCCTCTACAACCAAAAATCAAACTTTTTTCTTAATCTAGGGTTTGAGGGGCATACACTTGCGGATGCGAGCGGCGGGGTATCCGCACGAGGAGCAGGTGCTCTTCTGGATGTGGAAGCTCCTGCGCCCACACCTCACGCAGAGGGTGTGGGTCTTGTTCCTACGCTTCCCGAAGCTCCCCGTGCCCTTGCCCTACAACACGAGGACGATGAAACAGGGGGGTTAGGGTTAGAGTTTCGAATCCGAAGAGCCACGGAAGAGGGGAAAAGGGCTAGGGTTTGGGGATCGGGGAGGGATTACCATCTCGGCTCGGCTCCTCTTCTCTGTAGAATCTCACGTTGCGGCGAGCGACGGAGAGGACGAAACCCTAGGGCATACGAGGACAGCATTTATAGCCGCGTCGAAGGGTATGTGTCGAATTACCAAATTGCCCTCACGTGCTGGACACGTGCGGTGTACGCTGTAAATGCTCCTGATGCTGATGAGCGGCTGTGATCTACCCATCAATATTGAGCGCTTGTTTCGGAATTTTATTTTTTTTCCTTTATTTTTTTCTTATTATAGTTGAGAGAAAAATAAAAATAGAAAATCTTTTAATATCATACATAATTCTTTTTCCTTTTTTATTTTTTATATATTACGATGGGTATATAAAAGACAATGAACATTAATAATGATAATTAGGCTTAAGTATTTTGAGATGTGGTTTGGACCCAACAAGTTATTATTGCTAGTGGGTCATGGTTATTACATTCGCTATCATAGTTAATCGCCAGTTGGAAGTGTGCGATGAGTTTGAACTGAATCTAAGTCTAGATGATAGGGCTAACAAGATAAGTTTCACATCGCATGGTGATCTTGAGCGGACACCCCAACAGTCCCACATCGCCTCGACTGAGTTTGGTCTAGATGACAGGGCTAACAAGACAAATCTTATATCGCCTAGCGCGACAAGTCTCGACTGAGCCAGGCGATAAGTCTCGACTGAGTCTGGATCTAGATGACAGGACTAACGAGACAAATCTCATGATGATTTTGGGTTGACACCCCAATAGTCCCCGCATCGCCTCGATTGAATAGTCCCACATCGCTTCGACAAGTCCCACCTCGTCTGGTGATTTTGGAGTGACACCCCAATAGTCCCACATTGTCTGGTGATCTTGGACTGACACCCCAATAGTCCCATATCGCCTGATGATCTTGGGCTGACACTCCTCGCATCGAATGGAAATGTAATTATGATTGAGTACATAAGAGACAATGGATGATCTCGAGCTAACACCCGACATCGGATGGGAATGAGATTGTGATTGAATACATAAGAGACAATGGACTAGCTTTAGTATTTTGGGCTGTAGTTTGGACCCAACGAGTTATTATTGCTAGTGGGCTGGATCGTTACAAAGATCTAATCTCATAATCCACACGGACAAAATAACAAATTTAAAATTAAACAATAGGATAAAAAAAATGGGAATTGTTTCCAGAATTTCAAATGTAAATTTTTATTCTTCTACAAATGATTTCACATTTCGTCGAATTTCAACAGTACAACATAGACTATATGAATCAAATCTTGTGGAGATATCACCACTAAGCCGATGGATTGCTCGCGTGTGGATCACTGAAGGCTTTTAGGTTACCGGGGCGCGAGAACACCATCTGCATAAATCAGTAACACAATAAACACTGATTTAAGTAGATGCAAATGTACATCAAGAATAAAAATGTGGATTGTAAGAAAACTGCAGAAATGTTGATCAGAAAATGTAAAGTAGCGAAAACTTGTTTCAGATGTTCACCTGATAGTTTCCCAGTGTACGCGATTGGAAACCGGCGGCACAGTAGAGAAAGTAGTACTCCCACGTTCTGACGAACTTGTCGTCGAACCCCAGAGCGAGAATTTCCCTGAAAACCGAGGACAAAAACATTAGACCAAAAAGCCACATAGTAGATCTTAAGATCACTGAGCCCACACCATATTGTTTTTACGCGACCAATTGAAAAATGTTGTGAAATTCGAATCTGTCAAAACTACTGATACTGTTTAAATCAAAGCTTGCCATTACTGAAACTAAAAACAATAATTTGAACCTAGTATATGAACTTCGTGGACTTGATCTTAATGTATATAATTATAATAATAATAATAATATAACCTCTCATGATGCTTATTTAGTAAGGAAAGAGAATCAAAAACATCTACAATAAGAAAGAGTGATTCGTACTGTTTATTCGCCATAAAATTGCGCCTCCAGTATCGCAGCGTCTGATAATAATGGATGCCGAGATTTTCCAGGTGCTCAACACTACAGTAAAGAAAAGCTTCAATGAATTTACATAAGTAAAAGGCGAAGGTAAAATTATGTCAAGATCGCCTTCACTGTTCAAAAGAGTCGACGAACTAGATCGTTTTTGCATAACACCTCCTCAACTTATTTTGATTTAGCTCATTTCTTTCAGTTTTACTGGCGATTGCATTAAAATTAATGGCTTTGGTAGTTTTTGTATCAATAAAACAAAATCTCCGACTCTCTGATAGAGAGTAATTATTATGTCTGCAAGTATGATGTATGTAGTTACCATAATCTCGAAGCGGCAGCCATTGCCGATGTTATTCTACTCAAAGAAGGAAGACATCCTCCAGGGAAAATGTATTCCTTTATGAAGTCAGAGCTTCTCCTGTACTCGTCGTATCTTTCATCCGGTATTGAAATGAACTGCATTCATTGCAACCAAAATATATAATTTTCTAGATAAACCAACCAAAATGTTTATTATTAATTCAGTAATCAGATAAATGTTAGTAAGCACCTGGAGGACGAATACACCATCTTCAGCGAGAAGGGATTCGCAGCAGCCAAAGAATTCCTCCATGTATTCATGTCCGACTCCTTCAATCATCTCACTGAAAAATACAAACATCAGAATTATAGTATACATATGTACGTATAAGTATTAGAGAGTCACTCGGAAATCGACAGTTAATGAGTACCATGATATAATCCTGTCATATTTGTGCGAACGTGGGAGTTGGCGATAATCGCATAACAAGAGAGTAATGTGGTCCTGAAAATGGATTAAAATGAGCCAAGTAACATAAACCGAAGAAAGAGTATCTGTTTAAACATTACTGTTCATACTGTGCAGTGTTCTAGTCACTGAATTGAGTTTCAAGTAAGTTAAAGAAAAAAAAAGGGGACCTGTAGACCAGCTTCTTTCACTATTTTTGTCGCATACTTAAGCTGTTCTTTGGACAAGGTGATTCCCGTGTATCTGCAACCAGTGCGCTTCACGACTTCGAGTGCTAGGCTTCCCCATCCACAACCGATCTCAAGAACTTCGTGCTTGCCATCGATTCTAGCCTTGATGTTTTACAAGACAAATAACATTGCAAGAGCGCGAAAAAGGAATTGAAAAAGAGAAAAGAGGTTAAGCTGCTAGTTCTAAAAGCTATTACCTTTTCAATAAGAAGATGTATTTTCCGTAGCTGCGCAACTTTTAAGTCCTCATTCGCTGACTGTAAAATAAATGTGCTTTCAGAGTGATTTTCAGTTCCTGTCGATAGAAAAATTAACGGTGAAGGAGTGATGATACAGTTTTAGTAACGAGCCTTAAAAATCGCAGAAGAGTACGTCATCGTATCATCCAAAAAGAGCGAGAAAAAATCATTGCTCTACACACACAAAAGTACAAAATAAGTTAGCCAAATTTCCATCACAAAACCACAAAGAAGATTAGTATTTCAGCAGAGGTAAGAGTTTCAATAAATTAGTTTACAATTTGGAGTTCACCACAACTCCATATGCACAGCAAAAAGAGAATAAAGATCGATACTACAAATATGCCGAAGTACGCTAAAAGCTAATTCCAATACTAACCAAATCATAGTGGCGAGATATGTTTCGACGAGCTTGTGTTACAGTATTCTGCCTCGAAATGTGCCGGAAAAAGTATCTGGCCGATGCGAGTCCAGCCGTCAGAAGTAACGGCGTCCACCAACCCCTTTCCATTATAAAAGAAGCCAAAGCTAGTGAGGCACTACCTTCGATTCGTAGATATGAATGGACATGAACATTAAATTAGTATTAATTATTAAACATACCTTTTAACAATTACATTGTTAGAAGTACTCCTCAGATCTCGATTAGCAATCAGAATCTGTAGAAGAAGTGCGGGAAATGTAACGAACTAAAACATATAAATCAAGTTTTACGTAAAACATCATTAAATTTCTGCTTACTAGAAAAAGATCCTGAAGGCCTTCTTGCTCATCAACAAAGGAGAAATACCCATGTATATATGCATCTGCTAAGCCTAAATCCGCTTCTGTCGCAATCTGGCAGCAAGGGAAAAAAAAAGAGAGAAGAATTTGAGCTAATCGGTAAAATGAACAAAAATGATTTGATGGTAATTAGAAGAACCTTCCAGTAGAACAAGGGATTGTGTATTCTCAAAACGGAATTCACAGAACACTTCTTGTCGGTTTGTCCGAAACTGAAAACAGTGCCTCCTTCTTCCAGCAACCTGCATTTCATAACATGGCAAAATGAATTTAATGTCGACGCTAGACACTGCACTGTACAATGATGAACATAACTTAATCTGAAACAAAATGGGAACCAAAATTCGAATTATGTTTTTTTTGTTAAAAAAGAATTGATATTTCAAAACAAGAGCTTTACGTAAGACGCGGTATCTCACACCGACATTTCGAAACATGTAACTTACGTTAAATTACCAGTAGAGATAAATTGATTGAGAAATCTTGTAACTAGAAATCGTGCACCAGTTTCTGTCAGTGAAGGCACCATATGCTTTGGGTTCTCCAGAAGAGCACACTCCTTTCCGAGCACCCCATACGCAGCAGCTAGTCCAGCCTACAAAGTATTCTAAAATTTCAGTATTAGTCCCATGTTGCGATTTATTTTTCAGAAGAAAATGCAGAATTAGGCAGATACAAAAGTATGGACTTCCATAAGAAACTATAAACTTCATGAAATATAATACTGAAAATATGATAGATACTTGCTGATGTACGTAGAATTGAAATTTATTTGGTTCTAATCTGACCTTTAGTCCATCCTCGTGGAAACCATAACCTGTAAATATTGTGACCAATGGAATTAGTACTTCAAATTAAGAAACTATTATTAAACTATTGATACTAAATTTTCAAATTAATACCAGTAAATTTCTAAATACAATATAATTTTACTTAAGTTGGGATCAAGTGAAATTTACCTTGATAGGCCCCGCAAAACCATATTCCTCTTTTGCCCTGAATTTGATTCAGCTCAAGAGAAGCTTTTGAGGCCGCAACTGATGGAACAGGATGTCCGGTGCGCCATTTAAGTAAGGTGTGATTCGGAACGCGAGGAGGATTCAGTGTCACCAGAAAAGGTTGGGTGGTGGAACCAAGATTCTACAGAAAATACGGCAATAATGATTAACATTATTCAAGACAAAAAAAAAGAGAAAAGGATTGAAATATTTACAAATATATACCACTTTTATACACACCCTTCACATACCAAATTTCTTATGTACTCATAGAGATAAATTAGAAAATTTACAGCATAGACACTTAGCAAAATAGATTATGTAAAAACAGGCTATAACACTGCATACCTGAAGCACGTTCAACCAATACGTAACACATACACCATTTTTTGTGGTTCCAAGAAAATTCCAGGCACTCCATGCTGATGGATTTTGTGGCATTAGAGTTTTGTCATAATGAAGATATATGTCACTACACATTAAGAAACACAAAAGGAAGTTTTAACTATTTCGTTATTTAAGATACTAAAATAAAATTGCAGCACATGTTTATGTTTAAGCTTCATCACTAAATAAGATTATCTTCAAAGGCATTACTTGAAAGGGCCCCATCAAATTTTTAGAAGAAAATGCGACAAAAAGTACCTGTTTACATATTGAAAAGCGCCGAGTATTCTTATTTCCTCGTATGTTGCTTGAGTTCCCAAAATCTTTAAAGCATCTGGTGCATGCGCGCAAATTATGCAACTGTCGTATGTCTCGTCCGAATGGTCTATCCCCAACACATGACAGCCTGTCATAAACTATTGTTTCAGCAAACACAATCTGTGTAAATTACTAAAAACATAGACTTCAAAACAGTTTGTGAACTAAAAGATACTTGTTGAATTACTCAAAACTAATTTAGTTATCGCAATTGAAGAGAACAAATAAGACATTACGCATGGTATACGCTGAGACCTGCATACGTTTCTCTACTTTGCTGCCGTCGAAATTGTTCATGATGTATTCAACATTTACTCGAATAAACGCTAACTAAAATTTACTAAAGAGACCGCATACCTCCGTCAACACTTACGACTGATTCAACAGCACAGCTTGGTTTAATTTGACAACCCATGTTTTCTAGTTCTTCAGTTATCTGTAAGTACACACATATATATCACTAAAGACATAGCATCAGAAAATAAAAAAGGGGGCAAATTACAACTAGATTAACAAAGATCACTACTCTATTCTGAGTGGACAAAGCAAATGATAAAGTTTACCTTATTCACATATGAATGTGATCGGCATTTGATGGTAAGCCATTGCGGACGGCCTAAGAGCTAAAACAAATCGAAAGGCGAATACAGCATATTAACATCAGCTTTACGACACCATTGGTTGATAACGGCGAAGAACCAACAAATAAAATAGAGTTAAGGTTATCTAAAAAGATTGCATAAACATTCAAATTAAGGAGAAAATCTTGTTTATTATCGGAAAGCATAACTAAGTGCAAAAATACCTGAAGAAGATGATGATTACGACAGAATGAAAGCACAGAAAAAGCTGAGAAGCTCATTACTCCTTCCGAAGGACACGACCATATACAAGCGCAGATCGGAATCTGCAACATTCAAGATTTCTAAATTAGCACAAAGCAGAAGCTTTCTGAAAGACTTGCGGATGATAATTTGATTAAATGTAGAAGAAATCTCACAAGATAAGCTTTCTGAAATAATTGAGAATATCCACGTGATGTAATGAATTGCTCCAACGTCTCATTGCGATTGAGATCAGGATTGTTCTCATGTTCCTCAAGGTACCTTTCAAAGAAACAACATATATTGAATTGTTTCCTTCACTTTTCGAACATTCAAATGCCCTTAAAACTTGGTCAGTGGGAGCAAATGCAGCATGTAACTTCACTAGTAAAATTAAAATGCAAAACTTTATCAAATTCTGTTTCCTTTTAGTCTTTTACTAGATCACATGTTGGTTATTGATACAAAATTGAAAATAAACATAACTGTGCACTCCAATCGGAGATCAGGACAAAAGCATTCACAACAAATGGTCATCTAAATTAAGTAAAATTACATACTGTTTGGCAAGCAACATAATCAAATCGCAGCAAAATGGTCTCTAAAACTAAGATTAGACTCGCTTAAGACATAACAAAATGGTCTATAAATCAATAAGATTTCTCGAGCAATATAAACAGTTCACAACAAATGGTCTCTAAATTAAGTAAAAAGAATCAATAAGATCCTGTCTGGATGCATGAACAACTTATTTAACATATCTTTTTGATTTACTTAAGATTTGGGAGATGAGGAGTGTGATCAAATATCTAGAATCACGTCAAAGACGAAATATACTATACTATCAAATCATGAATATTGAGAGCTTTTACAGAGCAAAAATCAAATCACACAAGAAAAATTCTCATATTGTAAATTATCATTAGATAACTTATTCCAACATTTAAATAGAGCCTAAAAAAAATCCTCCCTGACCTTGATAATCTCTCTAAGCATAACAAATGGTTTGAAATTTAGTAAAACATAAAGCTACATACCAAGGATTTAAGTATCCATCGGCACGGGCCGTATTCACCGTACCGTATCGTGCCAACAAGATAGCGGCACGATACAGCCTCCGTGCAGATAGCACAACTCAAAACCTTTTTTTCTTTAAGTTACTAAGTAATTTTCTCAATAAAATTCAAAATATTTGATAATTAAGCAATTAGAAAAAAAATTTGCTAAAGAAAATAAATATTTCATGCCATTATGTGTTGGCACACATGTATTTTTTGTGACCGGCACTCATCGGCACAGCCCGACACGCAGTGCCGTACCGTGCCGGCAAGTTTTCGGCACGACCCCGTGCCACGGCACTTAAATCCTTGTTACATACTCTTTCTCAACCAACATAACCAATTCACATCAAAGGCCTCTAAACTGGCAAATGGTCTATAAATCAACTTAAACTACAATTGACAACAAATGATCACTAAACAAAGCACGAAGACTCACTTGAGAACGTCCTCCTTAAATTTGATCATCTCTTTGAGCATTCTCCAGAAGTAAGGATTGAATGCATTGCTTTTCTGAGCAAACAAGCCGGAGAAGCCGCTTCGGCTTCCCCATTCACAACCTTTACCACCATCCAAGCTCACTGAGAAGGACATGTCTGACCTCTCCATCTCAACACCCATACTCTCAAACAATTCCATCATGTTGGGGTATGTTACCTGCATATATATATATATATATATATATATATATATATATATATATATATATATATATATATATATATATATATATCATGTATTGTGAAAACATGCAGTGTTAGACCAAATTATAGAAAGATCATGTCTAGAAATTTGATGTTATATGTTTATTTCTGAAAGCTTAAACTACCAAAGAACTATATTTTTAATATTTATATTCAATACTCTCACTACAAAAAATCTTAATATAAGAATGCTTTTTAGACGACGCTCGGAGGAAACGTCTCCAAATGTCCCTATAATGTAGCAAATACCGATGCTTCAAAATGGGTGTCATATGAATCCTCTATTGTATCAAACTAATTTATTAAATGATAAACTTTACTATTATTTTTAATTTTCCAACACTTTAAAGCGTCTGGATTTCAAAAAATCTTGACGCTTTCAAGCGTCAAAATATATTTTGTCGACGCTTGGCATAAGCGTCAGTATATACGTGGCGACTCTTTGTTTGCAAACGTTTTAACCGACGCTTACAAATGCGACACTAGACTATATTGGGACACTTTTTAGCATCGTTCAATATTAAAAAAAGCACCCTTAAATGTTAATTTTCTTGTACTTGTACTGTCTCTCTTATGTCTGGCCTCGAGATTTTCTGGCCTCGAGATTTTCTGATTGGCCTAAGACGTGAACTTGAACGAGGGGCCAAATGGGATTTGAACTCAGAATTCAAGTTCTGACTCCAAATTAAATATTGTGAAATAATCATTTATCTTTAGAAACTTAGATTATCACACAATGATATTTTTAGTATTTATATTTAAAAAAATAAGAACTCATCTCCTATCAAGGTACAAAAGACAATGATTCCTCACGTCACTTTCTGCACTCAATGTTTGGTACACGGTCCCCTTCAAACATTATAAATTTAATAATTTTTAATTATTTTTTATAAACAAAATTGAAGTAATTAGTGTCTAGTAGTGAGGTAGACCACTTTGGGCTTCACCCAAGTTTAATTCGAGCTCGAGCACATTTCGATCTTGCTCAACCTAATTTTGAGCCAGCTCGAGTTAGACTCGTTTGATCCAATGCAGACCGAGTGGGACGACCGGCATTAGTCATCTTCAACGGAAATGGAGATGGTTGATGTGCTAAAATTCTTATATAAACAACACTTTTGCAGAAATACTGTAGAACTGAATGATCCATATATATTATATAGTATAAAATATTGAATAAAATTTTAATTTTTAAAGAAAAATCTTCTAATTTGTCTGAGCTAAGTCATTTGATGGGCTCTTCGGGGGCAAAATTTAAGTCAGCTGCCCATTAATAAATTTATAGTTGCATAAATTACATAAAATATGATACTTATGTTCGCAAAAATAAACGAAAAAGTAAAATTAAAAGTCTTAAAGATTATATAGTTAAATCAAAATGGGTCGTAGTTAAGATAAGCTATAGGTAAAAATATATAAAATTTACTTGAACTGCAAACTATTTTGCGTTAACTATCCGATATTTCGAAACTTTGATATTACCATTCGACCTTTCAATTTATTTGATTTGAATCAGTCATCGACACTCTGGCTTCAAAATTTAAATTTGTTGCGTGAATTGTATAAAGTGTGCTAACTAAATTCGTAAAAAAAAAAAACAATACATTCAAAATTTGAAACCAAAATACCGGTGATTAACTCAAATAAGATAAATTGATAAATTCAATAGTAAAATTTAAAAATATGAAAAATAAAATAGTCAATTCAAAATAATTAATAAATTTTGTAAGTTTCTAAGTAACATACTATAATGTCATGCGAGCTACCAAAAATTAAAGTTTAATTACAGGGAGCACGTGAATATTGTGTACCAAGATGTTCCTGTCGACCCCACCCCACCAAGTGTGCCAAACTAGGAGTTTTCATAATCAAACCAAAATATCTAATACATTTATTAAAACATATTAAGGTCAAAATATATTATTAAATAAAATAAATTTAAAGTTCGAGCTCTCGCATAAGTTTAAATTTGATTTGAAACTTGTGCTTTTTGATTTTGGAGAGTTAACAAAAACAAAAAAATTGAAAATGCATGAGATCGAAACCAGCTGAATTAAAAGTGTTATCAAATCTATTTGCGATTACTCTCTGTGTAATATAATCGTTATATAATTCCAAACAAAACCTTAATTACTAAATACTCAACTAGAAGTAAAAGTCGAATTAGACGAGCACTTACCCTTTGATTTAAAACAAAAAAAAAGAGGTGTAAATAACACTAATCAAAATATAAATTGATGGGAACATATGTGGAGGCAATCTATAAGCTGGAATTAAAAAAGGAAAAAAAACAAATTAAGGATAAATAAAAGCCTAATCCACATATGTTAATTAGATGTACTAGATGCATCCAATAATTTGTCAGAAACCAAATCTAATTAATAATGCAAAAGAATAGTTTACAAAATTAAAATTTGTAAAGTAGGGATAGTTATTTCCAAATAACTTAGCTTTTATTATTATTATTATTATTATTATTATTATTATTATTATTATTAACAAATAAAACCAAGTGTTTTTTTTATGGTCCCAAATCCAATTCACCAATTCATCACTAATCATTGGATTTTTTTTATTAATTTAAAGGATGTATATATACAAATCTTTTGAGCTAAGAGAAATGGCTGTGGAGATAAGCTGCTAAGATAGTGGCTACACTACACCACACAATCCAATTTATTTATATTTTAAGTACATATATAGTGGTTGTGTAAAAATACGAGTTCGTATTTTATATATATATATATAAAATTTACTTTTGATAGATCGATCGACTGACCCGGTTGAAGACCATGAAGCCAAGGTCGACGTCGAGGCCGTCGACGGTGACCGTCTTCGCGTGGCCGCCCAAGTAATCCTCCTTCTCGTAAACCACGACCTCTGCGCCGGCCTTCGCAAGCGCATACGCCGCCGCCAATCCGCTTATCCCCGCCCCGACCACCGCCACTCGCTGCCGCCGCCGCAGCATCCTCTCTCTCTCTCCCTCTCCCTCTCTTACTCACTGATCAGAAGAAAAAAAAGAAGAAGATAGTAACAAACTAACAAGTAAAAGACCAGTTACTACACAAGTAGATGAATCTAAACATAAATGTTTTACAAAATGGAAAACAATAGAAGAAAACAATAATGGTAGTAATACATTGGGTGGCTTCCCACAGTTCTCTTTGTAGCTGTTTTGAGTCTTTCTTTGGCCCACTGTGTTCTATCTTTTCCTGCTTTCAAAAAAAAAAAAGAAAAAAAGAAAAAAAAAAAAAAAGTTGTAATAAAAAGAAGAGAGGGAGAGAGAGAGAAGGTCAAACTGAAAGGAGAGGAAGCATGTAACTTCCCGGGCTATTGGGAGATTTAAAAGGATAAGATATCAGTGTTAACAAAAATAAATAAATAAAAAAATATATGAATAACCTAACCCTATAATAATAATAATAATAATAATAATAGTAATAGTATAATGTTTCATGGTTACGTGACTACGTGGACACCAAAGTGCCACAATTGGAAGGGTACGTAATGGTAAATAATTGGTACAAATGCATGGAGAACCCCTCAACTGTAGGTGACTTTAAAATACAGCCCTCCAGGTTTTTGGAATTGAATTATTATAGCTGATTTTTGGTTTTTATTAATTAGCTGTTAATAATTAATTATTGTAATTTTTTTTTTTGGTAATAAGTGATTAAAGTTGTTAAATTTGATGGTATGTATAATTATTTTTTTTTTACTTAAATCACTGTAATAATTCATTCTTGAGAAAATGTCTATTATAAGTCATAATATTAACTGTTTTTTTTTATTTTTTTAATTGAGTCCCTAACCTTTTCCTACTTTTTCAATTGGCCTGGAAATAATTTATAGAGGTTGAAGACTCAATTGACAAAAAAAAAAAAAAAAAAAAAAAAAAGAGTTAGGAATCCAATTGAAAAAAATTACCCTATATAATATCACCAATGTTTTAAAAACTTATATTGAATTGCATAAATTTTATTATTTTAATTTATTTTAATTTATAAAGTTCGGGTGCCTCTCTGCAATTAATCTAATTTTTCTAAATCAACTTTTTACAGCAATTAACTTGAAATTTTTGTTAAATTTGACGGGCTAATTAGCTATTAGTGTTTAATTTAATCCAGTCTTATTCACTGTAAAGTGTAAAATGATAAAAGTAAAGGAGTATCCCGACATTTTAATCTTAAAAGAGTTTATAATAATTAGTAAAAATTAAGAGGTTACAAATATAATTAGATGGTAACATTTGCTCTATAATTAATTATACACGGGTGGAGGGTACGGGGACGTCGTGATCCACAAGATGGGTTTTGGTACAAAGTGCGTGTAGAACTAGGCCACGTGGCACGATCCCTATCATTCAAAGCTGTGAAGGTCCCGAGACGTGGCACTATTCTCACCGCATTTGTTCCTTATTAAAATTTACTATTTGAATTACTTTCGGAAAAATGCTAGTACATCCTAAATAGAGTGTATATTTTATATTTATTTTTAAAATAAAATAAATTTTACTCATCATATCGATATAACGAGTAAATAAATATTCATTTCAGAATGGAGTGAATGTAGTATATACACCCCAAAATGAGGTGTACATCTAACATTACTCTTAATTTCATAAGGGCCATGGTAAAATTGTCTAATATTATATAAATTATTATAAAATTTAAATAATCATCTTTATTTATCTAAAAATTTTATAATTTATAAGTGTACACCCCTTGTGGTGGGGTGTACACTTAGCATTTTTCTATATTTTTGTATAAGTATTTTTTTGTACCATTCTTACAAATTTGTCTACCCCCTTTTGGAAAAGGACGAGAAAGATAAGGAGATTTTATATTATAATATAATTATTTATATATAAAAAAAAATTATTATTTTTTTATTTGTACTTATTCGTATTTTTGTAATTGAAGAATATATTTATAGATGGAATTTTTTTAAAAAAATACAAATATGATAATTTAAGTTTTATAAAAAAATTACTTATTATTTAATAATCTCTGTAAATAATAGAATACTAGATATATTTCTACAAAATTCAACTTTTTATAATTATCTTTTCAAAAATTTATTCATATCCCTACCGAAAATATAATTAATTATAAATTAAATACTTAATTTTTGCTAGTTAGTAACGTAAATTTTTTTTTTCTAGTCTTTGATATTATACTTAACCATATATATATATATATATATATATATATATATATATATATATATATATATATATATATATATATATATATATATATAGAGTCCGGCTAGAATACTATCGATAGCACCAAACAATTGGTGCTATCAAGTTTTCAGCCGTTGGATGAAAAAATATGCGGTTGGGATTATAGTGATCCCCTAAAATTTTTACTATTCAACCAACCACCTAGTAAACCCTAGGGGCCCACTATAATCTCAACCGCATATTTTTTCATCCAACGGCTAAAAACTTGATAGCACCAATGGCTTAGTGCTATCGATAGTATTCTAGCCTAATTCTATATATATATATATATATATATTGAGAAAAGACAGCATACTGTTAAAATGAACTCTGCTACAGATCTGAGGCACCCAAGCCTCATTCGCGAACTACGAAAAAAAAAAAAGTTGGGCGGTTAACCCGTGCAGAACGAATTCCAAGCCGAGCGAAGCAAGCGGATGTTGGCTAAAAGGTTCCCTAGGCAACGTTTTTTGTTATTAAATCATTTTTTGTTACGTTCCAGCCAGATGCCCCACGACGTGATAGCGATGGTAGCCAGCTCCTTTCTCCCATAGGCACTTTGTGTTTACTCTCTTCCCACAATCTGTTGACCGTTGTGTAGTGACGCAAATTTAATTTATTTGGGAGCAGGGCCTCTAGTAGAAGTCTCGAAGAACAGCAGGCGACGAAGAGATGATCGGTAGTCTCAGTTGTCTCCGAACAGAGAGCATAATTGTCCGTTCCAGACTAACCTCTTTTTAGCAGATTGTCCGCTGTCAATACCCTTTGTCTCAGGACTAACCACACAAAGATTTTGACTTTCAGAGGGATATCGATCTTCCACAACTGCACGAAGCGCGAGTCAGTTTCGCCTGTGTCTTGCAGAAAGAGATACAATGATTTAACAGAAAACGTTTCTAATTGTGTCCATCGCCATCTGACTGTGTCCCTTGTGTGAATCTTTAAAGCTCCGAATCGTTTCAGCTTCGTATGTCGCGCTTGGGGTAAAGCCCGACAAAATTTTCTTCCATTTCCACCCATTGCCAACAAAGCATTCTATCACTCGACAAGTTTTGTTCTACACCGCGTTGAAGACACTAGGGAATTGGGTCAGAAGCGAGGAGCGACCAAGCCAGATGTCCGACCAAAAGCACATCCTACCACCATCACCAATCGAGAAGGTGATACCGCACTTGAAGATATCCCTGGTTCCTAAAACACTCCGCCACCACTGAGAGTAAGGTCTGAACGAAGCACCTTCTCTAGGCGGTTTCCTACGGTTGTAATAGATTCCGTCGATAATAGTGCCCCATAAGTGGGGCGAGGGAGAGAAAAACCTCCACCATTTCACCAGGAGCGCTATGTTCTGATTTTCTAGATTCAAAATCCCAAACCCCTCTTCCTTTCTATCCCTACACACAACATTCCAGTTCACCAAACAGAAACCCCCAGTGATGTTGGTTCCACCTTTCCAAAAAAAAGCTCTCCGAAGTGAATCAATGCGACGTAGTACCTATTTGGGTGCTCTAAAAACAGAAAAAAATATAGAGGTAGGTTCGAGAGTACTGAATTGACTAAAATGAGTCTCCCTCCCTGTGGGAGGAGTTTGGCTTGCCAATTTTCGATCATTTTTCTCAATTTTACTTATGATGTTCTACTAATCCTCCTTTTGGATACGGTATCTCATCAGCGGAATACCAAGATACCTGATCGGAAACGAGCCCAATTTACATTTGAGGATCTCCGCCAGTCTCTCTCCCTTATTGGCTCCTCTGCCCAGGTAGAATAACTTCGATTTATTCCTGTTTATCTTTAGTCCGAATGCCCACTCAAATAATTACCACACGAAACGAAGGTTTCGCACTTGCCTTTTCTTCGCCTTACAAAAAAAGATAATGTCGTCAGTATACTGGATGATCGCAATTTTAGCCTCGTCTGTTGGGCCTACACCTCTGATGAGGTTATTGCCTATAGCTCATTCCATCATCCTTGCCATTCCTTCCGCCACTTACAAAAATAGGAATGGAGATAAGGGGTCTCCTTGTCGTAGACCCCTCTTCAGTTTGATCCATTTCGATGGGGCCCCGTTAACCAAAACAGCAACTTTAGCATTTGAAATGCACTGATCGATCCAACCACACCATTTCGGGTTAGCCCCAAGCCAAATTAGGATGCTTCTAAGGAAACCCTAATTCACTCTATCAAATGCCTTTTCAAAGTTGGCTTTGATACCGACAGCTTCCGTTTGTACTTTCGAGCACCAGAAATGATCTCGCTTGCAGTAACGAAAGAATTCAGGATAAGTCTACCTTTTAAAAAGGTCGTATGTGCGAGAGATATGATCTTAGCCATCATCCGTTCTAATCTGTTTGCGAGGACTTTGGATATAATCTTTTGAACACTATTGATGAGACAGATCGATCTGAAATCATTAGCTGTTTTGGGCCCTTCTTTTTTAGGAATAAAACAGATATGTGAGTAGTCCACAGATCCAGAGTTCAAGGTACCTTTGAACAAGTCGCCAAAAATGTTGAGGAGGTCGGGTTTAATCACCTCCCAAAACTATTGAATGAACTTCAAGCTGAAGTCGTCAGACCCTAGAGCTTTATCTCCACTTAACTAAAAAGTGGCCTTTTTTATTTCCTCTGCCGAGAAGGGCATTGTGAGGTTCTCAGAGTTTAAAAAGGATCGATCATTAAAAATACCACTCCAGTCTCCTAGCGTAGGTATGGCAAGATACTCCGGGTCAAATCTTTTTTTGAACTTATTGTAAAAGTACTCGCTCTTGTCAATCTCTCTAACGAATCTTCTCCCATCCTCTTCAATCTCCTCGATATGGTTAACACGCTTCCTCCCATTTATCATGGCGTGGAAGAATTTTGTGTTGCCATCCCCTTCTTTTAGCTAATGTTGTTTGGCTCTGGTCTTCCACAGAATAGTAGTGTTATTATTTTTCGATGTTTTCTTATCTGGAAAAAAAAAAATCTATGAAAATGATATTTTTAAGGCAATTTTTCTTTGAAAAATAATTTCCACACTTTTCTGAGTGATCATATATATCCCTCCAAAATAGCATAATTAATAAATATATCACTCTCAATTATTTCTACAAAATGAATATCTACCCTTAAATAAATCTTTTTAATTATAATTAAAATTATTTATTAATTTTAATATTTTTATTCGAACTTTTGTGTTTTTTTACTTCATATATAAATTTCCAGTAAAAACTTTCTAAAAAACTTATTTTTAAAAGGGGTAAAATTTGCAGGGACAATTTGCAATTTTATAACTTTCCAAAAATACATATGAAATTATCCCTTTATTTTAATTTTATTTTTATTATTTTTTACAAAAGAAGTTTGTACAGAAGATCCAAACTGACCTTGCAGGCTTTGCATGTAAAAAAATAATTTTTTAAAAAAATATTTGTTTGGATTTATTTTTTTTTTTTGATTAAAAAAAAAAAATAAATCCAAACAAATATTGTCCTTTATATTGTCCTTTAGACAATAGGGAGTGTGTGGATTTCATTTTAATAATTAAATTCAACATTGGGAAAAAAAAATTCAAAATATGAAAAGGATTGGAAATTATGTTGAAAATAGTAATCCAAACTTAATTTAAAAGTTAGTTGAAATAAAGTTTATCCAAATTATATTTAAAATTTTATTTGTAATTATCCAAAGTAGAAGTTAGATTTGTGATCTGTTATGATTTGATAGTTATATATATATATATCTAGGCGTGGTAATTAGATGATAAGAGCCACAGTAGATATTGTCGCATAAGGTCAAAAATGTCATTGAGGGTGTAATTGAATATTTTCTATTAATAAATATTAGTTCTTCTTCAATGTCTCTTCTTAATATTATTGTATTTTAGAATTTTAGATACAATTGGTATCGGAGATTTTTCTCCTTCCAACCATTGGTATCAGAGCCAGAAAATATCAGAAAGTAAGAAAGTATCGAAAAGTACCGAACTAATTCTAAACCAGACGACAACAGATTTGAAAAAAATATAGAATCAATGTAGCAGATAACTACATCAAAGTCAAGCGACTCGTAGCATATTGACGAAAGTGACATTCAGGTGAAACCAAAGCAAAGGTATTATTTCGAAGAAGACACTTGACGAAAAGAGAGAGAAGAGAGCCCGTGAAGAAATCAAAAAACTTGTCCAAATAGCCAGTTGGGTTAGGCAAACAAACCAAAGTACAAAAAAAATCGGTGATATTACGACAAAATAAGAACGTCATCTAAGCAAAAAGGTACAAGTTTGAAACTCAGTTTTCAATTTTTCTAACTTCGTTATGGATTTAGATTGGTTTATTCAACCTCATTTACCAAAGTTCGATGGAATGAACTTTAAACGATGAAAAATCATCATTCGATATTTTTTAAAATCCCAAAATTTGTGGGATCTTATAGAGAATAGAAATTATGAAAAAAAAATTGGTAAAAAAGAATTTAGAAAAAGAGACAGAGAAGTTTTGCCATATATTTTTCAAGCAATGGATCTATCGTTGTTTGAAAAAATTTCAACGACGAAAATGGCACAAAGCACAAGAAACGTGGAGAATTTTAGCAAAAATTAGAGGAGAAGATTTGCAAGAAGAGAATAAAATTCAAGAAGAAGAAAAAATTAAATCCAACGACGAAAATACAGAAGCCCCAATTTGCAAAGAAATTTGGAAAGAAAGATCTGATAAAAATCATGAAAAAGATCAGGTTTGTGAAGAATATACCGATGATCAAAACAGCGAGATCCATACCGACGAGAAAATTCACATTGATGATATAAGAAAAGAATTTCTGTTGATGAAGTAATTACGCATCAAGTCAAAGAAATAGTTAACTCCTTTTCTAATATTACTGAAGAAATTTTCATATACCATGATGTGAAAGAAGAAAAGAATGAGGCAGATAAAAATATAATATTAAAAATAAGGAGTTTTGGTATGGTGAAAAGCGCGCACATTGAATAAATCCAAAATATTGGATCTAGATTTTTGGATAAACCCCCTAAATCTTTAAGGATGATGTGGATAATCAGAATTACAGGTGGCAAAGATTTTGCGTATGGCAGCATAATTACAGGTGGCAAAAATTTTGCGTATGGCAGCATCATTGGATATGCATCATACTGCACAACTCGAACACGACAACAGCAGCGACGAATAACTCAAATACTATGATAACAACAGCGACGGAAATTGCAAAATCAAAATACGCTTTTCGCACGACAACAACAACGACGAATAACTCAAATACTATGATAACAACAGCAATTCGAAGATGAAGTTTGAATTAAGGAAGGATGTTGGAAATAGTAATCCAAACTTAATTTAAAAGTTAGTTAGAGATAAAGTTTATCCAAATTATATTTAAAAGTTTATTTGTAATTATCCAAAGTAAAAGTTAGATTTGTGATTTGTTATGATTTAATAGCTATATATATCTAGGCGTGGTAATTAGATGATTAGGGTTACAATAGATATTGTCACATAAGGTCAAGAATGTCATTGAGAGTGTAATTGAATATTTCTTATTAATAAAGTATTAGTTCTTCTTCAATGTCTTTTCTTCATATTATTGTATTTTAAAATTTTAGATACAATTGGTATCAGAGAGTTTTCTCCTTCCAACAATTAAACCAACTAAAAATACTTTTCTAATCAAAAAACTATTTTCTAAAATATTTTCGGAGAAACCAAACACCCTTTTAATGAAGATTTTGATTTTTTACGAACACAATATACAAATGCTCAATGGCCAATTTTTCTCAATTATATAATTGCAGAAGCTCCAGAAAAGAAAGATGCTTCAATTATATAAAGGTATCTATCTACTCATAATATGAATCTCATTTGAGGGAAAGCCCCAAAGTGTCACTAACATAATTGTTCTTAAGGTTTGGTTGTAACGAAAATCGAATTTTTCTATGTATTTATTGCAAGAATAATAAGTTATTAGTAGCCTGATGAAACTTAACAACAGATTCACAAATAAATAATATATTTACCCAACAAGAATGTGGTGATAAAAAAAGATGTTTCTGAGAGAGGATGTTTTAAAGAAAAGTACCTGTGAATGATAACTTGATGTTTGCTGCAGAATGAAGATACTGATCTAACAACTTCATTAAATAAAAGATCACCAAGATGAACTGGAACACCACAAAATTAATACAATTAATAAAAAACAAACTTCTTTCCACAAATATGAATTCATTTCTTGCAATATTATTTTGAATTAAAGAATCAGGTCAGCTTTTCTGTACCTTCCTTTTTGCATCCTTCGTAATCCCCGGAACAATTGCGCTCTCTGTTTCCCAACGTAAGCTGTTTACACAAGAGCCCGTTTGGCTCGGGTGGAGCTTCTACAGAAGTGCTATGTACAGAGCTGTACAAATAAGCCCCAAGTAGCTTCATGCTGCAACAGTTGTAAAAGCTTAAAATTAGAGCTTATACTTTTGGGACTCAAAACTCATTAGTAAAAGTTCCCAACAATTTGTCAGCTAAATACTTACTACAGCTGAAAGAAGAGAATTTGTTCCTAAGGACTTGTCCTCCTGACACAAAATCAGCCAGTTTGAACTTGGCTTTGGCCCGGCCCCTGGACTCCACTATGCTTCCTCCACTCCTCTCTAACTTTATACACATCATCCCACATCTCCGCGGCCGCATAGAGATTCGACACGGCAACATACGTATCAGAAATCTGCTGCTTTTTCTCTATCATCTTTACAGCTACCTTTCTTCCGATTTCCACGTTCTCATGTAATTTACAACCGCCGAGCAATGCGCCAAAAATAGAATCACCCTTTTGAGAGTTTCTCTCTTTGTTATAGTTCTCCACAAACTTCCAAGCCTCTTCGAGCCTACCTGCTCGACCTAACATATCAACCATGCAAGTGTAGTGATCGTTAGTTGGATTAATACCATATCTCTCCCTCATCAAGTCGAAATAATGTATTCCTTGCTCAACAAACCCACAATGGCTACAAGCACTAAGAACAGCTATAAAAGTAACCTCGTTTGGTTCGTAGCCCGCATTTATCATTTTCTCTAACAATTCAGTTGCTTCTAGCGCTAATCCATGAGATGAATAGCCGGTAATCATCGAAGTCCAAGAAACCACATTCTTATCTCTCATCCTATCAAATACTCTCCTTGCATAGTTCAAATTTCCCGACTTCGAATACATATCAACAA
The DNA here is from genome assembly GCA_029168755.2 of Tillandsia fasciculata. Taxonomy (NCBI): domain Eukaryota; kingdom Viridiplantae; phylum Streptophyta; class Magnoliopsida; order Poales; family Bromeliaceae; genus Tillandsia; species Tillandsia fasciculata. The sequence goes on from CM054932.1 coordinate 1,056,191, forward strand.
GAGCAGTTTCCACAACCAACTCATTGGATTGACCGCCGAGTAGCGTTCTAAGCGCCTGAGTATGAATTTGCTTACCGAAATCTAATGCGGCCATACAACTACAGGCATCGAGAGCACTAGCAAAAGTGAAACTGTTAGCTCGAACCGACCCATCTTCACTATGCAATCTTCTTAATAATCTCAACCCCTCATGCGGCAATCCATGCTGAATATAACCCGAAATCATCGCCGTCCATGAGATAATGTCTTTTTTTGGCATCTCATCAAACATATGGCGCGCATCGTCGACCAAACCATTAAAGATAAATCCCGTGATCATCGTGTTCCAATGTGGGACATGCTTTTGCTCTAAACTACTGAAAATTAACCAGGCTTCGTTTGTGCTCCGGCACTTGCAATACATATCGATCAAAGCACTTCCGAGAATAGCACTATCTCCACTAGAACCATTCCGATTCCCATAAATACCAAGTGCGAGAGCGAGACCGTGGACTCGCCTCCCAAGCCCCAGCAAACCGAGACGAGCACAAGCCGATAAGATCAAAACAACCACACTTGTATCCATCAACGCGAGCTCCACGAAACCGCAAACACGACGATGTAAACAATTCACCGCATCAATGTACCTCTCGTTAAAGATGTAACCTTTGATCATCATAAGAGTAGAGCCCACACTCCTACATTCGCTCTTCCCCAGCATCAATCTCTCCGCTGAACTCACGTCTCCGCACCTGAAATACAAGTTGGCGGCGGCATTCGCGATCGCGTCGTCCCAATCAAAACCAGCAACTATAAGGAATCCGTGAATTTGGGCGCCCGATCTCAGATCGCCGAGCCCGGTGCACGACGCCAAGGCGCTCGAGATCGAGAACTCGTCAACTCCGACAACAAGGTGGCACCTCATACAGTGGAAGAGAGCGAGCGCGCGGGGGAACGAGCCCGCGTTCGAGTAGGCGGCGAGCATGGCGTTGTAAGTGACGATGTTTCTCAGGGGCATTTCGTCGAACACCTTGCGGGAGGGGATGAGGGCGCCGCATTTCGAGTACATGTGGAGGAGGGAGGTGGCGACGACGACGTTGGCGAGGAGGCCACGGCGGAGGGCCTGGGCGTGGATGGAGGGGGCGACGGCGAGGTCGCCGGAGGAGGCGGCGGCGGAGAAGGCGAAGGGGGAGGGGAGGGAGCGGGGGCGGCGGAGGAGGGAGAAGAGGCGGAGCGCGGCGCAGGATAGCGAGCGAGGGGCGGGGAGGCTACCGTACGCCGCCAGGAGCTTCGTGGCGACGACGGGGTCCCTATCCAGGCCCAGCTTGAGGAGCCGCGCGTGCGAATTCATAAAAATCCACAAAAACCGGCGCCGTATTCTTATATCGCCTTACGTAGTCGCTGCCGACTTCTACAGAAAGATCTTCATGCATTCTGCTCAAAGCAAGGATTATCATATGTATCAAAAACTTACTTGCACGGTATGGCAGAATATATTGGTCATACAAAATATATGTGTGCGCTATTTAAAATAAAAATTGTGTCGATAAAATACATGTCATGTTATGTCGGTCACAAAAAATATACACTATTTAAAATAAGAATCGTATTAAAAAATTACCAGCATGATATGAATCGTATCGAAAATTTATGATATGATAAAATGCATGTCGCGCTATTCCAGTCAAAAAATGTGTGCACTACTTAAAATAAAAATCGTGTCAAAAACTTACTACGGTATAACAATGTCACGTTGAAAACTTACCAACACGAAAAGCAAATGCATGCTGCATTATTGTAGATTACATAATGGTACAATATATATATATATATATATATATATATATATATATATATATATATATCAGAGTCATAGTATTCAGTTACTATTAAGTTTTTAACCCTTTGATTAAAAAAAAGTTCGGCTACTATACTATCGATAATACCAAGCATTTGGTACTTTCAAATTTTCTACCATTAGATCAACCCCTTTAATTATTTTTACTCATTAAATTTTATTATTTTTCCAACCACCCCTTAAACCCAAGGGACCCACTATCATCTCAACCACATATCTTTTAATTCAACGGTTAAAAACTTAATAGTACCAATGACTTGGTATTATTAATAGTATTCCGCCATATATATATATATATATATATATATATATATATATATATATATATATATATATATATATATATATATATATATATAAAATTGAGCTTCTATATTTGTAAAAATACAAGTTATTTGTGCTTGTCAATTTTTAAAGAATGTGCGGTTAAAATAATGGTGAACTCCTTGAATTTAGTGGATAGTTAGTAAAATAGTATGATCTAAGGAGTAGAATTAATTAAATAGTTAAATCTAACGGTAGAAAACTTACAAGCATCAATTACGTGATGCTTTTACAAACATAGTAGCCAAACAGACACTCTCTCTCTCTCTCTCTCTCTCTCTCTATATATATATATATATATTATAATCCGATATTAATACGATACGACATATACCGATGGACACTCAAATTATTAATTTAAAAATATAAAAAAATACAAAAAAAAAAATCCATTACAAAAATTCAAAAAATAAAAATGCTATTTTTCTACAAAATTTAGAAAACCTACTTTCTCTTGAAACTAAACGGAGGGAAAAATACTTGCTTGCCATATAAATTTCTCTATGATACAAACTTTCCCAAAAGAAACAAAAAAACAAGTGTTACTATCTCCTAACTTGATGCCACCATATTAAGGAATGAGCTTCACCAAGAATGATACAATAAAAAAAAAATGCAAACCATAAATAAATCAACAATGTTATACATCAATGAACATAGAATGCGCAATTCATTCGAGAGCAACGTTAACATCAACTCTGGAGTTTGTAAAAACCGTCTCCTTATTCGTCTCCGCAGCTGGGTGGTCGCCACACTCGAGTCTGAGTCTGAGATGCAATGGCTTCGTGAAGATTATATCGCTAGCATCCCCACAGGTTTCCGCGAGCAATTCCACGATCGCACGCTCTAGTTTTCCACCTGGGTTCCGTTGTTCGAGAATCCTCGTAGCTAATGCTTTGCGATCTTTTTCGTTTTCGTGCGGCTTCTTTATTTTGAGATAGAGAACAGCTGAAACAACAACCTACACAAACATTTGTTGTATTAGTGATAACTAATTTGTGTTGGCTTGAAATGAGAGAGGTAGTTAAATGTCGACTACGTAGAATCAAAACCCGAAAGCCCGATACCTCACTTGTCCCCGGACTGATGTTGACGGCACAATCAACATGAACCCTGTGCTTATCCCGGAAGCTTCTATCTGAAAGTTCCTCCTCGCCTTGAACTTCAGATTCCTCCTCCTCAGGGCGTGTAAAAGCAAGATTATCCAACTCATCGAACCACTGTTGCGCCACCCCGACCTTTTTAACAAATGAAGAAGTTAGTTTTACTATAAGCAGCAGAGATTAGCTACATGGCTAAAATGGAAAATGATTTATTTTAATAGAATCAAGAATTTAAGTATCCAAGATACCGGCACGATTCAGTTTCCGTGCCGATGGCACAGCTGAAAACCCTCTTTTCTTTAAATTACTAAGTAATTTTCTTAATAAAGTTTAAAAGTTTTGATAACGACACATAATAAACAATTAAAAAAATTTGTTGCTGAAGAAAATAATTATTTCATGATATTATGTGTCGGCGCAGATGTATTTTTGTGACCGGCACTCATCGGCACCGCTCGGCATGAATCGTACCGTACAGTACCGATAAGTTTTCGGCACGATCTCGTGCCACGGCACTTAAATTCTTGAATAGGATGATACCTTTCGTACCGTTTAAGTTTTCGGCACGATCTCGTGCCACGGCACTTAAATTCTTGAATAGGATGATACCTTTTCTTTATCATCGGCAGGTCCCTCTAGTCCGGCGAGTAAAGACACGGATCCTCTAGCTTGGCGCCGTATACTACTCTCCTCCAAAGGTGCTGCTAATTCAGTACTAACTGGGATATCTATATGCACTCTTATATCACATCTTCCTGTTTTATAATGTAGAATGCACTGAGAAAAAATTATAGAATATAGTTTGGATGCACTATTATAGAATGGGCCGGTAGCCGAATGATAAATATTGGGAAACGGTTAGAAAGCCCGAAGAGCCATCATAACATGTTCAACGATAAGTTAAGATCGAAGTATAATGGGCTTCATTCATGTTGGCATGAAAACATGATTAAATTATTCGAATCAGTACAAAGAACTCTTGAATTGATAAAATGAGTAGGATGTTATCAAGTACCAGGAAGCACATTTACAGAATGAATATGCTCTTTCCACGGTTGCGTAGCATATCCGCTGCAAAAACCATAGAAAGTTGTCAGCGAACTAGAGTTTTAAAAGCAACGCAACTCATGCTCGATGTTAAAACTGAAGACAACGGAAAAGCAGGCCATCTCACCTGTCGAAAACTCTCTCAAGAGGACAGACTAACCAATATGGTAAGCCAATAACACCAAAGTTCGAAAACCTAATGCACGATACGTCCATAGACTTCCCGTGCTGCTCCAAAACCCTTTGACCAGCTTGAAAAGAAGGAAAACGAAAGTCAAAAGAAGAGTGGGTATTATATCCTCGTTTTGTACCGATAATAGCTAGCATACTAACCAGCATCACAAAATATGATGTTATCGTGAAATCTTGCAATTGATGAGACAAAACCAGCATAAGGAACACCCTCTAGAGAAAGGCGGTCCTCCGGTGTCTTCATTGGCCATTTCTTGTTCATATCCTTTAGTAAAGAGAGTTTCTCCATTATTGTTTGCCGAGACAACTCAATAACATTTCGGGCACCTATGCAGAATCCTCATGCTTTAGTACAAGGTCACTGCTGGTATATAGGTAGCAAATGCAAGAGGAATTATGAAACAAACCTCTTACAACTTCTCTCATCTCACCAGTTTCCATACTTATCATCCATGATGTCTCAAAACTGCAGAATTTCAAAAAGGAAAAAGATACAACAGTCATTCTTTCTGTTAATTATAATATATATATAATATATATAGGAAGGTATGACCATACAATAAAAGCATGTTAAGAACAAATAATAAGAACAAAATAGTTCAGGAAGGTTAGACATTATGGCAGAAATAGGGGAAATAGAAAGTGGCATGGGTCTGTCTCTCTTTAAAAAGAAAAAGGAAGAAAGGAGCATAAAAAGAGTGAGAGGCAGAAGTACCTGCGGTTTATAACTATCAGGTCATTCTCCCCCGTCTTTATCAAATGCCACGGAAATGTAATAGAGTCTGCATCAAACACCTTAGATTTAGGACCCTTTTCTCTCGCAACTCCAAGCTTATCCAAGATCCAGCTCCATACACCACGAGTTTCAGGAACACAAACCGGATAAATTGTCTCTAAGACCCTTTTTTCCAGATGAGCCCTCCTGATAGCATGATTCTATCAAGTTCGCAAACAAAACAAGCGAGAAACATAAGATGGCAATCGACTCGAGGATCATATGATATCATTAGAAAGTATGAAGGTACGACCATGCGCATGTGTTGTGATTGCTTGTTGGCAGTTCAATTCCAATTTGCTAGTTTAAATAAAAACTTCTTGGATTGACAGAATGACCATTACTTTATTGAGATATTTACAGACATATACTAAAAAACCCATACTAAAAACTTGTTCTAGTACAGAACCAAACTCCCCTTGAATTGGATGATTCCCCAACTTACATGTATTTTCGTAAGAATCTACGTTTCGAGGGAAATATATTAAAATTGAGATGTCATTAAGCAATAAAAGATATAGATAGCCTGAATCAAAACAATACAGTACCTCAGAGTCCACAATGTATAAGCAATCTTCAGCAGCATCATAATATGATGCAGCAGGACGCAAAAACTTAGCGTATTCAAATTCACCATCCTCAAAACCAGGGGAAGAACCAATCTGCAAAAAAGCATGCAATTTAGTACTATTTGATCATGATCGATAACAGTTATTACGCAGTTATTACAAGGATCAGTTCAATAGAAACAAAACAAGACAGCCGTATGTTACATGCATGATCGCAAAACACTTAACCATTTACTTACCGTAAAGTACATAACTTCTCACTGCAATTTTGGAATACGGATACATAAAATTACATTGAACACTCAATGAGAAAAGGTAGAAAATTTAAAGGTAAAATGAGAGCTACTATATGGATTTTGCCGGATATCTACAAAAGTAACCAGCAAATACATTTTTAATCACTAAAAGGTAGCGGGAAAACTAAACCAAATTAATAGGGGCAATTTGTAAAGCTACTTCAACCAGACGGCAAACCAACTTAATGGAAGATTCCATCTGTCACTATGCAAAAGGCTCATATAAATAAAGCTTAAAAAGGAAAGTTGATTCATCACGTTATAGGAAACACCATACTTACACAATCTAATATCTTCCCGTGACCATCAATTATAATGATCCGATGGTGATTGCTGTCGGATATGAATATACGGTTTCCATTTCCATCTACAGAAACACACCCTGACATAGTAGAATTAAGTATTTTAATTCTCAATGATCAATCTTTAGTAGGGGATAAAAAAAATAAAGCACAGTACAACTTACAGTTAGTGCATAAACAACAACCCAAGTGTCAGATAATTTTCCTTGGGTACAATTTTTAATCATTACATTTTACTTTTAATAAGTTAAAAAATGGGCATTGCTCACATAATAGAAAACCCCAAAAAGATATAGAAAACAACCTTGAAGGTAGTTAACATTCAAAAACTACATAGTAGATTAAAAAAAAAAAAAAAAAACACTTAATCTTCTTTTCATATCCAGAAATGGTGAAATGATTGTCGCTTCTAACAAAGCCAAACATCTACATATCCAGATATACTGATGGTTCATTAAAAAGTACTAGAAATAACAAGTACCTGGATAATTAAGAAATAAATTTCTGAAAGAACCAACATATGGTTCCTTCATAGCCTCATGTTGTCTCTGCCAACCAGATTTTGAATCTTGCATGGTACCAGGACTATCTGCTCCCAACACATTAAATTTCTCAATCACTGCATACAAATTATGAACAAACTAATGTAATTACTAACTTGAATAGTTGAATGATTGCATTTTAGTTGTGTACATACTTTCAGCAGAAAACTAGAGAATATACAAGATAAAAGGCAAATTATCAGACAATAATATAAAAATCTTAAATGAGATATCGAACAAAGAAAATGAAGTACGAATCTAAATAATCAGACACCCATGACTAGACCCATTCATACATGAAGATATATGTTTTCAACACCCTGTTCGCTTGCACATTAAAGTTTCCAATCACTTCAAGCATTCCAGACTCGATTAGGAATTATTGCTGAGTTTCTGTCAGATACAGTAGCAACGAAATTTGATGCCAACAAACAGAGCCTCAAGTTCCAAACCTGGGTTCTTTTGTGTATATACTATTATTATTATATTTTTAAACTTTAATTCATCTCTATCAAGGGACTCGAAGGAGTTTAATGCAGTTAACAGTGTAATGGCAAATTTATTGTTTGAAACACAATTACAGGAGTGCTCCATGTGTGTTGAGTGTGCCCATGTACCAGTCTAGTGTTATGTTTTACCTTTGACTATGGCTTCAGGCACCTCGTCCCACTTTAAACAGCGCAAGTGATTTGTAGAACCTTCGAATAGGAAGTAGCAAGAACCATTTGTCATCTGAAAATAGACAAAAGAACGGCAATTTAACGAGTCACATATAAAATAGAGTTTAGATCAAGAAATATTCTACACTGTCGATAAACTTTCTACAATTGAATGGCGTACACGGTTGGACATGGTAGGGTACTCCACGTAAAGGAATAGATAAATTAATTAATTAGTATGAATAAAGCAATCTTAACTTCTTAAGTAAGAGAAGAATAAATTAAGCGTCATACAGCATTACAGCAAACAAAATACCCAAGAATCATTGATTTTGTCTTACTGTCAATAAATAAACACTATATAGGTTTGCTTGCAAGTACATGCAATAAAAGCAAAACTATTAATAACTGCAAGAAGTCACCAATTATAACGGTAGCGCCTTACATCGGTAAAACCATTGTCTGATATCAATATAGGGTATGTGATGTACTCGTCCATGATCGTCTGAAGCAACTGAGCACCAGTAGCAACTGAATTGGCTGAACTTCCACATTGTATAGCAAAAACATTGAGTTTTGGGAACCTGCAATGAAGATCTGACTAAAATAATTGCCTCCAATGTCAAAACTGTTTTACTTCAAAAAGCAATCGTTAAACACAACTACCTTTGCTGAAGTAATTTTAGCCTTTCGAACTGAATTGAGAGTTCACGATATCTAGCAGGATGTTCAGCAGCCGAATACATAAGCGATAAGAATAGTCCTTCGTGGTTAAAATATTTTCCACTGCCATTTGTGTTGTTCAACCAACAATAATTTGGTCCTGCAAGGCAAAGTCAAAGAAAGGATATAGAAATTGCTGTAAACAAAAATATGACTGCTTTTTCCTTGAACTTTCCAGCAACAAGTTACTACGAAGACCTGATAAATAACATGGCAAAGTGAATAAAAGTTTTTGTTTCTAAACAACGGCATAATAAAGTAAAGTAATTTCATTGAACAATGATCCATCCAATCAAAAATCAAAATTAAAAAAAAAAGAAACAGAAAAAAGGTGCAATTGACACGTAAAATACACAACCTACTTTGGTAACTGACACCCATCATTCTGCAGGAAAAGAATTGAAGAGTGATAATCAATCATTCAAACGGGAAGAGCAAAGACGATCAAACTCTCATAAATTCAAATTAGCAAGAGAACGCCTGGTGAGAGATTTTGACAGAGAAACCTGATATGATTACCTTCAAGTTCATTAAATGTTGACTTGATAAAGGCCAAAGTTTCAGCCTGTAAAGCCAAATTATCATTTGCTTCTGTCGTCACTGTTGCCGTTGAGCTCCTGAAAGCAACTGGTATTTGTAATTCAGGATTTAGAACAATTATTAATGAAAAGATCAGTGGAACAAGAGAGTAACTATGCACATAGAAAATGCTCCATCCAATAGTTTGAATATGAATGGATGCAAAGACATGCAAGTACATCAAAACCTCAAAACTTAACTCGTAGAAAATGCTCCATGGAGTAGTTTGAGTATGAATGAATGCAAAGACATGCATGCATATCTAAACTTCACAACTCTGCAGTAAATTTTTTAAACTAAATACTGTTTTACAAGGCAGTAGGAACAAAACTTCAATGTCATTTTTCAAAGAAAAGAAAAATGAAACAAAAGATGCTGTATCTTTCGTACTGAGCCCATGACAATTAAATATAAGTCAAACTTGCATGCGTTGGAGAACACCAGTATTTCTCTATATTACAGGTAGCATGCTTAATGTTGATAAACAAGAAATTGTTGCTATGTAGAAATGACTATGATTATCTATCATCCTAAACCATACAGTCAATCAACATGAAAACAGTCAACATTAGGGAAATTTTGGATCCAAAAGACAGCATTGCACAAAATACTAAAAGTTGTTAAACCAGTCAAGTAATAAAGCTGCCTGCTAAATGAATTATGCCATCATTCTACATCTGTATTCTTTATAATGTTGAATACATTACAATTAAGTATAAAAGTATTCACAACCTTGGCAAGAAAAACTTATTTCAGGCTTGTAGCTCTACAATATGAGGCTCTCATAAAACTGAAGATAAGACCCTAGAGATTTTAAGCTCATGAGTTGTTTCAAAATAGCATTACAATTTTTTAAAAAAAAAAAAACCATCATTTTTAACTTTTAGCATCAGTTCGCAAAACTAAGTGAAGCTACTAATGTGCCTATCAACTCATGCACCAAAGCATGTGAAATGCTTACATGGTAATCAAAATTCTCAAGGAGAGCTTAATAATATGCATGAACAATGGAATCTTGACCTCCAAATTTACTGTCATGAAAAGTAATATTATAGCTTTTGATTACCTACGAAAATGATCTCCAAACACCAGAGATTTGTTTCTCTTTCTCAGCCATTCGCGTAACAAAGAAGTCGGAAGATTATCATGGAGCTTTCTCCTTGATTCTGAACCTGGTCACACAACAAATAAGCAGATTATAATCATTAGACTGAATCTCCCCAAACTAAGTCACAGTTACTTTATAATCCAGATAAGCAATAACGCTTCTTACAGGCATTACTGGACAAATTTTTGAGAAAGTACTATTGGACAAGTAGTCAATTAAATGTGAAGAAATCATTAATGTACAAGGTCTATTGACATAAGGAATGATGATGATGTTGATTAATCAAATATTTCTGATCTTGTAAGAAATTGCAGCTGAGAATATCAAGAACTAAAGAGTAAAAAAAGAAAATAGATTGAAAGAATTAGCCGCAAGATTTAAGATCATGGGTTTATTAGTTCTGGCCAGATTTGAACTCTTGTAACCTAATTCCATCACTTTTCCCATCTAAAACAAGAATCAACTAATAAATTCCAAGTTGTTGCCCTGTTGGGTCAAGGCAAGTATATTCGGAGCATGCAGCTTGGATTTATGATGATGATGATGATGATGATGATGATGATGATAAGGAAAAGAACATGATACCAATATATAGCTTCATTTTCGGTGCTTCTATTTTCCTATTGGTAGCATGAAACTCCCAAGAAGCCAAACTTTAGGGCCGATTCGACTTGGCTAGAATTTATAAAAGTAAATGTTGCTTTATTAGAGCTCTTCAACGAAGCCCCTGTTGGCTATTTATTTACGGGTTAAAAATAGATCCAACTTCCTGTCCCGTGACAATAGGTCTAGAAGACTAATAAGTTGAGTTGGATGAGCCCAATAAATTGAGTAGGGCTGCGGTCCACAATAGACCTAACGGCAAGAGGCTCAACAATAGACCTAACGTCCAGATGGATTGAGTCTAGTCAAGATTCCTAGGCGCTATGTCTGTACTCTTTAAGTAAATTGGTTGCGTATTTCTAATAGCTCGAGCTTTTGAGATTAATGGTTAGCGCCAACGATCCGACAGCCCCAGCCGCATTTCGATAATATCCCCGAGCTGCTTCTCTTGGGCCTCAAAAGCCTATTTCTGCTTCCTACTCATCCATAAGCTCCAAAATCCCTTCTTTTTTTTCTGTTTCCCAACCACCTAGCTTCTGCTTCTTCAGTAGAGAAGCCATTACAAAATCAACTCCACACAAGCACTTAGAACTACAGCAATCAATCAATATATCATTACCTACAATCCTCTACTCTTGAAACCACAACAAACAAGCGCAAACAATATGATAAACCCTAATTTTCTAGATCAAATTCGAGCACAAGATTTTAGGGTTTTCAATTCCAAAAAATAAAATAAAATAAAATAAACGATAAACAAGATGGGTTGGGGAATTACCTGAATAAAAGTTCCGGAAAATAACCAAAGAAATCCCTCTGAAACGATGAAATCTACAGGCCATTGATCCGTTTGCGATTTGAGGGGATAAAATGGTGGAACCCTAATTTCGCCGAGTAAGAGGGGGGGTTTAGGGTTTAACGAGGGAGGGAGAGGAGCGGGGGTGGGGAAGGGGGAAAAAGAACCGAGGCGCCTTTTCCGGTTCGGACCGGGTTTGGATGAACTGGAAACGAAGCCGACCGGTTTTTTTCTAAAAAACAGTGGAGTTTTTTTTGAGTTAATTTAATATAATTCTCCATAAACATACAAAATAATAGATATATATTTCTATAAAATTTAATGTTTTCATATTTATTTTTTAAAAAATTCTAAATTATTCATATATAATCGTATCGTCAATATTCATTAAAAAAATATAATTAATTATAAGTTAAATATTTAATCTTAACCAATAAATGAGATAAATTTATTTTTTTATCTTTTTAGATATTATATATAACCATTTGAAATTTTTTTAGAAACATATTTATAAAAGCAAAATTAGTATTTTAATTATATTTTGTTAAAAAAAATAAATAACAATAACAAATCAGAGTAACATATAAATAACTTAGAACTTTTGAAAAAATAAATATAAAAAGTTGAATTTTGTAAAAATATATTTGCTATTCAATAAATTTACAGAAATCTGTGTTGAAATTAATTTTTTTTTTAAAAAAAAAATATCAGATTCTTGGATTTTACAATGATGAAAAAAAAAAGTTTCTACTAAGCATCTTTCAGTAAGATATAGAATTATTTGATTTCTATATTTTTTTTTATTTGGTAAAAATGTATGGATGCCATATCAATTTTGTCTCTTTCGTAGGCACGAAATTGTAGAGAAACTTTGCCCGTTGAGCGCATTTTGCATTTTTTTTTTTTTTAGTAGAAAATTTTGAAAAAATTTTAAAATAGTTTATGCAACAAGTAGTATATTATCCGTTTAATTATTTTTTTATTATTTTATTATTTTTATTCTTTTTGTGAGGTCTAGTTATTTTTTTTTTGTAACTAAATTTAATTTTTAAATAAATAAAACGATGCTGTTTTTTTTTTTTTTTTTTTTTTTTTTTTAAAAAAAGTTTATGGAGTTTATGGAAAACACCAAGCAATGCAACTATTGGCTTTTTTTTTCACTATTTTGTTTTCAGGAGGAATAAGTTTACATACACTCAAGAACTCAGATTCCATATGTTGGCAATGATTATGCAATCAAGCTAGGCACTATATATGTTGGCATCCAAATCTTAGGATTCTAACTAGCTCACTGTGATCCCATATCTTTCGTAAATTGCACTGTTGATCCTCAAACTACGAGATGCGCGACACTCTGATCTTCGAACTTAAATTTATTATAATTTTAATTTGGTGCAAATTTGTTTGGATAGTTTTTTTTTTTTTTTCTTTAAGGAGAAAGTAGCATGTTACCGCTTCATTCATAAAAAAGATGAATTAGGTAACAAAAGTAGGCAACAGGGCCTTAAAAAAAAAAAAAAAAAAAAAAAAAAAACTTGTAGCTAAAGAGGAGGAGCAAGCTGAGCCCACCGGCCCCAACAGTCACGTGCCGCCCTATTAAGACAACCCGTCGTCTTCTTGCGCTTTTCAAAGATCCTCCTGTAGCGTTCAAGTCAAATCGTCCACCAAACCGAAGTAATCCCGAAGAGCTCTCTATCGCATATTGAGCCACCTCTCTGACGGGAGTGATTCCAAACCGAATCCGCCGTCAAGGGGTAGTTGAGATTAGCAAGGTTCAGAAGAGAGGCTTAAAAGATGCTTCCAGTAAACTGACAATTTAGAAAAAATGACATAGTTATAATCAAATCATGCAGTACAGCTTAGTTGACTAAAAAATAATAATGCTACAGTGACATAGTTTCAAATGTCACATCAACAGTACATCTTCATTGTATTGTAAGATCTGATTGCGGTAATATAGAAAGTTCAAATAAAAATTAATAATAAATTAAAATTCAAGAACTAAAATATCTCACACCTTACCGTTTTGCGGATCAAAATTGTGAATTATCCTATCCAATATTACAAACATGCATGTGTATACATGCCCACAATATTAACTATTTGCATGTCAAATAATTGAGTCCATATATGTATGATTCTATGGCTTACAAAAGTTCATAATAGCTTAAGATGGTCCCTTTATCATCATTTCCACCTATCAAAGCCCTTAACCAGGCATAGCATTCTCCACATGTATGATTAACTTGTTGGCCTAAAAGAGCCCTGTGGCAGAATTAAGATCGGATTGGATCGAGTCATGTTCAAAATGGCGTGAGATTAGTTATTCAGATCAATCATAATTGAAATTCGTGGGTGATGTATATGTACGCTTTAAATAAATTTGTTACATGATCTAACATAACTATCCAATCATCGAGCCTGATGGGATTCAAACTCAGAAATACCTCATGTTGCTGCGCTACGTGAATAATCGATTACTCTAAAAGCTAATTAATTGCTAGAGACGATGTTTTTTATCTTTCACACACCAGGACCACCTCATTTTCATCCGATATAAGATTATTGGATAGCGGGCGAGATCTCGGTAAGGCGTTCCTCAGTGAAGTCGCGCCCCTGAGTGTAGAACTACTACTCTCATCATATATGGATGCAGGACATAATCAGGTGCCTTGGATCCTCTTTTAACAAAGGAGAAAGGCAGACAGTACTAGTGGCTTGCCAAAAGTGATGCTATTCTGGTCTGTCATCTCTGAAACAAGGCTGGCCAGATTAGGACCCTGCTCAAGGAATACTCATGCATGCCATGGGGTCCCCATCTTTTCAATTATTACAATTCGGTCCCTAATCTTCGCCTTTTTTATTTCAATTTCACCGTGTTATATTTACCGTTCCTCTCATGTTCGGTATCGAAAACTTATCATCGATAAGTATAAGACGCAGGCTCAAATTAAAATGAGAGAAAATTAAATCAGATCAGAAGTATTATTTAAGTACTTAATTTGGACTTAAAACCTCTTAGAAATAATTGTTTTTTTTTTGCTAAACTCAAGCTATTAACAAATGGTATATATATTAATATATTTAAATTAAAAAAAGTCGCTTTCGAAAAGAGAGTGAGAAAATTTGTATATATATATATATACATAGTTAGATTACTATACATTCAAAAGTACAGATACTTCTGTATTTGTAAATTATTTTTTATGATGGAACATTCGATTCGACGATTGATTTCGTTAGACATAATTTACAGTGTTAGAATTATTTAGAAATCAAATTTTATACTATTTTGATTTCGTTTACTTAGTGATGAAAATAAAAATTTCATAAAATTAAGATTTGAATATTTGAATACGACAATTTCCTTTCTTATTCATTCTTTTAATCCTAAACCATCTGAGAGGCTTCTTACACATTCACTAAAATGAAAGCTTATTTAATCCTTCATGCATGTTCTTCTCCATGTAGAAATTAAGCTTCAAACATGATATATATATATATATATATATATATATATATATATATATATATATATATAAAAGAAACTGCTTTTTTGGAGAAAAATAATGTTCAAAAAAGAAATTCAAAGTTTGAGCAAATTTCCACATCCTCATATATGTGTATGAACACTTAAAACTAAATAGCAATTTTTTTTAAAAAAAAAAAAGGAAAAAAAAGGCATAATTAATTAAGTTAGTGGTTCAAGAGTCCACATCCTCATTTATTATGCATTTACACAACAACACAAATAGAAACAGTGAATTAAAACACAAGCATAGTACTTTTCTTGCTTCCTCATTAATTGCTTTTCCTTTCTTTAGAGCTATCAGATACAATAAATAAATTAAAGTAAAGCTGACTATACATATTCACATCTACAAAAGTGAATGATCACAAGTACAATCACATTAAAATAAAAAAATAAAAAAAAAACTCATAAAAACAAATAATAATATATAATACAAGCAATCAAAATCAAAATGTAACATTATGGCATTTAATAAGTAACAAGGTGTAGAGGTGCACAACTTACACTCTTGCATCTAAAAGTTTACAAAAGTTTACACACTCTTTAGATTTTTAGTAAAATAAAATAATAATAATAATAATAATAATAATAAGGAAGTTCTTACACCTAGGTTAGAGGTGTACAGGTAGCATTGCGCTTTACAAAATATATATAATTAGATTTTTGCATTTGACTGACTACCTATTGGAATCTGGGTTTGGGCCACTGGGAACTTCATGCTTGCTTGCATTGAACTTGGTTGAAGAGTTTGATACCTTCTTTGGAGCCAACTTCATGGATTGTGATGTAGAAGATGATGATGATGATGATGGAGTTGAGAACATAAGTTGTTGGGATTTATGAGCAAATGGGAGCAAAATGAGGCAAAGGAGCACACCATGAAGCAACACATTGGCCATGAACTCTATTTTGTAGTAAAAGGGGTTTAATCAATGTACATGAAAGAGGTGAGGAGAAAAGAGTGGGGGCTTGGGGAAAATGTTAGGGCTCATGAATGGATAGGAGAGGGAAAAGGCCAATACTTTGATGAGCATAGTGTTGTAATGTGTAAAAAAAGAGGACATTAATTGAATAGGGGTGGAGGAAGTTACATGAGTGCCCTTCCATTGGATACAAGAGCTTGGGTTGTTAAGGCTCATTAATTGAGTATATATGTCCATATGTGTGTACTCTTTGATGGATTGGTGGTGTAGTAATTGTGAGAGATTTTTATGGGGGTAAAACATGGTGAACCCCTCACTTCCATTGGAATTTTCACAATGACCCTTTAAAAAATTGTAAAGAGTACAGCAGGAATCAGCTTGTACAGTACAAACAAGCACATCAGCAGGTTCTAAAATTTCAAGAGGGGTAAAGTGAAAATCATGAAACAAACAGAGGTTTCTTGCAGATTCTAAATCGGGTGTACGATTGATATACACCCGGCCTATCCTAAGGTGGGGACTTAACCATTAGTCACTTTGAAGTGACTAGTAAAATTTACTTTATTCAGAAATGAATGGAGTGTACATCGTACGCCTGATATCGTATGTACAAAAAGTATTTTTCTTTAAAATTAAGATGATGATGATAATCATCATCATCATCATCCAATGAGTCAGGGATTAATGATTACTTTCCTTAGTAAATCTTAGTTACTTTTAAAGTAGTTTTTGAGTGCTTGAGAAGTTTGACTAATCATATATTCCTTCTTTTATTCTAGCATGAGTGTCATTCATATAATATTGCTTCCTAAAAGTTGAGAACCAAATCTATCCATAAAAAAGCAATCAAATCTCCATAAGGTCTTAAAGTATGATAAAGGGCAAAAAAAAACCAAATAAATGATATAATATGTTTGATTAATTTATCTATACATATGCTAACAAACAAAAATGGATATATGTGGATAATTATTTACCACAAGTAATGTTTAGTGCAAATTATGAAGGAATTGGTTTATTTATTCTAATATTTCTCTTTTTAATTATTCATTAAGATTTCTTTATGAGTGGCAATGGATTGGATTAATTATGTGTGGTTGGTGTTTGCGCAAAGCATCAGTTTAATTTATACTATGACTTGAGTGTAATTTGGATTCAATTGAGATGGTGCAGTAAAACCATGTAAGCTAGGGTGAATTGAACTAGGTCCAACCCATAATTAAGTGAGTTAATGTGACTTGACCTGTTTAGTAAAATGGCCGCGAATCATTTATCTTGAGTTGGTTGGATTCGAACTTAGACTAAGTCGAATAACAATAAATTTTTTCTTCTTGAATCAAATCTTAGTCACTTTATTTAGTTTTTATTTAACATATTCAGTTTGATATATACAGGAACAAATTAGATTCACTATTTATATGCATTCAATTAAATATGTGTAACTTTGAAGAGAGAGAGAGAAACTTGAACATAATACAACCCTACTATGGCTTTTTCTTGGTTGGAAGGATGTGCTCTCTGTGACACCCCACTTCCCAGGGGGTCATCCATCCTAGAACTACTTTAGCTCTAGCACGTTTAACTCTCTTAACCTCTTAGGCCTTACTACCATCCAAAATGCTATAGCCGGATTAAGAGTTTTAGTCCTATTATATCATTTATATATAGGACTATTTCAAATTCCGGAGGTGTCACATTCCTCCCCCCTTTAAGCTTTGACGTCCACGTCAGACTCAAGCACACTCACTAGTACCAGGTGAGACTCGTCTCGCTAGCCTTAGCCGACCTTGTAGGGAGCAGCACTCCACCTACAACGGTCATTAGCCGGGGAGCCACACTCTACTCGCTATATAACCATGGATCAGCCGAGACTCATCTCACATTTCCGGCTGGTGATTGTCTCTGATACCAATTGTGACGCCCCACTTCCCAGGGGGTCATCCATCCTAGAACTACTCTAGCTCTAGCACGCTTAACTCTTTTAATCTCCTAGACCTTTCTACCATCCAAAATCCTATAGCCGGATTAAGAATTTTAGTCATATTATATCATTTATATATAGGTCTATTTCAAATTTCGGAGGTGTCACACTCTCTCTCTCTCTCTATATATATATAGAGAGAGAGAGAGAGAAATTTGAACATAATACAACTCTACTATGGCGTTTTCTTGGTTGGAAGGATGTGCTCTCTCTCTCTCTCTCTCTCTATATATATATATATATATATATATATATATATATATATATATATATATATATACAGAGAGAGAGAGAGAGAGAGAGAGAGAGAGAGAGAGAGAAAAAAGAGAGAGAAACTTGAACATAATACAACTCTACTATAGCTTTAATTTTCTTGGTTGGAAGGATGTGCTATATATATATATATATATATATATATATATATATATATATATATATATATATATATATATATAAAAAGAGAGAGAGAGAGAGAGAAACTTGAACATAATACAACTCTACTATGGCTTTTTCTTGATTGGAAGGATGTGCTATATAGAGAGAGAGAGAGAGAGAGAGAGAGAGAGAGAAACTTAAACATAATACAACTCTAGTATGGCTTTTTCTTGGTTGGAAGGATGTGCTAAAGAGAGAAGTGCTTTACACTTTTATAGAGAGAAAAGAGGGGTGGGGGAGGCTAATATAAGCAAGTGCTTTTCCCAAAAGCAGAGATCTATATATAGAGATAGAGAGAGAGAGAGAGAGAGAGAGAGAGAGAGAGTCCCATTTGGAGAAGCAAGAGCTTCTCTAAAAATTAATCTCTATCTAAATATCTGTGGAGTTGACAGAGGTTGTCCACTCACTAGGGAGCAAAATGACCATGCATTCACACTTTGGTAGGTGCATGTGGCATCTAAAGATAGAATTTTACTTTTAACAAATTATATATGCCAGGTGAAAACAATGAGCCCAATAATTTAGGCTTTCTCATACTACAAGGTGACTTATACTCTCTGGCCTATTTGATTCCCCTTCTCAAATTAATTATTTTATAATAAATATGGAATAATATAAAATATTCATAAATAATTGTACAATCATACAATCACACAATAATTACCAAGGTTTACAAGAAAAGATTATTTGCAAAAAAAAATTACAGGTGAAAAAAAAAAATTCACTATTTAAAATGAAAATATAATAATTTCGAAAGTACAATAATCTGTATAGTCTCTAAGGTAAAAGGAAGAAAAATAGTTTTTCTTAACGGATTTTTTTTATCGAATCTAATTCGAATTGCGTGAAGCGGAGCGAGATTGTTGCCCCATGAGACTATCAGCAAATCGAGAATAAAATCGAAAATGAATATCAATTTCGAGGCATATCTAACAAAATGGGTTTGGACTGAGATTTGCTGATAGGCTCAAGACATGAACTTACATTAAGGGTTAGTTTAGATGTTAGAATAAGTTATTCAATATGACTTATACGCATCAACATGTCTGCCATCGCTTTTCATAAACGTGACAATAGCTCGTTTCTAATGTTTAAGGAAAAAATTATGGATCGTAAGTGCTAATGTGACACCCTACTTTTCAGGAAGTCATTCATTCAAGAACTATTTTAGCTCTAACACACTCAAACCTTTTAACCTCTTGGACCTAACTACCATCCAAAATGCTATAACCAGAATAAGAAGTTTAGCCCTATTTATACCTTATGGTACCGTTTGGTTCGGGGATTATGAGCTTGGGGATAAATTTTTTTATTCCTGGGATAGCTTGTTATTCCGGGATAGTCAGGGATAAAAAAAAAATAGTTTTGGTTTGTAAATTGTTATTCTTAGGAATAACTGAAATTGTGTTTGGTTCATTTCTTGGAATAAGCGAGAATAGTAAAAAAATAAGAGTAATTATAATTTTAAAATAGTAATATTTTATTTAATTAATTAATATAAAATATTAATTAAATAATAATTAATATTTGTATAAATTAAAGTTTATATTTTAGTAAATAATATCGTTTAATTTTTTAAAAATTAAAGTTAAAAATTTTAAAATTTGTATAAATTTTAAAATTTATTAAATTTATAAATGTATAAATTTATTAAAAATTAAAGTTACAAATATAAAAAGTTATAAAATTTAAAATTTCTCTAAATTTAAAAATTTTAATTTTAATTATCTCGAAAATGTATAAAAGATGATGCAAAATTTTTAATTTTTAAATTTGTATAAATTAAAATATTTTTATAAAAAAAATAAAAATTTATATATATAAAATTTGTATAAATTTTAAATTTTAATTTTTTTTAATTTTTTAATTTTTTAGATTTATAAAAAATTAAAGTTAAAAATTTTAAAATTTATAAAATAAAAAAAAATAAATTTAAAATTTTATAAATTTTAATTTAAATTAAATATATATATATATATATATATATATATATATATATATATATATATATATATATATATATGATGGAAACAAGGTTGTTCCCATCCGGGAACACCCTTGTTCCCACAAATGGGAGAAATTGTTATCCCTCCTTCTTAACGTGCTATTCTAGAATAGCCCGTTAAGAAGGGATAACAAATCCCCCTATTTTTTTATTGTATTTGGAGGATAAAGTGGGGATAAAGGAGTTATCCCCCTTTATCCCCCAATATATATATAACTAATCCATATATATATATAATTGTCTCAATCTCTAGTGCAAATAACAAAGGACTTGGTGGTTGATACCCGTGACTCGAGTTCGAAGCCTAGTTGCTTCATATTTCCAGCTAAGTTTATTTCAAACGATTATTAGCCGAGACTTATCTCACACTTCCGACTGATGATCAATTATTAGCCGAGACTCATCTCACACTTCAATGATTGGCTCTAATACCAACCGTGACGCCTCACAACTCACTTAACCTCTTGGATCTAGCTACCATCCAAAATATTATAGCCGGATTAAGAGATTTAGCCCTATTTATACTTTATATATATATATATATATATATATGATTAATTCACATCCTCGGGGTGTCACAGCTAACTAACTATTCCATAAATACGTGCTGCATTTAAGAGCTCAGATGCTACAGTCTCACTTAATTTATTTGGCTCGTCCTAACACAACTTATTAATCTGTTGGACTTATTTTTACGTAACAGAAAATTTGACTTATTTTATTATCATCATTTCGCATGTTCTGTTAGCTCCGTTGCCCCCTAAAAATAATTTCGTAATTACGAGGGGGGCAAAATATAGGGTTTTGAAAGACAAGAAGGTAACGTGAAAAAGTGATATATTATAAGAAAATTTTCTGTAATTTAATCTTTTTAATATGACAATTTTTACTACAAATATAAATAGATTTATTCTAAAACATAATAATTTTATGAAAGTGATATTATGCTCTATTTACTAACTACATATAGTAGATTAGATGGTTGGGTAGTACAACAAGGTAAGGAGAACAAATAGAGATTACATCAAAGCTTGGTCAAAAAGAGGCATCTCAAGGTAAGGAAAAATTTTCTCAGGAAAAAAGAAAAAAAAGAAAAAAAAAGAAAAAAAGCTGGTTTGTGAGATGACCATTGATAATAAGGACAAGCCCTTTTACTTTAATTCAATCATAGCAGAGTGATGAACTGCACTTAATTTGGAGTGTGTATGCTCTGAAAAAAAAAAGGAAAAAAAAAAAAAAGAAAAGAAAAAAGCTATTTCATGTTCTTATTAAATTCAGGGCCTTTGGCAAGCTTTTTAGGAATATTTTCTTCTTAATTTAAGCAAGCAGTTGAAAACAATCAACAGTACAGGTTAGCAGCCAGTTAAATATGCAAACATCTGAATATAAATATTAAATTTACTGTACTCCTTAAAAACTAAAGATTTTTGAAGAAAAAAAATAATCATTTTAAATATTTTTTGATGATACTCTGCTATACGAAATTCTGAGTTCGAGTCTCGTCAAACTTCTAACATTATTTTTTTATTTTTTTTCATTTGATTCAAGGTCGCGTTGGAAATCTATCTCTAAGGGGTCGTTTGGTTGCGGTATAGAACCGGGAATAGCGGGTTTATCCTCCTTATTTTTCCAAACGCTCCAGGAATCATCTGGTATTGCTTAACCCAGAACAAGGAGAATAGCTGGTATAACAAATCCCATCCTATTATTTTACTATAAAATTTTTTACCATATTACCCTTCTTATCTACTTTATCTCATCCCAACATATTATTTTAATAAAAACTCTCTCCTCACTCTCTCTCCTCTTCCCTCCTTTCTCTCTTCCCAATACACTCTCATCATCACAAATTAATATTATAAAATTTTAAATTTATTATTTAAAATAAATATTATAAAATTTATTATTTAAAATAAATATTATAAAATTTTAAATCTTAAAATTAAAATGTTGAAATTTTATATTTTAAATTTAAATTTTAATTTGAAAAAATAAAATATTAAATTAAATATTATTTTTAAATAATATAATTTAATTATGATTATAATTTTATTTCTATTTTTTTAAACCATTAATCCATTAATTAAAACGAAAAAAACGATTTTAATAAAGCTTGAGGGCAAAAATTTATAAATATTTAGCAAATATACGATTTTTCCAAATTTTAAAAAGATTTTATGTTAAAAATTTATTATTTAAAATAAATATTATAAAATTTTAAATCTTAAAATTAAAATGTTGAAATTTTATATTTTAAATTTAAATTTTAATTTGAAAAAATAAAATATTAAATTAAATATTATTTTTAAATAATATAATTTAATTATGATTATAATTTTATTTCTATTTTTTTAAACCATTAATCCATTAATTAAAACGAAATAAACGATTTTAATAAAGCTTGAGGGCAAAAATTTATAAATATTTAGCAAATATACGATTTTTCCAAATTTTAAAAAAATTTTATGTTAAAAATTTATTATTTAAAATAAATATTATAAAATTTTAAATCTTAAAATTAAAATGTTGAAATTTTATATTTTAAATTTAAATTTTAATTTGAAAAAATAAAATATTAAATTAAATATTATTTTTAAATAATATAATTTAATTATGATTATAATTTTATTTTTATTTTTTTAAACCAT
Source organism: Tillandsia fasciculata (assembly GCA_029168755.2). Classification (NCBI taxonomy): domain Eukaryota; kingdom Viridiplantae; phylum Streptophyta; class Magnoliopsida; order Poales; family Bromeliaceae; genus Tillandsia; species Tillandsia fasciculata. The sequence continues at coordinate 1,079,170 of CM054932.1, forward strand.
TAATCCATTAATTAAAACGAAATAATTAGATTTTAATAACTTTTATCACATTTTTTTAAACCATTAATCCATTAATTTTAATTTGAAAAAAGTTAACATTAAATTAAATGTAAAATTTTTAAATAATACATTTTAATTATGATTATAAATTTATTTTTATTTTCTTAAACCAATAATCCATTAATTAAAATGAGAAAAACGAGTTTAGAAAATTTTAATGACATAATAAAGCTCGTGGGCAAAAATTTATAAATATTTAGCAAATATACGAATTTTGCGAATTTTAAAAAAAAATTATGTTAAAAATTAATTATTTAAAATTAATATTATATAATTGTAAATCTTAAAATTAAAATGTTGAAATTTTATATTTTAAATTTAAATTTTAAGTTGAAAAAATTAATTATTAAATTAAATGTATTATTTTTAAATAATACATTTTAATTATGATTATAATTTTAATTTTATTTTTTTAAATTATTAATTCATTAATTAAAACGAACTAATTCGTTTTTAACAACTTTTATCACATATTAACTTTTGAGGGCAAAAAGGTAATTTACTCATCTTATTCTCTTTATCCCTCTTATTCCTCATTATTAAACCAACCACAAATTCTCTTATCCCTGTAACCATCCCAAACGCGTTTTAGCTCTAGTTCCGTACTTTATACTTATCCCCGGTTTAGCCAATTCCAGCTTATCCCGCTTCCAAACGCACCCTAACAATTTAAGCTTTTAAAGAAAAAAAATGATCGTTTCATATAATTTACCACATTCTTTTTGAATTTTTATTAAATCTTTCCATTTAAGAACTCAAAGAAAGCTTGTGGTGAATTACCATTATGGCCTTGTCTATTTGCACTAATGACTTTAAAGTCATTTTATCATCAGTTTAAGTTGGGGTAGTGCTTTGAAACTTTGTGAAACAAATTATTATTACTGTAAAAACTCAAGTTGTCACAAAACAATATTTAATGTTCAAGTTTTAATTATTATATATTTATCTCAATTAAAATAAAATTATATATTAAAAAAAGGGACACGAAATATATACGTGATACAATACAACTTGAATACGATAACTCGGCAGCTTTCAAAAAATCATGACACGAGGGCACTGTATGGTCACCCCTAATAAAAATATATTATTATTAATATAATAGTATATATTAATTTATTATATATAAAATATTAATTTTGTTAAAATATTATTATATTTTATAATAATGAAAGTTAATAAATATGAAAGTTAATTCATATATTTTAGAAAAAAAAAATCTCCATTATATATAATTTATTTATGTTATCCAAAAAAAATTATATTCATTGATTAAAAAGTAAAAATATTTATTATTTTATATTATATATGCATAAAAAATAAACTTTTTTAAAAAAATTAATGGAATGCGCTATGGACCAGCATCGAACTCGTGTCCATGACATGTCCGCGCCAAACACGCATCTGTCCGATGTACATGCGAGCTTTATAGCAGCGTCCGTGATACATGAAAGTAAAATCACTATCCAATTTTGTTTATATAAAAAGGCTTATTCATGCAAATATCTATTTTTTATGGAGTACTACATATACTTGTATATAAAAGTTTTTTTTTTTTTGGTTTGGTTGTTTAAAATGTATTGTTGTTTCTTGTACTACCCCAATAATTGTGACTTGATCCCTGTAAAATCAACAATAATACTTTACTTTAGACCATGGAATTTTATCAATCAAGAATCAACCAAAACAAAAAAAAAAAAAAAAAAAAAAAAAAAGAAAAGAAAAGGGGATCAATTTCAAAATTGGTTACTCATGCAAGTTAATTACTTGATGTAACAACACTTTGATGTATATTAAAGGAAATCGCCATAACAGATAGTTGCCGCGATCAAGTTTAATAAAGACTAAATTGCTAATGTTAGCAATAACAAATGTGGGGCTTGTGGTGGAAGAGGAAGCACTACAACAAAATTAGGCTATAGCGACACTTTTAAATATTTCTAAAATCTAAAAAAGTGTCGCTGACAAAAATACCGACACTTATTGTAAGTGTTGCTATATGTGCCGTCGCTAGGGTATATAGCGACACATTTTTGAAATGTGTCCCAAAAATGTATCACTATAACCTAATTTTGGATATAGATGGAATATAGATAGAACACTTATACAAAAGTGTCACAAACATGTGTCTCTATAACCTAATTTTATTGTAGTAAAGCACCGAAAGTGACCATTAGATCAAGTATGATGACTGACGTCTTATGGCTCTGATACTATAAAGGAAATCGTAATTGATGGAAAAATGATTGTTGTGCCCAATCAAGAGCACAAAACCAACACTTAATATATAGCATTATTGGATACAAAATATAATTCCATTATTCTTGGGATTATAATATTTACACAATTACATTCTATAAGTGTACAACATTTGAATTCAAATAGTTTCTATTTGGTGTGGTTGCCATACTTGCGAGACTGTCATTCTTGAGTTTCCTCAATTTCTCGTGATTTGAATACTTGTCATAATTGGTAGATTCTTGGTTATGAGAATTTGATTTATCCATAATCAATTCCTTAATTGTATAATCATTTGATCCTCCATTATATATTACAATATTATTGTATTTCTGACACTTGAGACAGATTACAAGATCTCGCCACTCATTTTCGAACAATTCGTATCCATCATACATGTTCACATTGCTAAATCGAAATCTTGGTCTCTATAAGAACCGCGCCAAGCGCGACAATTATGACAACAAGAAGGATTATGATGGCAAAGCACATATGCTTCCTTGTGTTCTTCTGTATCTTCTTGGCCACTTTCAGAGTCTCAGTTGCCTTATTGACATGATCAATTGAATTGGAGACCTAAAAAGAAGTACACTGAATGTCAGAGATGAACACAGTGAGACAGAAAAAAGACGCAATTTAGGGGTCGTTTGATATCGTCGTCATTTTCCTTAAACGCAAATTTAATCTGCCGCGATTTCTGGGTCAGACTTTTTAAATTATTGCAATCAAGTTCTGCAATCCGATCAAGTCAGCTAAATTGGACTGTAGGGCCGAATTAGAATAATTTAGAAAGTTCGAGCCAGAAATCGCAATAAATTAAAATTTGAGGATCAAAGTGTCACGGATTTTAAAGCTTGAGAACAAAATTTGCTAAATATATAGATTACGCGCAGTTCGCCATCTGTCGGGTTACTTCATAGCTAGAATTTGTGTCTCAAACAGTAAAACGATACCGAACGAGGCCTTAATTTTTTATTTATAAGAGGAGGGTGAGTTGGACCTGAGCTTCAATATCATTCAGCATGTCTCCTTGTGCATCAACCAACACAGCCATGTCCAAGAACATCTGACACAGTTGCAAATTCATGAGACCCAATGTGACAAAATTTTCATGCAAATAATTTTCACGTTGCGCGAATTCGATGTGCAGCAACATACTTGCTGCAAATCATGAAGCTTTTTCTCTAGCTCGAGGACGGCATCGTGCCGCTCTTGAATCTCTGCTACTGTGTCCAAAACCTGCACAACTTATACTCTAAAAGTTAACACTCTTCAGTAAAGTTTCTGCGAAGAGGTTTGGTGAGAATATACATAAATCATACCTGCCCTCGACCGTAACCTTCGATTGCGTTCTTGAATATATGCTCGCTATTTCCGGTCTCTATCAGCTGATCGATCATCTGTTCCACAATTTTCATGATTAGTACTATAAAGTTTAAATCAAAATTGAATAAGCAATCAAACATTTTTAAGTCTAATCTCACCTCCTCATCAGGTCGGGTTCCCGTTACTGCAAAAGTAGGAATAGAGCTCAGAATTTTGTTACATGTCAATGATTAAAATAAGTTCACTTTGATGATTATTTGTGGAGATAAAATGTGGTTACCTGTGAATACCCTCCGCTCGACTAATTCACGGTATTCATTCTGAATGTTTTGCCTAAAATTCTGTGAGAATGAGATTGAGTGTAAATGAAAATTCAAAATTAGTATATGCCCATCAAAGGGAACTCTAATCTTATTCGCTCAGTTAGTGATTTATAAACCGACTTTACCTGAAATTGCGATATACGCTCTTTCAATTTCTTTTTCAAAGCACTGCACGGCGAAAAGGGAGATAAATAGAAGAGATATTGCAAGGCTAATTTACCGGAAACTGAAAAGATTTCTATTTGCAGAATTACTGATGTCAGTTATTTGTTAAATGCGCAGAACCTTTCAGATTAATCAGAGATTTCTATTCGCATAATTACGTATGTGTAAGATGTTCTATGAGCAATCTTTTTTTTTTTTTTGGTTCTATCTTCTTCTCAGACAAGAAATAGCAACTTACTTACACAGTCATTGCCATTCTGGAACGGTCGACCGCAGTTCCCTTTTCGCATCCCGATTTCTGCTGATTGGCTAAATTCTGCATTCATTGAAAACACGAAAGAACAAGTACCTTTTCATCAACGGATTACAAATAATTTAAGTGACATTTTTTGTGATTTCAAGATTCAGTAGTCGACGGCACGGCAGGTTAAACACTAAACTCACATCTTTATCGAGCTGTTCGAGGCTTGTTTTAACTTTCAGCGCAATTTTGGCGACTTCTTCCACATCCTTCTCCATTCTTTCTTTGATTGCTGAATCAAAACAAGGATGAAATATTTATGTGATAATAGTCAAAAATTACATTGTGACGTACGAATAAACGGATTTATAAATTCGAAGGTCCACCTTTCATTGCTGAGGCCTTTGTCACATGCTGGGACTCATCATTTTCGGCCTAATTCAATCGATAATGAGTTCCATGAGATCAAAGTTTTTAAGATGTACATCTGATGTAATCAAATTCTTTTATGTATGATACCTGAAGCCTATGCAGCTGAGTGGTGATCCTCTCTATTAGTTTCTCTATTTCTCCAACCTGCCAGGTGAAAATAAATATCAATGGATTGCAAAATACAGAAAAATGCAAGAGAAATTCAATTTCTTGAGCTCTGAAATCTAATTCCATTCTGCAGCGAAATAACAGAAATAATTTGCATAAACATGCCGACAATACTATATTTAGGCTCCATTTGGGATTGCGGAGAGATTGCGTTATGTGCAGTGAGAAAGTACGATGAAAAAATATTCTGTTTGTTTTCGTACATAATATCGCGTTCTGCATATCGCAATAAGTCACCTAACTCCATTTTATTTAATAGCGTTAGATAAATCTCACTACCAAACTAGCTCTTAGTGTTGTGAATTGTGTTCATAGTTCACAAAAAAAGATCAACAAGCGAATAATTTATATTGAAGCTTCTACAAAAATATTGTTTCGAAAGAGCTGATTAATGAAGCATTGTCGCATTTTTTCCATTAAGAAGCTCATGAAACTTTCTAAGTGGGATCTTTTACTTTCGATGCTCAGAAGCTCATTTTAGTTTTCCACCACTGTTGAAGTTCCGGAGCTTCAGTTTGCTACGTAGACATCGTTTTTTCTTGCTTTTTACAGCAGAAAAGCTACTTTAGAAGCCGGGCGAATCTGACACTTTCAGATACAAAAACTACGCTATCACGCTGCTGATTTTCTCTGCTTAGAAAGATCAATGAATGAAGGAGAAGTACACCGTCAAATCGACCGAAAAAAAAAAACTATCTTAAAATACAGAAAAAATATATAACCTGTTTAAAAAATCCTTCCATTCCCAAATCTCTTGCGTCGATCGAAAATCTCCCCGAATCGAACTCTCCCTCTCCAGGGTAACGGCCGATCACCCTTTCAAATGATTCCTACGAGCACGAATCATAAAATAATTCCAACTTTTAATTATTAGTACTCATATTTCCTTTTATTCTGATATCTGTTATGACAGAGAAAAATGCAGCAGCTATTATAATCAAAATTTGATGGAAATTGATGAGGTTATGAATCAATTTTCATTATAAAACACAAAAATGTAGAGATTTTCAGGTAATGTTTTGTAATTTGCTGAAGAAAACGCCCAAATTCGTACGAATCGAAGCTCAAACACATTAATTTTTGCCAAATTTTTTTCTTCCTAATTCGTGAAATTAACCTAATTCACCGAAAATTCAACAAATAAACAGAAATTAGAAGCCAAAAAAGACGAATTGGGAGATACCGTAATAAGATTGTTCATCTTGATCCGAAATTTTGCGTTGATAATTTGAGAGGATTAAAGAGTTTGGGGGTTTTCCGACCCCTTTATTTATTTTTTTTTATTTTTTTTATTTTTTGCTAGAGGAGGGAATGAATAATAATATATTAATTAATATTAATAATAATAAACAATAAAACGATTTTTTTTTATTTATTTGTTCGAGTAAATTCGCGCCAAGCGCGGAGACGTGACCTGGCGCTTCCCCGCCAAAAATAACGGCTATAACGGTCAATATGTGAATTTCCGAAATTACCCCTGTCGTTGTACCTGATTCATAGCATCCACACGTTTGGGACAAATGGTTACGTGGACCCGGTCCACCACATCAGCCATGAACCAAACTATTATTTTTTAGTGTTAATTTTATGCTTCTCCATAAATATATTTTTATAAAATTTAATTTTTTTATTTATTTTTTTAAAAAAATTAAATTATTCATATATATCTTTCTGGTCTGTTACCGTTAATTTATTATTTATTTTTTAACGGAATATACATGAAATGATAATTTTATCCTTACAAATATATCCTTTCAAAAGTCTCAAGTATTAACAAATTAATATACCTATGGTTAATTAAGTATAATACCTGAAATTATAAAAAGATAAATTTATCTCACTCACTAACCAAGGTTAAGTGTTTAACCTATGGTTAACTATATTTTTCTAATGGACATTGACAGTAGAGATATACACGAACAATTTAGAACTTTTAAAAAGATAAATATAAAAAGTTAAAATTTGTAGAGATATATTTGCTATTTGATATGTTTATAGGGAGCTGTATAAAATTAGGCTTATTTTTTACTAGAGAGGCTTAAAAATGCAAGGTTTTGATTGGATATATATACATATAGAGTTCGGCTATTATGCTATCAATAACACCAAATAAATATTTGGTGCTATCAAGTTTTCTGCCGTTAGATATAGTGCTTTGATCATTTTTATCATTTAGATCATATTATTTCACCAATCATTCACTGAATTATAGGAAACTTTTATCATCATAACTGCGCACCCCTTCATTACAAGATCAAAAACTTAATAGCACTAATGACTTGGTGCTATTACTGTCAGTGGTAAATGGTTTCCGTTGCTACCCATTTGTTTTCGATAATGGAGCTTCCAAATCGACGATCGACACTGTTGAACATGATATAAACCACTATAAGTATCTAGATATTAAATTTCAAATCTTTTCGACATCATTGACCTAATGATCAAAGGATTGCAAAATTTATAATTTTAATAGTAGATATGAGCCTTTTGCTAATTTAACGGTGTAAAAAAAAATCTAAATTAATTAAATTTTAGTTATAAAATTTTTTAAACTATTTAAAACAAGATTTATGCTCTCAATCTTGATTACACGATTCCTATCATAACTTTTTAAAGAATATTTATTTTTAATCATTCATTTTTGTGTTCATTTGATGGATAAAAAAGAATGTCGAAAAAATATAAAATTTAATTTTCAAATGGTTTAAATTGTCTAGATCACATTTATCGATGCCGATCGTCGTTTTGAAAGCTCCATCATCAAAAATAAATGGATAACAATGGAGCAAATTCGCTATTGGCAATATTCCTGCCTAGCGCTCTCTCTCTCCCTCTCTCTCTCTCTCTCTCTCTCTCTATATATATATATATATAGTTCGGCTACTATACTCGTAAAAGTATTAAGTACTTGGTGCTTGTAAATTTTTCACTGTTGGATCTAGTCCATTGACTAATTCCATCCCTTAAATCATACTATTTTACCAACTACCCACTAAACTCAAGAGACCCATTATTATTCTAACCACACATTCTTTCATTCAAGGGTTAAAACTCTACATGCAAGCACCAATAACTTGATACTTTTAAAAATATATAAACTCAATTATATATATATATATATATAGAGCTTAGGGCTACTATACTCTTATAAGTATAAATTCCTTTATACTCATAACTTTTTCATCATTGGATGAAGAAATGTGCGGTTAGGATGATAGTGGTCCCCCTAGGGTTTACTAGGTTGTTGGAGAAGTAGTAAAAATTTTAGTAACTACTATAATCCTAACCGCGCATTTCTTCATCCAAAGAGTGAAAATTTATGAGTATGAAAAATTTTTACTCATAATAGTATAGTAGCTGGATCCTATATATAAACTTTCGCTGCGGAAAATTTTTTTTTTACTCATAACAGTATAGTAGCCGACTGCCTATAAGATGTTGTATTTATATTGTTGAATATGAAATATTAAAGCACTCTAAGTTTTTCAATAGTTAGTGGGCTACTTATAAAATGGTATCAGTATGGGAGATGAATTTTCTGAATCCAAGTTCCATCTTATCAAGTTTTTTTCTATTTACTTTAAGACACAAATTTACCGTATACGAAAATTAAAATGGTGATCCGACTTTGATATTGCTTATCTATAGTTGGTGATAATTATTAATTCAAAAACTTGAACGGCCAGAAATATATAATCAATTTATTTAAAACGTACCGATGTAATGCCTACGAATCTCGATTATAATTCAGTCCAATCAGCTTCACGCCACTTCGAGCTGGACTTGGTACAATTCGACCTTCCGCCATTTTGAACGCGATTCAATCTAATCTGACCTCTTGCTATATAGTAGGATCCATGCTGATATTTTTAAACCAACCGTCTTAGAATACCATTTTTTTAATAACTTAAATTTTTATATTAGTTTATTTGTTGCTTAAAGCAATATAAAAAAAAACTTAGCTCACTAATATTTCACTTTTTTTTATAGGCCGTGTTTGGAATTGACACTACAATAAAACTATACTATAGCGATGTTTTTAAGTGTTTTAAAATTTTTTAAAAAAATACTGCTGAAAAAATATCGACACTAGGGTGTATAGCGATACATTATTTTAATATGTTCCAAAATTACGTCTCTATAACCTAATTTTAAATATATATGAAATATAAATAAAATACTTGCAAAAAAATATCACAAAAATTTATCGTTATAACCTAATTTTATTATAGTGTGAGGCTCATCTAATGCGGGTAGAAAAAGCAGAGTTGGGACGAAAGCACATTGAAATATACTTTTTCATTTTTTCACTAAAATTACAGTAAATATATCGTAAATGACTCATCGCGATATACAGAAACTAATAATATTTGTGAAAACAAGTTAATGTAATATATTTTATTATGGTAATTTTTTTATCAAACGCGGCGCAATTTCTCCGCAATCGGAAACAGAGCCATAATCTTATGGGCTTAATTAGTTGCATTATATATCTACACCAATCTCAAAAACTATTGGTTTTAATTAACCACAGCAACTAACTTTGTATTAGTTACTTAATTATATATATATATATATATATATATATATATATATATATATATATATATATATATATATATATGAAGAAGTGCTTTAATTAAATATTTTTAAAAAAGTGCTTTAATTAAATATTTTTAAAAAAGCACTTTTTATCCATGCGCATGCAAAGGTGGCCAAAATCACACAAATGGAATTCTCTTCTGTAAAGCAAGAGATTTCATAGCCAATAATAATAAAATAAAGGTAAAATTGTATGGAGGGCCCCTAGATATTAACTTTTTGAATTGACACCCCTCTAACTTTTGATTTGATTAAGTCAAAAAATTGAGATTATAATCAAATTGATTTAATAATTTTAATCACTTTTAAAAATAAAACTAGACTAAATAATTGTTAATTTATAACTAGAGTCATTATATATACTTGATCACTACAACAAAATTAGGTTATAGGGACACATGTTTGTAACACTTTTTTTAAATTTTTTATTTATAGTCCATCTATATTCAAAATTAGATTATAGGGACACAATTTTAGGACACATTATAGTAATGTATCGGTATATATATGTATCGCTATATACCCTAGCGACGGCACATATAGCGACACTAATGACAAGTGTCGGTATTTTTTTCAGCAGTATTTTTTTTAATTTTTAGCAACACTTAAAAGTGTCGCTATAGCATAGCTTTATTATAGTAGATAATTTTTAGCCTAACTAAGCACAAAAAACTCAAATAAAAGCAATAAATTAAAAGTTGAGGGGTCCACCGTACATTTTTACCTAAAATAACTATATGAAAAACTTTTAAACATGTTAATCAAAAAAAAAAAAAAAATCGAGTTACACTCAAGCTTTAACATGCGTGCAAACCTTTCTTTCTAAAACTTTTTCTAATTAATACTTTATGTAGTGGGATATTAATTGCATATATATATATATATGCATGGGGGTTTCATTTCAATATTATTATTATTATTATTATTATTATTATTATTATTATGTATATGTATATGGTGGTTTCGACGTAGATTTGCACCATTAATTGTGCAACTTTGGTGCAATCTTATGTGACAAAAAAACATTATCTTCTTATATATCTTGATTAATTAATAATAACTATTTGTGATTTACCTAAACATGTCGCCTTCGTGAGATTCAAATCTAGTGAAAATAGTACTCTTATACATTACATATATTTGTACAAGTAATTTAATTATTTATTATGAAAAATACAGTTCTAAATATTTTGTTAACTTAATTTGTGTGAAGCAATCATTGTTCTGCTAAGAACAGCATTTTTAATATTTATATGCAACATACACTCCATTTAACTCGAACTCATAATATCGATATCATATTCTAATTAATACTATGTTAACTTATATATGTGAAATAATTACATTCAATATATTTGTTCAGTAAAAAAAAAATTGTTGGAGAAAATATTCACCCATCTAAACAGTAATTTGTATGCCTAATTAAGCACTCTCTCGAACTAAATATAAATCTCATAATTAACTACAAGAAACCATCAAAAAGATACTCTTAAATAAGTAAATCTAAGTACTTGATCAATAGTTCTTTTTTTAGTTCAATTTTCCTTAGTTACTCTCAAGTAGGGATCTTTCTATGTTTTGCACTAAAGTGATTATTAAAGTAAGTATAAATAATATATATTCTTTTATTATTATAATTATTATTCCCAATCCACCAACTTTATAAAACAACTAAAGTGGGATATATAATATATAAGAAAAACTAATATATATATTTATAACATATAACAATTCTTAAGTAACTAGCATATATGATTGGGTCCACTCAAATGTTGCCCTATAAATAGGACCATTGTGTAATGTGTATGCAATATTATACACAAGAGAAGCTAACAAATATATAGTATATATACTTGAGCAATAGTAGTGTGTGTGAGGTGTGAGAAAATGGCCATGGGAAGAGGCAATGTCAATCTTGTGCTCCTCTCCTTTTTGATCATCATGATATGCGCGCCGCACCGCATACTTGCCGACACCCACGTCGTCGGAGATGCACAGGGATGGGGATTCTCCGTCTCGTACGACAACTGGACTGGCGGAAAGAGCTTTGCTGTTGGCGATACCCTCGGTCTCTCTTTCTCTCTCTCATTCTCTCTCACGCACACACAATCACGAGCTTATAACTGGAATGAAACAACAGTTTCTCTCTAAAAAGTTTAAACTATCAGAGAACGCAATGTTAATATATATATTTTTTTGTTTTTTGTTTATCTGTATCGTTATAGTATTCAAATACGAAGCGGGGCTCCACAACGTCGTGCCGGTGAGCGCGGCAGGCTACCGAAGCTGCAAGGCTTCGTCTTCGGAGGCCTCGAGGGCGGTGACGACGGGCGACGACAAGCTCTCTCTGAAGAAAGGGGCCAACTACTTCATCTGCAGCATCCCGGGGCACTGCGCCGCCGGCATGAAGATCCAAGCCTTCGCCCAGTGAGCGACCCGACCCGACCCGACCCGACCCGACCCGGCCCAGCCCGAAAAGCAATATCTTGGGCTGTTTATAATATAAATAATGAGCACAACATGGGCCATGCATGAACTACTAGTGTTGCTAATTACTTTTCACTTTTTACTGTTTAATATAATCCATCAGTGTGAGACTATATAATGTAATAGTGCTATATATGAGTGTGGCAATAAATGTACTAACTAGTTTTCAAGTACTATGCAACTCTACTTAACTAGTAATGTGATCAAAGGATGATACCTAGATGGGGCTTCTTAATTTCAAAAATAATCCTCTCTTAATACATGTTAATTATGGATTAAAACAATATACGCATCCCATCGCTAGAATAGTATCGAAATGAACTGTGTCTCGAAACATTCTCACGTTGAATCTGTTTTTTTAGTAGTTAGTTTCAGTCCAATCCCGTCTCTTGCCACAGGGTAGGATGTTGGTCTTTTTAAACCGATAATCTCCCCATCAGTTGCATATATTTACAGTATGTACGCAATCAAGTAATTTAAAGCGTATACATACAACGCACATAGATCTCGATTGTAACTCGACTCAACCAGTATCATGCAATTTCGAATATGACTTGATCCAAGCTGACCTCCCGTCATTTAGAATATGACTCCGTTCAACCTGATTTTTTACCATATGATAAAATGCTGGTCCCTCTAAGCTAATATTATTGCCTTTATTTTTGTTGAACAATGACATAGCAAATCATTCTACAAATAGAAGTATATAAGAATGAGTTATATCTCTCGAATTTGGCTTATTTAATTAATAAATAAATACGGAAAAAGGGAGTGGAGTCACAAGTGATGAGGCCAAGATTATGAACTTACTGGCTTATTGAATTTAATTTTTTTTTTATCAAATTAATTTGTAATGTTTATTATTTATTTTAATTAAATTTTTGTGCAAGATTTGTGGCTGATGTGGTAAATTTTATTCCGCGCTAATGACAGTGAAAACTAAACTCAAATAAGTATATGTTTTAACAAATTTAATAATAAAGATTCAAAAGTTAAGAACTAAAGTGAGAAAAAAAAGGGGGATAAACACCAGAGACTAAAATGCAATTAACACAAAATAGAGGTCCTAACACTAAGGTGCGTTTTGGTTTCTTGGAAAAATATAAAAAACATTTTTCGAGAAAAAAAATATGATATAAAAACTCTCTTTTCAGTTTGGTTTTTATAAAAAAACCCAACTATTTTAAATTTTTTTAAAAAATTTGAAAAACAAAATCACTAATTTTTCCAACCAATTGGGAGAAAAACTGAGAAAGAGAATTTTTATTAATTTTTTTTTCTCCATTTTTCAGAGAATAGAACACCCCCCAAATTCTCCAAATCTCTCCAAAATTAGTCGGCGCCGAGACATCCTTCTCTGCCGAATCCTATGTTTTACGGTATCGGCGCCGTACACTAATTTTGCCGACTCGTGTATTGTACATTTTTCTCTCTAATATTTATTAGTCGGCGCCGAAACCACCCGTTTCGCCGACTTCTGCAACGTATATTGTCCCTTCCAGCGTCGTTCTCGCTGTGTGGGTAGTTCCTCTGCTGCTGCTGCTTCTTCTAATATCAGTTTAAATTGTTAGAGAGAGAGAGAGAGAGAGAGATGGGGGGGGAGGTGCGACGTTACTCGTTCCCAACGATCCCCACGGTTCCCCTACCTCGAATTAGCCCTAATCCCCACCAAATCCCTTCCCAATTCGTTGCGGCGAGTTCGTTCGCCTTCATTTTTAGGGCAATGGCGCCGTTCCCGAACACTAGATCTCTATTCTCTTTGACCCTCCATTTCCCTGCCCCGGAGATGATGGATTCGGCGAGGAGCTGGTTTCAGAAGAGGAAGACGACGGGGAAATCGATGCTGATCGCGAAAAGGGGCGATTTGGCGAGGCGGGAGAAGCGATCGGGCGCCGCGGGGGCGGAGCCTTCCGAGATTACTCAGCATAGGGTTGCGGCGGCGAAGCAGTATATTGAGAATCACTACAGGGAGCAGCTGCGGATCCTCCACGAGCGCAAGGAGCGGTAAATCTCAAAAAACACACATATATATATATATATATATATATATATATACATATTTTTCCTTTTCAATTAGTTCAGTAATATAAGACTCGTTTAGTGATTAGGATTAGCATTCTTTTGGCTTGGGAACAAATTGTGCTGGGATAACATTTAAGATAGTAGGGTTACAGATTTTAGTTCAGTAATATAATTCTTGCTGAGTAATTTAGATTAAGCTGCATTAACGTAGGGCAAATTGCGCTGGAATAACATTTATGAGTTTTGCACTTTGTTTGAAATTATAGGAGTAGATATAGTGATTAGGGTGTCATTTTTGATGATTGCAGGGTTAGCTATACTTAAAGAATATAACTTTAAATGGATTACTGTAATAACTTGAGATAACTTGCGTGATAGCACATTTCTGTAGTTTAACCAGAATAATAAATCATTGGTTATTCTCTAAACTGTTTTCCCTCCTGTTTAACTACATTTTGGTAGAACAACGATCAATGTCAGTCAATGAGCAGCTAGAAAGCTTCTTCTTTGATCGTTGCGTGCTTTCTTTTAACTTAACTGGTTATGTTCTCCCAACAGGCGTTCGATTTTGGAGCAGAAGTTAGCAGACGATCATGTGTCTAAAGAAGAGCAAAATAGGCTGCTGAAGTACTTAGAGAGAAAGGAGTCGGAGTACATGCGCCTCCAACGGCATAAGATGGGGGTTGCCGATTTCGAGGTTTTGACAAAGATAGGAAAGGGTGCTTTCGGGGAGGTGAAATTTTTCTACCAACTCTTATTGTTCTTGTTATGAATTACTATATTTGTTTACCTTTCTCTAATTCTTGCTATGGTGCTAAGATGTTTTATCTGTGTTTCTTTTGTACAGTTCCTACAACAGTTCGTTATTATCTGTTTATAATTAGCTGACTAAATAGTTTATCTTTATTTCAATCTTTAAGAAATTGCTATTGATAGGCCAATTGTAGAAGTTTTAACCAAGTATGAGTGAAAGAATGTATTATGTCTGCCTAAAGGTCAACGTATTAGGAATGGGCACAAAGCATGGCTATTCATTTATATCAAAGCTTAAAAGCATTACACAACTGTATTAAACCATCTTCAGATAGGAATCACTTTTTCTCTAAAAATCAGAATTTATGAACTTTATTACTATTGCTAAGTTTATTCATTTTATTGCACAGGTTATGACCTGTAGGGAGAAGACAACCGACCGTGTATATGCGATGAAAAAACTTAAGAAGTCTGAGATGCTACGTCGAGGCCAGGCATGTATTTGCATATTTGCAAACATGTTAGTCTTGGTCTAGTTTCTTTTATATAGCTTAAACTCACAAATTATAATTATGTCCAGGTTGAGCATGTTAGGGCAGAAAGGAATTTCCTTGCTGAGATTGATAGTGATTTCATCGTTAAACTCTACTGTTCTTTCCAAGACAATGAGTACTTATATCTCATAATGGAATATTTACCGGGTGGGGATATGATGACCTTGCTTACAAACAAGGAGACTTTAAGTGAGAATGAAGCTAAATTCTACATTGCTGAGGCAGTTCTTGCAATTGAATCAATCCACAAACACAATTATATACACAGGTTTGTCAAAAAGTTAGATAAATGCTCTAGTTCTTTGCTTTTGTGCTTCTTTGGCCTGGCTTCTGGAATAGCCTCTCTATGGAAAACAAAAGGTCTGGAGCTTTTTCTATGGAAGAAAAGCTGAAATGAGCTTCTGGATCAAAAAAGCAGAAGCTTCTATTTGAACTTTCTGCTTCTGCTGCAGCTGGAAGCTGTTGATCTACATGCAAAAATTGTTAGTGCTTTCTCAAGCAGTACATCTGCAAAAGCTCTGGTTGGAGCAAACAGGCCCTATGCAAGCTGTTATAAGTGGTAACCCTCTTTATTTTATGTTACAGAGATATCAAGCCTGATAATATGTTACTAGATAGAGATGGCCACTTGAAGCTGTCGGACTTTGGTTTATGCAAATCTTTGGACTGCAATACATTACCTGATCCACATGATTTGGCTGATGGAATGACTATACATGTCGACGGGCAGTCATTCTTATCGAAGCTCTCACAGAAGGAACATCTACAATGCTGGCGACAGAACAGGCGTAGCCTGGTAAACAGCCTTCAAAGTTTGTTAGATTTATGCTACCTTTGCAGGCATTATAGTATCTTCTGGGTGAATTTTGCACCTGTCTATTCAATGTATTACCGAGGATAGTACTGAGGATAGAGTAATTAATGATAACATGATAAGTTTTTGTTTTGGCTTGGCCACTGGAATGACTTTTCTACTTGAGAAACAGAAGCTAGGCATTTGACTAAAAACATTGAGCTTCTAGCTAGAATAGGGAATCCAAATGAGCTCTTAAAGACTCTGAGCTTCAAAAGCAGAAGCTTAGAATTTAATGAATCAAAGGACTACTCAAGCAACACTTCTGCAGAAGCTGCAAACCTTAATCTTCTCTATTTCTCCATTTTCAAGTTTGCCTGAAGCTATTTTAAAATCTGCAGGCTTACTCTACTGTTGGTACCCCGGACTACATCGCTCCAGAAGTTTTACTGAAGAAAGGATATGCAATGGAATGCGACTGGTACTATTATACCGTGGGCTGTTTCTCTATTATTTCATTTTTTGGGTTAAATGTCATTTCAACTTTCATTGAGATGATTTGTTATTCATATATGAAGTATATCTCTCTCCACTTGCAGGTGGTCTCTTGGAGTTATTGTGTATGAAATGCTTGTGGGGTATCCTCCATTTCATTCTGATACAACTATGGCAACCTGCAGAAAGGTGAATATCAATTGTAACTCGTATGATTGTTATATGGTGTTTTCGAGTTCTTGATACATCGGATTGTATGATATATTTGAAGTTTGGATGTTCTATTTAGTTTTTAGGATTTCTATTTAGGAAGCAATCATATAATTCATTTTGTTCCTTCATCTTTGATGAATACGCTCGAAAATTGTTTCACCTTAGTCATATTCGCATAGAGATGAAAAATTCAATTGCAAATCTTTTGCTGAAACAATAATTAGAGCAGTTCCTATTATTTTGCATGGAAGCCGGGCTAAATTGTTGTATATCTATATGGGCAAGTCTAGTATGACTTGTATTAATGATAATTTAAGTATAAAATTTGTAGTTTTCTTGGTTTTCTATCTATGACATGAAACTTGTGTTAATTTGTTAAGATATCAATTTTAGTTTTATAACTTAAAAGCCATATCTGATTTTATGGATATTTTGCAGATAGTAAATTGGAAAACATATCTAAAATTTCCTGAAGAAGCAAAACTTTCTGCGAAGGCAAAAGATCTCATTTGTCAGCTCTTGTGCAATCCTGACCGGAGGCTCGGTAGGAAAGGTGCCAGCGAAATAAAGGTTGCTTTCTTTGCTTGGACTAAATTATGTATTTCAGTAATAGTTATATAGTGCATACTAAACTTCTCGTTCTTTTGCCTTGTCAAATTTTAGTCTCATCCTTGGTTTAAGGGCGTGCAGTGGGATGGATTGTATCAGATGGAAGCCACATTTGTACCTGAGGTTAAAAATGATTTGGACACCCAAAACTTTGATAAGTTTGAGGAGGTTTGTTTTTTCTTAACCGTAGTTACTGTCGTTCTTTTTTGAGGTTTTTACATTATTACATATATATCCCTGCAAAATCTAAATTTTCTTGTATATTTCTCAAGAATGCAATTCCTTACAAAAATACCCTCAGTTTAGGGTGTTGTCTTTGATTCATGGGGGTCCATTTTTCTTTCCTCAAGGGTATACATGTAAAGCAAGTATTTGAAATTGTGTAGGTGGCAATCAAATTTCCACATATATATATATATATATATATGTAAATAGATAGTTTTGCAGCAGTATATATGTATATCCACACAATCCTTTCTTTTCTCTCGAGAAACATTAACTTATTAAGAATATGTTCTTACAAATGTTTGCGATTACAGAGTGATAACCAGCTTCAAACTTCACTTAGATCAGGCCTTTGGAAAAAGGTATGCATTCTTGGTGCTACAATAGATTTTCCATTCTCTGTGTTATGCAGTTAACTCGATTTATCATTCAGTATCGACAATAATTTTCCTTCGTCAACTTATTCATTCGAGTATTCGAAAGCGGAGTTTTCAACTGCCGTGTGTGCTGCAGAATTTGAGACCCTTACATATTTCGCGTTTAATCCATTTCTCATGTGGCTTCTTTTTGTCATTCCACAGATTCTTTCCTCCGACGATTTAAGCTTCGTAGGCTACACGTACAAGAACTTCGATATTGTAGATGATCATCAAGTTCCCGAATTAGGTTACATTTTGCCACCTGCCTCTTCCACTCTTACAACTTCTTTGTAAATCTTGCTGCCGAAATGTTATATCAGTAACAAAGTAACTTCTGCCTTCTTTTTTAACAGCCGAGCTGAAAAGAAAGTGCAAGAGAAAACCGCCATCTGTAAAATCTCTCTTTGGTACAGTTCTTCCCTTTTTCCTTCAACTCGGCATATCGAGACCTTTGGTACATGTCTCTCATTTTGTTCATTTTTCTCGTCACTTTCAGCAAGTTCAGATAGGGAGCAGCATACAGAGCAAGAGAGCCCACTTTTTCAGTTACCTTCCCAACTAGATTTTCCGAAAAGCTGCAGTGTGTCTTTTTTATAGACCTGCCGCGAAAAACACCAGTAATTGATCATACTGGTTAGAAAGTTGATAGAATAGTTGATAGAATACATACTTCTCTGTACAGTTTGTTCTCCATTTTGTAACACACAGTAGCAGAAAGATTTGATGTACTTTATATTTTTTTGATCTTATGCCTTTTGTACATGTAATGTGTCTATGGTATCAACTCATATTTCTTTTTTTAAAAAAAATACTTTCAATTTATCTTATGTAAATGTAATGAATGGAACTTTTGGAAGTTAAAAAAGCCATGTTAATTATTTGCACCTCAACTCTTCTTTTATTTATCCAACTTTAAGATGTACTGATTCTTAAGTTTTTTTTTTTAAAAAAAAATTTAGGGTTAATTTTATATAGTTTTCTCTAAATATATTCTTATAAAATTTAATTTTTCATATTTATCTCATTATAAGTTCTAAGTTGTTCATATATATTCTTACCGTCAATGTTCGGATAAATTTATTTTTTTATTTTTTTTAGATATTATACTTAACTATATGTATATTATTTTAATGAGCGAAACTTTTAGAGGGACATATTTTTAAGGATAAAATTGATATTTCACCTAAAAATTAAATAGTAAGGGTTAGTTTGGAAACCTCCAAAATAGAGTTTTAAGCGATTTTACTCCGTATTTTAAAAAGTGCCTTTTTTTTATTAGTTAGCCCGTTTAGATGACCAAATAACGAAAAAATATTACAACATAATATTACTATTTCAGAGTATTTTTGGAAAAAAAAAAAAAAAAAGTTAGACCGGCTAAAAAAATTTCCTATTTCACGTAGGGCTTATCCCTCGCCTTTTTTCGCATTTTGCATCTCTTTAAAAATATAAAATTTAAAAATTAAAAATTAAAAATTAAAATTTAAAATTTAAAATTCAAATTTATTTTTAATTTTTGATTTTTAATTTTTAATTTTTAATTTTAAATTTTAAATATTTAATTTTAAATTTTAAATTTATAATTTATAATTTAAATTTAAAATTTAAAATTTTATTTTTTATTTTTTAAATTTTATTTTTTATTTTTTAAATTTTATTTTTTATTTTTTAAATTTTAAATTTTTTATTTTTAATTTTATATTTTATATTTAAATTTTAAATTTTAAATTTTAAATTTATATTTGAATTTTTAAATTTTAAATTTTAATTTTTAAATTTGAAAATTGAAATTTAAAATTTAAAATTTTACATTCAAATTTTTAAATTTTAAAATTCAAATTCAATTTTAAAAATTTTAAATTTGAAATTTAAAGCCTAATTTTTAAATTTTAAAATTTAAAAAAAAAATAAAAAATAAAAAATTTATATTTTTAAATTTAAATTTTTGTATTGAAAGTTTAAATTTAAAACAGAGTATTTTTGTAAAGTTCACAATCCAAACAGCTAAAAACAGAGTAATATTTTTATAGAGTATTGAATTTTTCAATATATATACGTTGTAAAATAAAACTCTATTTTATTTTTTAATAATTGCCAAACAGATCCTAACTTTATGATAACAAATTATAGGGATATATATAAACAATTTAAAATTTTTGAAGGAATAAGTAAAAAAAGTTGAGGTTTGTAGGAATATATTGCTATTCTGTTTATTTATAGGAAGCTGTATGAAATTAATACGCTTAAAAAATATTATAATTATAAAAATAATTTTGAAAAAAATATATTTATAGAAGGTGAATAATTTAAATATTAAAATTATTTTTTAAATTTAATGCTATATTTTTTTAAAGAAAATTTGAATGTAATAAATATATAAATTACGCAAAACGATGAATTATTTATAGCTATTTCGTTTCCGCGCTACATTGGGTTTTACGTTAACCCTAGCTCTCTACAAAACCCTAGCTCCCGCACGAGATCGAGATCGAGATCGAGAGAGAGAGGGGGAGAGGGAGAGAGAGAGATGAAGGTGGTGGCGTTGGTGAGCGGCGGCAAGGATAGCTGCTTCGCCATGATGCGATGCATCGATTACGGGCACGAGGTCAATTCTTTGTAATTTGGATTCTGAATCCTCTTTTTATTTCTTTTTTTCTTCGATTATTCGTTGATTTGTGAGCTTAAATTGGGTGTGATTGCTTGTAGATTGTTGCTTTGGCTAATCTTATGCCGATGGATGATTCTGTGGATGAATTGGATAGCTATATGTATCAAACTGTAAGATTCTTCTTTGTTTTTGTTTTTGTTTTTTTTTGTTTTTTTTGTTTTTTTTGGGGTGAAAGTGTGGAGAATTTACCTGAACTATAACGCGTTTGAAATCGATACATGAAATGATGAAATTTAAGAGTTTTAATCTAGAAATGCAAGCATGCCTGTTTTGAAATTGATTCATGAACTTTGAAAGTTTCAATTTTTGAAATGCAAGAATGCCTCACCTGAATTGAATTGCACCGGGAATCATCTTGTGTCTTATAGGTAAAAAAAAAGAGAAAAAGCAAACATGTGTGTATGCGGGAATGGCATGCATCTTATATCTGTATATTGTTGTTTTTCATATGTGGCAAACATGTGTGTATGAATATACATCTTCATGTATATTCATATTCGTAAACATGCGTCTTATATCTGTTTATAGTTGTTTTCATATGAACTCTGCGAATTTCTCATTTCACTACAATGTTTGGTTCGCTTGAATCAGCAAAGAAAATGTTCTTGCGAGATTTGAAACTGTTTAGAGTATAGTTTCGCCAGTAATTTTATGGGAAAATGAGAAATCTTTACTCTTACTGGGCACAAAGTTTTTCAAAATTCAATAGTTAAACTTGTTAGGATTTGTATCTCTCCGAATGAAGGTCATTGTTTTCAAAATGTAATAATATATGCATTTTTATCATCTAACTAGGTTGGCCACCAAATTATAGTTAGCTATGCGAAATGTATGGGGTTGCCCCTCTTTCGAAGGCGGATACGAGGAACGTCAAGGTATGCTACTTGAGTTCTTTTTGTTGCGTGAGGTGCTTAGGGACATTATGTGTAACCTAGATTTTCCAAATCTTTATTTGCGTTATATGTTGCAGCCATGCTGCTCCTATTTTAGTTACCTTTTTCATTACTTCGACATGTCTCTTTGCAGTTCTACTCATTAAGATATTGGGTGCATTCGGGTTGTAAATTATTTTGGTCCTTTGATGCTTAGAAAGATGCTTATGAAATTCTTTCAAAAGTTATGAAATGTACTAGCTAACCTTATAGTATTTGACACATTTTCGATGGAATATCATCTTAAGAACCAAATGTGATATTCAGTCGAAAATGTTATATTAGGTAGTAGAATCAAAACTACTATAAGGTTATGTGGTTAACTCAGAAGCATTTAAACTTCAGGTGCCTATTTGAGAATGCGCTATATTTCAGCTTAGGGCTCTATGTTCTTACCAAAATTTTATCCATGTAAAGATGTCTTATCTAAGAGGTACTTCGCTACCCATCACTATTCAACATATGAAATTACTAAAAGATTTCCATGATTTTCTGTTTTATAAGTTGTGTTTTTCTCCTTATGATTCACGAATTATACCATGATAGGGATCAGCGTCTTAATTATGCCGTCACTCCTGGAGATGAAGTAGAGGATTTGTTTATTCTGTTGAACGAAGTTAAACAACAGATCCCTTCTATTACTGCGGTTTCTTCTGGTGCAATTGCGTCGGATTACCAGCGGCTACGAGTTGAGAGTGTGTGCTCGAGGTTAGGCCTTATTTCTCTGGCTTATTTATGGAAACAAGATCAAACTTTCCTCCTTACAGAGATGGTAATCTTTAATTTTATTTTCCTTTATCTATTTTTGGTTAAGCTTCTTGTTATTACTTCCGTTGATGATGATCATGGTGATGCTCATTTAGATTTCCTATTGCTGATTCTTACCAGATAAGAAGGGGTATTGTAGCAATCACTGTTAAGGTATGAGATGCTCTTTAAAATCTATGTTTAGCTCTATCCTTTTAAGTAGTACTGATCTCTGGGATTTGTAGGTCGCAGCAATAGGGTTGAGCCCTGCAAAGCACTTAGGCAGAGAACTTGCTGATCTGGAGGTCCCACTTCTTGAACTAAAAGAGTATGGAGACATACATTAATATAGTAAATTTCCTTGCTTCTTGTTAACTGTCTCCATAAATGCTTCATTGTCTAGAAGTTAAATTATACTCTCAATCTGGAAAGTATAGGATTTGTAGATTAGGGGAAGTATTAAAAAGAAAAAAAACTGCATCCATGTAGCTGGTCATATCCACCTCCTTCAAGAAGGTAGGATATATGTAGCCTTTCCATGTTATGAATGGGCTTTTTCATCAATCAAACCGCAATGCAATGTCACATGCGACTTTAACTTGTAACTCATGTGGCTCTCTTGCTTTGAATTTAATGGGGTGCGGATCTATTGGACTGTACTTTGTGGAGATTTTTTTTTTTGCACTTATGTTTTCCCATAGAAGTCTGCCTGTTTGTGCTTTTTTGTTCTGCTTAGCAATGATGATGCATGCTTTCTTAGGTACTTCTCAATATGCACATATTAATATAATATGGATACACCTATATGCATTCTAGATCTTTAGCTTATGGCTACTGCCGCTCTTTATTATAGTTAAAAGAACCTATCATATTTCTTAAGAATTTGATTGACTTAATTGTTTTTTTTTTTAATTCTAGATATAGACTTCCATTAATTTTTCTTTTCCTTTATTTGTTTCTGGTTAGTGATGACCTAGTCTCTTCTTTTCATTGAATATAAGAACCAAACATTTTTCTTAATGATTTGATTGACTAGGTTCTTTTTTTTCCTATCTTTTACTTGGCCGTGATAAGTGATGACTTGGTCTCTTCTTTGAGGTAGGCGTTATGGAATAAATGTGTGCGGTGAAGGAGGAGAGTATGAGACATTAACTCTCGATTGTCCTTTATTTAGTGTAAGTTGTTTCTTCCGTTTGTATTTTTCATATCATATTTTTCTAATGCTTTCTTTTTCTCGTGGTATTATTATTATTCATAAACCTTTCATCACGTGTCATATGCATAATTTGTCTTTTTCTCGTTGTAGAGTTATCATTGGCCAGTTGATTTTGAGATGAACTATTAGTGTTTGAAAGTATAACTTTTGAATTTGCATTCCTATATTCCTGCATGGACAAATTTTATATTCCTTCATTCCTTGATGTTGTATCTGATTCATGTGTCGTCAGCCCAATTTATCCTGTTACCCCAGTTTTTCTGCATTGGTTTTACAGCAGCTCTGGATACAAATTCAGACGTCAAACAAACACTAAATGTGAAAATATATTTGATAAAAATGGGCACAGATATGAGTGGGATACAACATAATTAGTTTAAGAATATGCAAAAGATTCATATCCTGTTACCCTCATTTTTCTGCATTGGTTTTACAGCCGCTCTGGATACAAATTCAAACGTCAAAAAAACATTGAATGTGAAAATATGTTTGGTAAAAATGGGCACAGATATGAGCGGGATACGACATAATTAGTTTAAGAATATGCAAAAGATTCAGATGCAAATCAGACGCAAATGCACATATATACAAGATGGTTAGTTGTTTGATAAACAATCTAGTAAAAATTTATAACTTAGATGAAGAATTGTTTTGTGTCTTTCTATTAGGATTTAGAAAAGTAAGGGCCGAAATGGGCCTTACGGGTAGGAAGAGGATGTAAGGTATTAGATATCACTACTTGAATACTTGGATATCCATTATCCAAATTTGGATCCAAAAAGTTTTCAATCATGGATCTGTATCTGGATATGATTGTGGTTTCTAGATCTGGAGGCATAAAATCTTAAAGTGGGAATCCTAGAAATCCTTATCCTTGATTCGGCATATGACTTGGGCAGGGGAAAAGCAGTCCACAATCCACATCAAGCATTTTTTAATAATATTGGTGTATCTTGGATTGGATTTTATACGACCTGTTTACCATCATCTCTCCATGCAAATGTACACTTTTCTTCTCCTATGGTTTTATGTTTGTGGGAAACTAAGTTAATGCTGCAAATAGCATGGATGCAAGTAGTTCACCTCCAGCAATTATAGCTATTTATTCAATTTTAGTGTAACTACGGTTACACTCTGACTAATTTCATGGAGAACCAAACTTTGTTCAATACTAGCACGATTTGCCTCATTTGATAGTAGCCTCGTAGATGATATAGCAGAACGTCAGTTACAGTAGATGATCTCTCTCTCTATTGAGTGTGATCTTTGGTGCTTTATCAGATATAGTAGGTTAATTTTGGTCCTTAAAACTGCTATTTCTGGTTTTCAGAATGCAAGAATTGTTCTGGATAAATATGATGTTGTACTGCACTCTGTTGGTTCCATTGCACCAGTTGGCATTATTCACCCTTTGGCTTTCCATCTGGAATACAAAAACGAAAATTCATCTCGTAGCAGTTCCAATGACAATGTCGATTCAAACGGATTGCACAATGTACATGAAGTCGAAGGAGATTTTATATTACCTGATATCGTTAAATGCCAGTCCTCAGATTTGCCATCTGATGCTGAGGAGAAACTAGAATTGTGTATTTCAAACAGGGGGGGAGAATTGTTTTCAATTGGCTGCTGGATTCAAAATCCTTCGGGAACATCGAAGGGTAAGCTCTTGGTGCTCCTCTAAATTGTTGTGTTTTGTGTGTGTGTGTGTGTGTGTTGTGTGTGTTTCATACATGAATTATCATTATTCTGATATAGTTCTTCTTCTTTGGAGATGTTGATATAAATTTTTTCTTTTTGAATATATGCCACTGCAAAATCAATTTTCATCTATGACGTTAGAAAGTTATTTCTTCACATATATCTTTGTACCAAGGGGGTTTAAGTGCTCATCAGCACGGACTCTATCTAGTGTCATATCGTGCCAACAATATATCGGCACGATACAACCCTCGTGTCGATGGTATAGCTCAAAACCTTCTATTTTTTAAACTAGTAAGTAATTTTCTCAATAAAGTTCATAAGACTTGATAAAGATACATAATAAACAATTAGAATATTTTATTGCTAAAAAAATTAAATATTTCATGTCATTACTTGTCGATACACATGTATTTTTTATGACCGGCACGCATCGGCACGGCGCGGTACGTACCATGCTGTACCGTGCAGTTTTCGGCACGATCCTGTGCCACGACACTTAAGTCCTTGCTTTGTACTTGCAAAAAAGCTCTCTCCTTAAAGATACCTTCTTAATACTAAATCAACTACCTGATGAAATTGATTGACTCCCAAACTTTAGATTTTACTGGCGTATATATGTAAACAGATGATTTCACAGGGAGAACTTATGTAAGAGTTCCTTTTCTTTTCTTAATGAACCTAAATCTGAGTTTGTATTGCTAGGCCTTCAGGAAGATTTGGCATCAGTTCTTAGGAGAATTGAGTTGCAACTCAGTGAAAAAGGTTTTGATTGGTCGAACGTTCTATACGTTCACCTCTACATTTCAAATATGAAAGGATTTGCATTGGCCAACGAAGTGTATGTGAAGTTCATTACTGAAAAGAAGTGCCACTTGGGTGTTCCATCACGCAGTACGATCGAACTGCCTCTGTTGGAGGCTGGCCTAGGTAGTGGGTATGTTGAGGTTTTAGTAGCCAAAGAACAGAGCAAAAGAGTTCTTCATGTACAGAGTATATCATCTTGGGCGCCTAGTTGCATCGGACCGTACAGCCAGGTATGAGCTATCTTTTATTGTCATTTTTAACCAATATTACCTTTTGGTGGTAATATTTGATGGTTTCGTACCTTTGCATAGAATTTTTTAACTAATAGACTCATTTAAATGTCTGCAATAGGCAACTTTATTCAAAGAAGTTCTTTATATGGCCGGTCAGTTAGGGCTTGATCCACCTACAATGATGCTTTGCCCTGGAGGTGCCACCGCCGAGCTAGAACAGGCACTAATAAATTGTGAGGCAGTGGCCAACTGCTTCAACAGCTCTATCTCTTCGTCGACCATTCTTTTTGTTATATACTGTTCTTCGTGTCTGACATCTACTGCGAGGGTTGAAATCCAGCGCAAAATGGAACATTACATTCAACAAGAAGCCTCTAATGTGCATCAGTCGAGGAGAATGCCCAATCCCACTTTCTTATATATCCTTGCACCAGATCTTCCAAAAGGGTATGGCCTTTTAATTTGTTATATAGTACAAGATTTCGGTGCTTAATAATCCACAAAAGTTGTTCTAATTAGTGTGACGTTGTTTTCCATCTTGGATCTTTTGCATATATACCCCTGCGAAATTATCGGTTTACATATATATACCTTAAAGTGCAATTTCTTACAAAAGGGGGTCGTTTAATTTAGGAGGAATGTTGGTTTCGTTTAAGAAATGTTTCTTTCGAAAGAGTGGACATTCTAATAATGTAAGAGGCGAAATCATATATGAACGCATTAATTTTGCAGTGATATGTATTCTAATAGTTTATTTTTCAGGGGTACGCATGTAATTATATGCCTCCAACTTCTGATTCTTCCTAGTAACACCAGAATAACTGCCTTTATTTCAGAGCAAGTGTCGAAATCAAACCTGTCCTTTACGTCCCAGAAAATGCTGAGGATGAAGTTCAGATCAGAGAATCACCACGACCACCATCGAAGATATCGAAGGAATTGAACGATTCCTCTCTACAGGTTTACACTATCGGTGGAAAGATGTGCGCGCTATTATTTTCTATAACTAACGACTTCGTGAAAAGATTTGCTCTGAAACTGATGCGAAAAGCGGGAACTGGTATAGATCTGAAAGGAACTTACAAGCAACGGTGACGTTCTGTGTTGTGTTCCTCAATAAAATCCTTTTGGAGCACGACTTCTCGTGGGGAGACTTGATAGTAAGTTTCTTTTTCTTTTTCATAGCGATTTCTTTTGCATACGCTACTTTCTTTTTTCAATATTCGATTGAGCTCGACGAATTGATCGTCTTATTCGTCGATGAATTGTTTTGTTACAGTAAAAAATAATACATCGATCATCAGAAGGAGGCAAGTGGGAACTATTTTTGTTCTTGTTTCCATGGTTACTGTGTTTTTGCTTGTACTTGAACCACTTTTGTCCTGCGCTTGCAGAATCTGAGGTTCTACTACACAACTAATCTTTTCGGATCTGCTGACGCACTGCGCCGTTCATTTACTGACGCTTTCACCGAACTCTCTTCGAAGGTCGGCGAAACTCCGAGATGTAACCTCGTGCCGGTCTTAGGCTCGGGACGATCTGCGTCGATGGACGACGTAATCACCTGTGAATTATTTGCATCAAAACTTTGAGATTGTTGTTGATTCCTGCTGTACTGCAACTCTGCAACAGAGAAATAGCATTTGTAAATTATAACGATCCGATCCACTAGCAATAATAATTCGTTGGTCCAAACCACAGCCCAAAATACTTAAGCCGATGTGGGACTATTAGGGGCGTCACAGACTCTTCCGTTTAGGTCTGACGTCCTCATCAGTCCAAACACACACAACAGTCCAAGATCACCAGACGATGTGAGATTTGTCTCGCTAGTCCTATCATCTAGATCCAGGTTCAGTCGAAATTCGTTGCACATTTTCGGCTGGTTATTGGTTCTGATACCAAATATAACAATCCGGACCCACTAGCAATAATAACTCGTTGGATTTAAATCACAGCTCAAAATATTTAAGTCCAGTTATTATTACTAGTGTTCATATTTTATATAAATTCAATTATAATTTCATCCATATTCGATGTGGGACTATTAGGTACGTCATATAAATGTAAAATTATTGTTAACTTGTTTAGTAATTTAAGCTGTAATTCTTCGAATAATTCGCCTTTTTCTTGTTAGATTTTGCTACTTTCTAATTGATTTGGGCATAGTTGAAGTAAATTTAATGTGCGAAAAAATTAAATAATAGAAATAAATATGTACGGTCGATAATAAATTCGCCTATTAATGGATTAGTAATTAATCATTAATACACTGCACGGTTTTGCACGTGAAAACGGAGTAAAGCGTCACGTAAAGTCCACCGTCAGATCAGGATCGAACGGTCACGAAATCCGTAGCGCGGTCGACATCGCCTGTCCGTTGACCGTGCTGCGCGATCAGGACCATCCAAAAAATATTAATAAAAGAGTTGATGACAATTGGACGGCTCTGATCTACGCAATGGAGTGACGTGTGTACTTTGCCGTTTTCATTGTTATCATCATTTTGCACCGTTAAATTTCTACGTCACCTCTTCAATTCCTCGAACCTGATTCGTCCCTTTCAATCTCAATTTTTTTTTTTTTTTTTTTTTTTTTGGGGATGGGGTTAATTTTTCCCTTCAATTAATTCTCCAATATTTACAATTTTTAGTAAATCAAATTAAATTAAAAAAAACCAATTTAATATTTTCGAATTTATACTTTTGTTAATATTTATGTCACCCATAAATGTAAACTTTGTAGGTGTAAATATATAATTCTATTTTATTAATTTACGAGGAGATAAATGTAATTAAACCTCTTGTTAATAATTAATAAGTTAAAAATAATTATTAAATTAATTATTATTAATTATATATAATATAATAATAATAATAATAATAATAATAATATCATAAGTGGGTGGTGGGTTGGGAAAAGGGGTGGTGGTTTTGTGAAACCACTCGTGGGTTTGTGGGGCGCCGACAAAACCACTTTTCCTCGTACCAGTTGTTTTGCCCGGTGCGCTATCTTTTCGGGGGTCGGATTAGGGTTAGGGTTTGGAGATTGGTTAGATCGGCAATTGTAGAAAAAGAATCGGTAATCCACTACCCCCATGGTGCTCTGATCCATCGATTAGGGTGCTCTGATCTCCATTTTTACCCCTTTTTTCAACTTTTTTGTTTTAAACCACTGTTTTTTATCTTAAAAGTTGATTAATTTGGTATAAATCAAGGAATGGGATCTTCCAGGGTTTGCAATTTGATGATCTGAAAGAAAAAAATTGTCCCTGAATTTGGATCTGGTTCTTGGATCCTTTTGTTCCCCTCTCGTAAATTTTGTTGTAAAAAAAATAATAAATATTCGGTGGATAACGATCTATAGATTGATGCCACAAAATTCGGAAAATGGTTGAGGAGATGAATCAAATAATTAAAGATTTTAAATTTTTTTTGCTAATATTATTTGTAGCCTCCGATCTTGTTTGTTGAATTATGTGGTATGAATCAGGTAATAGGGATTTTTTTTTTTTTTTTAAAAAAATGTTTTTAGGAATTCACTGGGTTGCTGTTTCATTGATTTGGATTGCTTGATGTACATTATCATGTAGATCCTTTTGGGATGAGAGACTACAAGTTACCCTAATTTTTTGAGAGATGATGTAGAAGTTGATGCCTTCCAGATCTGCCTTAGACAGCTGAATAGGGCTTCAGATTTTTGAATCTAACTGATAGACAAGGAGGGATTTGTTTGTTATATGTTCCATGATTTTAATTTTGCAGTTTGTAAGAAGCATAAACTTCAGATCTGATTTATCATCACAACGTCATCTCTTTTTGATTATAGATTTCGGTGTTACGTTAGATCGGGGGAGTTGTGGAAATGAAGATGCATCATTTCTTTGCTAGTTTTTGCATGAAAAATCTGTGTTTGAATCTTCCATTCATATGAAAACTTC
Organism: Tillandsia fasciculata; assembly: GCA_029168755.2. Taxonomy (NCBI): domain Eukaryota; kingdom Viridiplantae; phylum Streptophyta; class Magnoliopsida; order Poales; family Bromeliaceae; genus Tillandsia; species Tillandsia fasciculata. Next base: position 1,109,539 of record CM054932.1, read on the forward strand.
CTTTATGCTTGATATTAGAAATTCATAGAAGTTTACGAGGCAAATTTACCATGCTGAAATCATAGAACTCTGTTTGTGTATCATTCCTGAACTGTTCCGTTATCTTTTATCTCTTATTAGCTTGATTTATAATGAGCTTCATACGCATGTTTCTTTCTCTGTAATCATTCTGTGGTGTGCTTTTTGCGTGGTATCTTTCATTATCTAGGAGATCATAAATTCTTGATAACTACCAGTTTTTTGTGATGATTAAGCGTAGTAGTGTGCATTACGACTCTTAAATGGTGGTATCTTGTAGCTAAGAGATGGGTGTATTGCAACTCCTGGTGTAGCAAATGAGTGCTTATTTGTTCTTTCAATTGTGTTGGCTAGATGCTTTATTCAGTTAATTACCCTTTTAGATCAGAGTGTCGTAGTATATCGTGATATCATGAAATAATGATATGTGCTTGCAAAATGCAAAGTTCATCTAATCGGAGAAAATTAGTAAATGAATATCCTGACACGTCCTTACAATGGTTTTTATTTTTTTTTCTTTTGCAGTAATTTATGGGTACAGAGTGCATCTTTAAAGATGAAACTGATGTAATACCTGCAGTTCCGCCGGGTTTTGCGCCGCTTACATCATTCACGTTGCAAAGAGTCCAAGAAGATGTTAAGGTTTCTGCTTGTTCTTCCTCTAATTTGGCACAGAGCCAGCGAGAAGTTGACTGCGGCGACACAAGTAGTAATGAGAAGCTTAAGAAGTCACTTCGACATAGGCCTTGGGTGAACTACAGTAAGTTTGATAATAGTTCAGATGAAGAAGAGAATGGGACTAAGCCTTATGAGCAGGTTAGTACTCGAAATCGTGTGTATATCGATCTCTGGTTTTTTAATGATCACATTGATCACTGTAAGATGCAAAGACATCGATTACTACATTCACTTGACATTTATAATTTATTCATACTTTTTGGGATATTTACATATGTAGCCTTGCAAAATTGTCTTTTACATGGATGCCCATCAGTATAGCCCCTTGTACAAATACCCCTCTTAGGAATGCTTTTCTTTTGCTACAAGGCCAACTTTCCCGCACAAATTGGATGGTTCAACTTACGAGTTATTTATAAAAAACTGTTCTCCCAACACATGTATGAAAATTCAGAACTTTCAGGGCTAATACATAATTAGATAATTTTGCTGGGTTATTTATGTAAAACTCCTTGCTTGTTTTATGCTGGGGTTTCTTAATGCTTTGATGTTGTTTAATAATTGATCGGCCGATCTTTTGCAGAGTGCTCCGGCATATCGTCCCCTACCAAAAGGGGTTATTCGAGGGTGTGCTGAATGTGCCGCTTGTCAAAAGGTTGTTTTCCTCGTGCACCTCGTTTTCCACTTCCTTTTTTTTTTAGGATTTTCAAGTTCTCTTTATTTGATTGTCAGCTAATTATCGTCGCAGGTTGTGTCGAGATGGAATCCATATGCAGCATGCAGACCTGTTCTTGATGAAGCTCCTGTGTTTTATCCGACCGAGGAGGTAATTTGTTAAAAGACCATTGAGAGCTTGTTTTAACATTTAAGTCGTTGACACTTTTGTAGATGTGAGAATTTAGAAAAACTCTGAGGATGAATTGTGATTGGCATCAGGAATTCAGAGATACTCTACAATATATCGAAAGTCTACGGCCAATTGCAGAACCTTATGGAATTTGCCGCATAGTCCCACCTCAATCGTGGAAACCTCCCTGCCTTCTCAAAGAGAAGAATATGCAGGAAAATTTAAAATTCGCCACTCGGGTTCAGCAGATTAACAAGCTCCAAAATCGTCCGAGCGCGAAAAAAGCCCTTCAAAGTAATATTTTGAGAAGGAAAAGGCCAAAGATTTTGAAAACGGAGTTGAGTAATGAAATCGCTGAAGCTAATCAAGTTGGACAGAATCAAATCACCTACAGGTTTGGGTTTGAACCTGGTCCGGAATTTACTCTTGAATCATTTCAGAAGTATGCAGATTATTTTGAGGAGCAGTACTTTCAGATGGATATGAATCAGGATCTCTCTTTGGATAATATTGAAGGAGAATATTGGCGGATAGTCGAGAAGCCAACTGAAGAGATTGAGGTACTGCAATGGATTTGCTTAAGCAGTAATAAGACATATCAAAATCATTCTTTTCTCAGGCAGTAAAATGCATGTGTTCATTATACTTTATACATAAATGTGTTAATAATTATTCTAGTTATAGCCACTCACTTTCTGTTTATCGGCTTTTAGTTATTACGACGGCAGCTAAATGTTATTCTAATTTACTATCTAATGTTGCATTTGCGTCGAGGTAAACAGAGGTATAACTCGAATCCTTCTCTGTGTTTTGCCAAATACAGCGAAAGTTTCTAAGGATAGTTGTTCCGGTCAAATTACGTTATTCTACGATAACCCTTGAACAACTTTTCCAGCTCCCCGCAGATTAGTGTTCTCTCGCACTCCATCCCCACTTGTCCTTGTGATCATTAGAGTTATCCCTGCATGTACTTGCAGCTATTCTTCTGTCTCAACTCAAGCCAGACATAAATTGACACCGAGAGCTAATTCCAACTGTCTCAAAAACATCAAAATGTTGCGCATATCCCTCGAAAGTTTGATGTATCCTGTAAAGAAGTGCTTATTCAGCACTTATTCTGAGTATTTTTTAAATAAAGATGGGCATTTATGATGTTCTCAACTTTAGAGGATCACATATGTAACTTTGCCTTGTGTTATATCGTTCTTAATTAGAAGAAATCCACCCCAAACCTAGTTGTGCTTAAGAAATGCTTTTGCAGGTCCTCTATGGTGCTGATTTAGATACAGGAGCTGTTGGCAGTGGCTTCCCTAAAGCTTCTCCATCTATGACAGATTCTGAACTTGAAAATCAGTATGTGAAATCCGGTTGGAATTTAAATAATCTTCCAAGGCTTCAGGGTTCAGTCCTCTGCTTCGAAAGTGGCGACATCTCGGGGGTTCTTGTTCCATGGTTGTACGTAGGGATGTGCTTTTCGTCATTTTGTTGGGTAATTTCTGATGTTCTTATTAAATTTTGTTATGTCTAATGGCTGCTGGTTTAAAGGATGCCATTTTTCTTTTGTTTGTGCAATATTGCTGTTATTGTTTCTTTCTAATATAATAGTTTTTTTAAGATAAAATTTTATAGACACTTTCTTTTTTCCTGACAGCATGTTGAGGACCACCATCTATACTCATTGAATTACTTGCACATGGGTGCTCCCAAAATGTGGTATGGAGTGCCAGGAAAAGATGCCTTCAAGCTGGAGGCTGCCATGAAGAAGTATTTGCCAGATTTATTTGAAGAGCAACCTGATTTGCTTCACAATCTTGTGGGTATTTCCTTATAAAAGAATGGTCTTTTATCTTATATGTATAGTGCAAATCATATATTTACATATATAGCGCCATTAAATCAGAATTTTCGTATGTATATATACCACTCAAAAGTGCAGTTTCTCGTTTTTAAAAAAAAAAGCCCATTTCTTAACCTGGGTAGTCATTTGATTTGTAAGCTCAAATTGGCTTTTGTTAGGAAAATTAGGTAAGGCAGGTTTTAGTGTAAGTAAATGAGGTTTTAATGTAAGTATGAGAATACATATGCAAGATATTACGATTTTGAATGGATGTATGAAAATTAAGATTCTGCAGCGATATATGTGTGTAGTAGACAATTCTGCAGGCATGGATTCTTGAAAAATGATTGTAGTTTCTTTCGCCCTTCACTGCAGGATTGCTCTATTGCCTTACAAATTATTTGCAAGAAGTTCAGGTTTAAAACAATTTTTTGGTTTCTTGGTCGTTGCTGCAGGTGACACAATTCTCGCCATCATTGTTAAAACAAGAGGGCATACCTGTTTATCGATGTGTTCAGCGTGAAGGAGAGTTTGTTCTTACCTTCCCACGAGCATACCATTCTGGTTTTAACTGTGGGTTCAATTGTGCGGAGGCCGTAAATGTGGCGCCCGTTGATTGGTTACCTCACGGGCAGAATGCTGTAGAGCTCTATCGTGAGCAGGGTAGGAAGATAACTGTATCCCAAGATAAGTTATTGCTGGGAGCTGCAAGGGAAGCAGTAAGGGCCCAGTGGAATATCTTATTCCTAAGGAGGAATACCATGGATAACTTGAGGTGGAAAAATGTTTGTGGTTCGGATGGTCTCCTAACAAGAGCATTCAAGGTAAGTAAATTCTCTGCAACTGAAGCTTGTATATAACACATTGACTTTTGCATATATACCCTTGAGATGCATTTATTTGCTTGTATACCCCTGTAAAGCTAAAATTTGTGCCTACTCTTGTAAGTAGATTGTTTTTGCTTATACATGCTGCTTATCAAATTTCTATCATAAGAAGTTAGAAAATTAGCTAATTCTGAAATGGCCATTATAATCTAATATCCGTTTGAGCCACTTCTGTTTCAATTGAGGCAAAAGCTTTAGAACTTTATGATGGATTGCTGGTACTTAAAAAGGATATTGGTGCAAAATGAGGACAATTTTGTCATTTTAAGGTCTTATTTTTAAGCTTACCTGGGGTTTGACCCTGGTCAAGCACACGCCGTATGTAAGAAGGGGTATATACTCAGATATGCATTTTTTGAGTTGCGTATATGCAAAGCTCCTTTACACAATTTTGTTCATGTCGGTGAAAACGACCTTTTGCTCTTTGACCAGGCACGTATTGAGATGGAAAACAAGCGAAGAGAATACCTATGCTGCTCATCACAATCAAGGAAAACTGATGCTATATTTGACGCTAATGATAGGGAATGCGCTATATGCCACTATGATTTGTACCTTTCTGCTGCTGGTTGTCCATGTTGTCCAGATAAGTTTGCCTGCCTAATTCATGCAAAGCAGCTGTGTTCATGTGATTGGAGCACTAGGTTTTTCTTGTTCCGCTATGATATTAGTGAATTGAATCTCCTGGTCGATGCTATAGGAGGAAAATTGAGTGCAGTACATCGTTGGGGGATTTCGAATCTTGGATTGACCTTGAGTTCCATTATTGGAAAAGAAAAAACGCAAGAAAGCAAGCCTGTGATTGTGTCTAATAAAGATGGAAAAAAAGAGGAAGTGAGTGGGCCACTTAATAATTTAGGAAATTTAATCAATACTGTTAGGAGGTCTGGTACACATAAAGAATCAGAGGGATCTCAAAGTAAAAATGCTGAGTGCTTTTCTCTACAGCAAAGCAAATCAGCAAACTTATCGTCTGGATCAGGTGATTCTAGATCGTCAAGTGATGTTAAGCTGAAAGGGTCAAGCAAATTGCTTCCTGGTAAAGCTCAAGAAGAGCTTTCTTCAGAAAGCTCAGAAAGTCCTTCAAGGTTGATCGATTGTGATGATAAGGCAACTTCTTCCAATTTGAACAAGGATTTAGTTATTGTAACCCCGGAAACTAATGCGTCCGCAATAAATGAAAAGGACAGCAAAATGCTGCCTATTATTGAAAAGTCTTGTAATAATTTAGATTTGGCGAAGGCGGAGGTGAAAAACCAAGTATCTGCTACTGTATCCATAGCAAAACCAATTTCAAATTTTTTGGCTGAAAAAGAAGCATGTAGTAGTAGTAGTACTCCAAATATTTCTGGTAGAGGAAAAACACCTAGTGATGAAAGAATGGAAGAGGGGACAGAATCCATTTCTGGTTGTGAAGCGGGCGATAGAGGGAATTCAGTTTCGGCAAGTCCATTTTGTACACAAAATCGTCCCCCAAAGGGCCCTCGTATGGCCAAAGTTGTGCGGAGGATTAACTGCACCGTCGAGCCTCTTGAGTATGGTTTTGTGTTGTCCAGAAAGCAATGGTCTACGAGCCAGGCAATATTCCCGAAAGGTACTTTCGTGGGCTCAAATTGTATTCGAACTATACATCATTGTAGCCTTTGTCACTTGTTCTATTATCTGTAGTCGATTTCTTTTCCTTTTCGACCACGTGACACATGATAAGTAGTTAATCAATCTTTTTTATTTTACTTTGTGAGTGCAGGATATAAAAGTCGAGTCAGGTACTATAGCGTTCTCGCTCCGACGCAGATGTGCTACTACACATGTGAAATTCTTGATGCTGGATTGCTAGGGCCTTTGTTTATGGTGAATAAACTCAGAACTCCATAATACATTCACTTTTCTCTTGTTGGCATTAACTATAAATTTATACAAAATTGATTGGCGAAAAAAAAAACAGAAGAAAAGAACTCTTGATGGACATTTTACTGACCTGATGTTCACATGATTTTACCTCGTAAATTACAGAGCAGCAATTAGTAGAGCATCTGGTACTGGTTTTCATCTTTCGTTATGCATAAATAGCATTTCATCTGAGCAAGTGAACTAGTTCAAATTTAGGCATGTTGATTACTCTTTTATTACATAATCAAGCTTTGATAACAGCTATTCTAGCACATTTTGAACATTCAATATGAATTTTAAGTGATTTGAATTACGAACATTCAATATGTTGTCCTGTGGAAACGATGCGAAGGTGTTTTACTAGTTTTTCTTAACTTTTAGGTTTCACTCGAACAATGCCCAAGCGAAGTATTCATCAACGTCTATCCGACAAGATGCTGGGAAATGGTTAGAGAGAGGGTGAACCAGGAAATCAGGAGACTTCACAGCGTAGGAAGGTCCGATCTTCTTCCGGCATTGCAGCCCCCAGGATCCCTGGATGGTCTCGAAATGTTCGGTTTAACATCTCCGGCTATTATTCAGGTAATAAATTTGTGTTAGAATGAAAAACCCAGAAGTTTACTTTTCCTACATCTTAAGATGACTTTAAAAGTTTGAATTTCCTGAGTTCTTATCTGATGTTACCACCTTTCTCTACATAATCTTTTCTTAAGAAACTTCAAGCAATCTCTCTCTCTCTCTCCTCCCCACTTGTGCATCCCTTTCGCGCAAAATTTTCATTTCGATGGGTTCTGCTCTTCTTACAATCTATTATTATCGCTAACAGGCCATCGAGGCGCGGGATCCTCACCGTGTGTGTACAGAATACTGGCGATCAGAAATCTGGCGATTACGGCCCCATGCACAAATAACACCTAGTACTTCTGCTGTCAGTAAGGATCATGGGCCAAACCCTAACGGTGAGGGAGGCGGTCGACTAAGGTCATCGCCCGTCGACCCTTTAGTCTCTCTTCATGGCCTCTTCAAGAAGGCCAATATGGAGGAGCTCCAAGCCTTGCAAAGTGTGCTTAGCGACGGAGGCTCTTCTAACAACTCGAGGCAAGACGCCATTCGCCTCGCTGACGAAGAAATTGTGAGACGGAATATTCAATGAATTATTATACAACCCTGGAAAATTTGGCTCCAGCTTGATGGCGGAGATTCGGCCACCACGCCGTTATCTTTTTCCTCTTCTTTTGTGTGCAAAATTTTAACACGAATTGCTTCCACGAAGTTGTCGCACTCACTCGCAATTCATCCATGGAAACAACCACTGTATGTTCTATCAGAAATCAATTTATTTAATAATAGTGGTCAGAATTTTTTCCTTTTTTTTGTTTAGGTCTATTTCTTTTTGTCCAGTGTGGCTCTGAAAAAGGAAATCTACATGATAAGCATCTTTCAAGGGCAACTAAAGTACTTATGTTGTAGCTCAGATTTTCTGAAGTTTACAAACAATGGTAGAGTGTTGGGTGTAAATTATCTGTAAAGAGTTTGATACTGTGACAAGGGTTGTTCTTATATGAAGTTTACAAAAGTGTAGGTAGTGAAAGGATCTGTGGTATGACATGTTCTCAATCAGCTAATACTTCTCAGAGGGGAATTAAATACAGCAGAATCAAAGACAGCTGCATCTGTTAGAAGAGTGAAGGGTCTTTGTATCTCTTGAAAATGTCCTCAATACCTTCAGCAACTTCCGGCGGCAATGGCCGCGCGGATGTGATAAATGCATTGATATCCTCCTTGAGCTGATCCACCGATGTGGCCCCGATTATAGTGCTGGTCATGAATGGGCGATCGCGCACGAATCCGAGCGCGAGTTGGACTGGAGTTAGGCCATGCTTCTTTGCCAGCTGGATGTATAGATCAGTTGCCTCCTGAGAAACGAAAACAGCATTAGCAGTTTTGTTTTGAACATGATTAAGAAATGTTACCATTACTTTCAATTTTTGCCTCTTCTTAAAAGTGATACAATCTATTTCAGATTGCCAAAACATGCACAAGAAAATTCAGGGATCAAAGAGTTTCATGAGTAAAAGATACAACTGAATGGAACTTGATCCATGAATCAAAGAAATAGTGTGGAAATTTGATCTCAAGTTGTATCTCTCTCAATCACAATATCCAGGCATAAAATTGAATAGAAATATGCTGCATGCATGAGCAAAGTATCGAGTCTATTGACCATCGATGATGCGTACCCAAAGAAAAAAAGGAAAAAAAAAGTTGTAATATGTTACTTCTATGAATTCTGTTTAATCAGGTTTAGCTGCACAAAAAAGACGGATACGGGCGTTATTGTCTTGATAAAAAGAAAAAGGTATATGATAGAAAACACATATTCTTCTAGTAGGTGCTGTAGGAATATACCTTAGCTAATGATTGGTTGTATCTTTCCATGTACCCTGGGAAAATGCTTAACCTGCTTCTTCTCGCAACTTCAGAATTCGAATCGAGATACTTCCCCGTGAGTACCCCACCAGCTAATGGCGAATATGCAAGGAGCCCAATGTTGCAGTTATTTGGATGACATACTTCAACAAGATCGACTGCAACATACGAGAATATGATGGCATATTCAGTACAAGTGTTGCACAAGGCGCAGTAATGCTAATCAACGGTCGGCGAATGTTCAATAAGTACTTACTTGGTCTGTGACCACACTTAAATAAGCTGATCTGCGAACTTATCTAATTTCTTGCAATATCATCCCTAAGTTTAGTTTGTTTCCGAGATCTCTATCATTCGTTAGTTTATAAACTCAGCTCTAGTAGATGCTGTAGATTTTGGTCAAAAATGCACACACAGAAGATGACATTGCATGGTATCAGGTTAGTCTGGTGGTCCTTCGAGGACTAACCTGTTGAAGCGAAAGATCAGTCGAAATGCACTTCTAAATGCTCAGGGACTATCCATTCATTTTACGGTTTTACCCTCTTTATATTAATCTTAAGTTAATCATCTACTGTTAGTCATTCAGAATTTAAACAAGTGTTATCCCATGTAAGGATTTAGAAACACTCCAAACAGTAAATTTTAACTGAAACTATACATTACACTTATTAAAGAAGCATCACCAGACATTCTGACTTGAGTTTTGTATCAGCCAAAACATTTTCTTTACATTCTTCAAGATTTAAGTCACAGAGGAAAGAATGAATCAAGTAGCGGAAGCAATCGCTGTATTTAATAAACAAAAATAAAAAAGAAAGGTTTTAGGATTTACCTTCAAATCGACATCTAGCAAGCAGACTATAGCTATTCTGAATGCTGACAATCTTCGGAAGCCCTTCGACCTTTGCAGCATGTACAAATTCCATTACCCCATAGGAAGTTTCATTAGAAACTCCAATGTAGCGTACCTAGAACAGAAAAAAAAGTAAAATAAAAAATCAGGCGGCAAATATATAATGTATGATCGAGAACCGGTGTCATGAATATTGTAATGGACAAAATATATTTTCGATAACTAACTCAAAGAAAAGCATCAATATCCAGCTAAAACCAAAAGGTTTCTGCTAGGAGATTTATCAAATAATTTAGTCCATATTTTTTGAACAGTATGGTGAACCCCGTCATTTAGATTGTAGTTTTAATCACTAAATTTAAGAAAAGGTTCAGCGTTATGCTAACTTATGCTCAAACAAAGCCTCATTTTGTGATCAATTTACTCGTCCCATTGGATTTATGCCTGTTGGTTTTGGATTATATAGCAGCTTCTCTACTTTGGAAGCAAATGCCGGGTGTTTGGCAACAATATTGCTAAGGGCTTCTAGCTTGAGCCGTAAGTTAATATAGTCTTCTGGACCTTCAAAGCAGGAGCATAAATCTAAAGGCTTCAACTTCTAGTTTCACCAAAAAGCTGCTTAGATATTAGTGAAAAGCTGTTGCAGCTTCTTGAGCACCCTACAGGCTTCATGTTATGCTTAACATGTTTGGAAGACCTAAGAGATGAATGCGGGATGACATCAATCATTGTACTGCAGTGATCATATTCTTTATAAATAGCAGTTTTGTTAATGTAATTGCAATGATTTCATCCATTTGCAAAATTTGCTTATTTAACAAGAAAGCTCAGTTAGGCATTACCTTCCCTTCATCGATGAGCTCCTGAAAAGCCCTGAGTTGTTCAGCAAATGGCACACTTGGCCTCCATTTTGCTGGATTATATGCAAATTCACCAAACAATGCTACATAACGATCTGGCCTAAACAAGAGACAGCACACAATCCGAAATCCATTTTGTTCGAACGACTTGTAAATTTTAAGGAATACATTCACTATATAAGGAACAAACAAGGATAGCCCATCTACAACATAATATTGAACTACCAGTTCGATGTAGGAATTCAACAGCTATGAGAAAGAATTATTTTTTAGAAGGCACACGATGAGTCAGAAGACTGGGAACTAAGAGTGGAAAACTATATAGAAAAGCATATCAGTTGATGTGCAACAAGACAGAAACAGTAAGAATTTGCATATTATATCCAAAGGTTTACATCGATTTTCAAACGAGTTTAAACTCTTTTATCTGAGACGTTATGTTTTGGAGCTTTTTATCATTTGACGATAGACAAAGATGCCTCAAATATCAGGAAATATAAATTTGCAAAGTAACAAAAAAACAAAGAAAATATAAAATAGGTAGGCTCCTATAAAAGATTCATGTTTATCAACTTCAAAGTGATGTGCGCCAAACCAACATCACAAGTTTCCTATCAGTTTAAGTGGCTGTGTCAGAAAAGAAACTTGAGATGATAATAGACTAATCAAGATAAACATGTAAATAGAAGTGACTAAACAAACAGCAATCAAAATCTGAATCACAAAGCACTGACCAGTGTATCTGAAGTAAATCAATATAGTCCGTGGATAGGCGCATAAGGCTCTTTTCTACACTCTCTCTTATGTTGGTAGCATCAACACGCAGAACCTTTGCATTTTCACGGATATAACTTATTTGCTCAGAGCAGCCACAAACTTTCGTAGCCAAAATAATCTACAGTAAAAATAATGTAATTGTGCATATGAATAAAGGCTCTTAAAGTCCAAATCTCCTCCTAAAAGGTAACTCTTTCATGAATTCATGCCTTAAATCTTGCTTATCAAATGAATGAAATAGTAAAGGTCATGAAAAGCAAAAGCATGTTTGAAAAGAAGCTTTCAACCAGTATCAGCCTGAAGCCCTTAATTCTATCAAGAGATTAACATTGACCAACTTCAAAAAACTGCATTTGTCATTCGAATGGGAACAACAATTTCCATTTGTTGATTCATTAGAACCTTAAATTTAATTAAATTGCAAGCAAATTTCCGAAAGTGTAGTAAGTACTCCATGAATAGAAAATCCACCAAGGTTTCCATACAAGCATACCTTATCACGTGGTTTGGACTTCATCCAGCTTCCTATATAACGATCAGTGTTTCCCTGAGTCTCCTTTTTCATCGGAATTGGGTACTTCAAAAATGGAAAAACAGACCAAAAATTCTCAAATTTAAAAAAGGCATTGATTAAGTAGCAAGTATCTTGAATAAAAGTGTAGAGTTATTTTGGGCAGAACATGCGTGTGGCAAAGCGAACATTTAGCCGATTCAAAACCATATAATAAATTTGTTTATCAATAATTACTGTAGAGATAGGATTGATGTTACTTAATGACTAGAATGAAATTGTGATTGTATTGTCATATAAGACATATAAGTGCAAAGGAACTACAGTAATATTTAGTAAGATAAAAACGCTCACTGCTTCTGCGGTATCGATTATGTTAATGCCATTCCCGAATGCATAGCTGAGCATATCGTGAGCTTCCTTCTCTGTGTTCTGTTGCCCAAATGTCATCTACAAAGGTAAGCAAACATAATCTCACTCAGGTTATACATTGAATCACAAAACATGACACTTTTGTCTCTCCTGAAATTTAAAATATCACTGCCGAAAAGTATAGACCCCCCAAAGAAACAATATCATTCGAAAGTTGGGAATTTTCTCATTTAATCGCACTTGAAGAACCACCAATGGTTCTTATTTTCGTAAGCAGTAAGAGCCTTCCATTGAGCAAGAGCCAGGTTCAGCTGAAGGGCACACTAACTGTAGCAACGTATATGAAGAAAGCAATCATATTACAGCTATCCAAGTTTAATATGATTATCGATTCATATTCTGCTCCCGATTCGATTTCGATTCTTGAATACGTTAGCTATCCAGTTTGTAAATTTCTGCTGCCCTCTAATTCCAACACTAACAAATTAAAAACCGAAGGCTCAAATCTCAAATGCCGACCACTTACACTATTCTTGCCACCAGTTTATTTTGTTAGCGCGTTCTTCACCTGAGCCAATCTTAATTATTAATAAATTAGAGTTGGCTTGTGATTCTATAACAACAAATGGCACGCGCGCGTGTCGTAGCTCAATTTTGTGCCCATAATTGTGTTCTGAGTTGGTTTCCAACTTATGATCCCACACGCAATTATTCTTTAATCTCTTCATCAGTAAATTAGTACACTGCAAATGCGCAAAACTACATAAGCTTATTCAAAACTTTTCCCTTCGAACAAAAAGAAAAAAGAAAAAAAAAAGAGAGGGGGAAGTAGATAGGGTTGGATTCGTACGGTTCCGAGGGTGATTTCACTGATGAGGAGATCAGAGTCCCCGAGCTTCCGATACTGGAGCGATGGGCTCTCTCCGAGTTCGGCTCTGATCGGAGAAGATTCCGATAGGAGGCTCCGCCGCCGCCGCCGCCGCCGCACGCCACCATCGACGGAGGGGCGGCACCGCCGCGGCCGGAGAGAGGAGGGATCGGAGCCGAGGCGGAGGAAGGAGAAGAAGGAGGAGGAGATGAGCGCCGTCGACGCCATTGTTGTGGTTCGAGGAGGAGGAGGAGGAGGAAGAGGAGGAGAGACGAGTTTGTGAGGGCTCAAAAAATTAAAATTATTTTAGACCGTTCGAATCAATGGTTTAACCATCTATTATCAAATTAAATTAAGATTTAATAATTTTTAAAAAAAATTAAATTATTCGAGCGTAAGAAGAATATAAATATCTGAGTGTTCTAGTTGTCCTAATTTATAACTAAAATTATTATTCAAATAATAAATAAAACGGTACCATTCAATCTTTTTCTCAAAAATAAATAAAAAGAAAATTAAAATTTAGTTAACTGAAAAAATTTATATTTGAAATACCTAAATGATAAATTTTATAATTTATTATTATTATTTATTTGGTGATCAAAAGAAGTTCAAATTAAAAAAAAATTAACGGTACGAACAAAATCTTTCAAATCAAGAAAATAAACTATTAAGAGAAAATCCATTAAGAACACATCCAATTCCAGAAAAACGATGTGTCGAAATTTTACTGCAGATCAAATTAGCATCAGATGCCAAGATTGCTGATATGATCATAAGATTACAGAACTGCATTCATTTTAGAGATGCTTGTTGCCTCCCATCTGGGATTGCGAACAGAACAGAACAGAACAGAACAGATCAGATCAGATCAGATCAGATCAGATCAGATCAGATCAGATCAGATCAGATCGATTCAATCAGCTTCGACGGTCGGAGGTCGGAGGAAAGGGACGTCGCATCTGAAATAGCCTTTCCTTTCGAGCTGTACTATCTCCCCGCGCTTCAGATTCTGCACGTTGGAATCTCCGAGGGCCGCAGTCTCTCGCCAGTCAATAAGATTGCCTTAAAAAGCTGATAGAATTTGCGAGATCATCGCAACAAACTCTTCTTCGAAAACTCGAAAGGATCATAAGAAGTTTCCGTCGCCAATACCATCTACATTAATTTATGCAATTATTGATATAGGAAGTTAAGCATATGCCAAGAAAGGGAAATATAGTGGAGCTAAAAGCAAATCAATTCAACCTAAAGAAAAGAAAAAGCATATTGTGTTGTGTAATAGTGGAAAACTGTAACTTGCGGTTGCTACCAACGAAAGACGGAGTAGCTCCATTCTTACACTGCAAATAATAAAGCACCAGCAAGATCACCTGCTGAAGAATGAATTCAATCTACTGAACTCATATATTTGCACCTTCCGCAAACCCGTATCGTCAAGTATCCATCCTATGGTATTGGGCATTGCGATCATGATATTCACTCGAGCGAAGGGCATGAGTCACGCCTTCAATGGCATCGACGAAGGGGCAAGCAAAGTCATACGTAGGATAGACCTTGTACTTCGAAACAATACGATGATGAGGATCAAGATTGCACCGATAATAAACAGGATCTCTTAGTGATTTGTTAGGATCTTTGCATGTCCAATTTACCCCGTAAACAGCACTGCTTGCCTCTTTCAGATCCTGCAACCATCTCTTTCCACAATGATAAATTCTCCTCGACAGTATTATTCCTGCATTTCGACTCAATACCATCCGTCCTCTCCTTCTGCATCTGCTCCCTAGGTGTATCATCCACATAGGCTTTTCCTCTCCTGATCAAATTTTCAGCCATTTCCATCAACTGTGGGAAGTAATCCGATAAGTGACAGCATCATACTTGATTCCCAAGGTCTCGATATCTTTCAAGAGATTCTCCGCAAACTCATTGCTTTCTTTCGAAGGATTTGTATCATCGGAGGCAAACCTCCCCGACTTTTGCACCCGGAAGGTCTACTGCAAAAGGAGAAGCACTCTCACTCGAGTCAACCACCTTATTCTTTCGCCCCTATGATTAGCAGCAGCTAACTTTACTAACCCTCTTTTCCCAACATATGCAGCTGTAACTTCATTCAGAATATCCCCATATTCAGATGCTACAGAGTTGTACCAACGAACGAGGTTTCGATATTTCTTTGATTTCCTCAGACTTTCCCATCTCTGTCCCAGTTCCTGCACCAAGAGAACGTTAATTTCCAGATGAAAAAGGAAAACATACTGACGCACTAGAAATGAAAGGCATTCAATTTAAGATAGTACCTGCGAGACCTGACCATACTGCAATGTCGGCAATTGACAAACTACTACCAACCAAAAAGGTGCGCAGAGCAAAGTACCTATCCACATAGGCGCAGGCACTCTCAAATTCGGAGCCAGTAAGAAATATAGGGGAAAATTCAAGCCATTCATCAATCTGAGAGCAAATAGAGAGATCAGTAAGTATCTCTCTTATAACTACAGAGGAAAAAAGATTTAGAAGTGTAAGTAGCTTCATCTCCTTCCAAGCAACAAAACGGAGCGGAATCGATAATTCGATCCAATTCCAGTTAATTCTGAATGAAAAATCTCTACCTGCCCTGATTCACGGGCATCCCGCTTATAGAAGTTAGGAATCGCTGCACATCGTCCAATGTAGCGAAGTGCCGTGTTGACTCGGCGCAACTCTTCTCTGTAGTGTTCGACAACGACTTAAATTGCATATTTGCTAGAAAATTACACAACAAATTTAAAACACAATTCAAATTCGGCAATTACCAACCAATTTCACATGTCTTAGAGCATATATCTATTCGAACTATCACATATCAACAGATATACAAAGAACATATTCATTTATTTCATAATCTAAGTTTTGCTTCCTTTAGGTTTTACCAATTTTCATGACCCAATTATTGTAGAAACAAGATATCAAATTCAAAAGTAACAATGAGAAAAATAGAACCCTAAAGTAATCCTTCATTACCAAAAAAAAAAATGAATTTTTTTGGGGCAATTTTTTCTAGGAACCACGCAACAACACAATAGAAGATATCTAGCCTCTAAATAAGAGAATTAGAACAGAGATCATGTTCAAACAACAAATATCAAAGATCAAAGCGTCAAAACCCTAAGATTACCCCGAATCGAAGCAAAGCACGGGGGCAGAGCCGGGAGGAAGGGCGGGGTCGGCGGAGATGGTGGCGCCGCCGATCCTCGTGGCGGCGATGACAGAGAGCAGGGGGGTCTCGGCGTAGAACGATTAGGGTTAGGGTTAGGGTTTTACGAAGTGGTCAGTGAGGAGTCGATCCCCACGTAGAACTGGTTCGACCGGAGTGGCTGTCGACCGGGACCGGTTCAAATTCGGTCCGATTCTTTAACCTTTAGCCATTACAACAAACATTAATAACCGCGCAATGCACCGGGTGTATAGAAAGAGCGTGCACCGTACCCTGTATTCGATGATTGATTTGAGGATATGTATAATCACCAATCTTAAAGCTAAGAATTGCTGTGTTCTGCTTAAGGCACAGGAATTCACAAGAAACCATTTACAATAAAAAAAAAAAAAAAAAAAAAAAAAAAAAAAAGGATTTTAGACACTCAAGAACTAAGATGCAATTTATGTGGAAATTTAAGGATCAAATCAAAATATCGGGTTAGTACAGGACTAAACAAGCAATTAACCCTCTTCTGTTTGGCAATAAAAAAAAATAAGGGGCTAAATTTTCAAAACTAAAAGATTACAAATTTAACTGGCTCAGATAAGCAAAGCATGAACTTCCGAAACAGATTCAGAATCTTAAATACTACTTCTAATGCTTGCGATTTTCAGCTAATTTTTTGTGTTTTTCACCTGAATGAAAATGAAACTATGCATATCTACAGAAGAATCTGTGAACAAGGCAATTTAACTGCAACACTCCTGTGTGTTACTTCAAATCTTTAAAAAGGGCAATTTCTCTCCGTTTGTTGGAAAAGTTGTTTCGATTCCAATTGTCATCGATGGCGGTTTTGTGATCGATTGCAGTTGCAAATTTGTTCCTTAGCTTCGACTTGTTGTTTCAAGAACTCCACCTGCTTGCGCAGGCTAGAATTATCCTGTAAAGAGGCGTCAATTTCTCAGAAACGAAGCTATAATTAATGGAGTATTAAGAAGCAGTAGAGTTCCTAACTTTAACACCTCTTGAAGCATGGAGAACCTCCTAGTAGAACTTGCTAACGACGCCTTGACCTGTCAAATGAAAGCTCATCATCCTCAATAAACAAAAGGGCGAAGTTTAAGGATAGTAGTCTATGTACTATCCTAACATTGCAGCTTAAGTCCTGAACTTGTTGCTCGAAAGCTTCAATCTTGAACTTACACATATATCGTCCTTACTCCCTACTAATTCGTAAAAATGACCAATTTAATTCCTTCGCCGATAAAATGGCTCGCTCATTTCAATTTATCTACAAAAGGGTTAAAGGTCTCAGACTAAAGTGGGAAAGTAAATATTCAGGAAGTACTAAATTGCCCCTCAATTGGAACCTTAAAAAAAAAAAAAAAGAAAAAAGGATAAACTAATCACTCGCGCATTCCTGCAAAATCATCTATTTACATATATTTCGTCGTAAACTCCGAATTTGCTTTCACATTAGAAGTTAGTCAAAGAGGGTCATGCCTTTAAGTAACATTAAGTTGAAAGGCACATACCAAAATTCAGATTTACCATGCAGCGGTGTAACGTAATAATATGAAAAAAAAAAAAAAAAAAAAAAAGAGAAAAAGAAGATCATAAGAGTACCTTTAAGAGTTCATCTTGCAACTGCCTACTCCTCTCCACTTCACGGTCGTACTTCAGTCTCCACTCAGCAGACTCATCCATTGCTTCCAGATTCGCACGCTCGAATTGGCTCCTGCACAGATTAAACAAGATGTCATGAGTTGCTTCAGTTTCCTCAAATTGTCTCCTTCGCAAGTTAAACCGAATGTCATCAGTTGCTTCAATTTTTCTAACACTGGATCGTCCTTCGAAGTTCTTTCTTCGTGAAGGGAAGTATTAAATTCCCACCATCATCAACAAAAGACTTAGTATTAAAGAAGGATAGGAATTCAAGTTCCCTGATTAGGATCATATGCAGAACCTGCCCCCAATACAAAATTAAAGTACTCAATATACCATCACTCATCTCAGCTGCTGCTAAGGTGGACTCATTGATGGCGTATCAAAACCAGATTATTGAACTGAAACAAGATGTTTCAGTCAATGTTGTTGATTTCGGACAAAAAAATTTGATTCAGTTCTATTCCTTAGAAAAAATAAAGAGATAATATCCTATATACCCCTCAATACTTCAGAAATATCTTATTTATCCTTACTTTTTTTTTGTTTCAAATATACCCTTTAATTCATATGTTCCTCTGTTATTCAAAAATAGCCCAGCTGCTAGTACTTGTCAAATTATCTTGGGTTAAATCCGGATTAAATTTTTACCAGAGTTAAAAAAATTAAAATACCTATTTTGCTTCTAACTTAAGGACAAATAAAAAAAAAATGGTACTGGTAACTCAAGGGCAAATAAGAAAAGTTAGTGATGGTAGAAGGATATATTTGAAAGGCAAAGTGGTAATTTCACATATGGGAGGTTCAAATTAACCATATTTTTCGACATCATTTACCCACTGATCATATTCTTCTATTCAAATGTGGTTAAAGCCGCTAATTTTAACGGAATCGTCATTAAATTTAACAAAATTTTCAATTTGATTCACTGCAATAACTCAAGTACAATAAAAATCAAAAGTTAAACAGGGTGTAATTAAAAAAAACTGATATATCTATTTCAAAATCTCCATACATTATTTACCTGCTAATACAATAATGGGAGATTCAAATTAACCATATTTTTCGACATCATTTACCCACTGATCATATTCTTCTATTCAACAAATGTGGTTAAAGCCGCTAATTTTAACGAAATTGTCATTAAATTTAACAAAATTTTCAATTTGATTCACTGCAACAACTCGAGTACAATAAAAACCAAAAGTTAAAGAGGGTTTAATTAAAAAAAACTGATATATCTATTTCAGGATCTCCATACATTATTTACCTAATAATACAATAATGGGAGATTCAAATTAACCATATTTTTCGACATCATTTACCCACTGATCATATTCTTCTATTCAACAAATGTGGTTAAAGCCGCTAATTTTAACGGAATCGTCATTAAATTTAACAAAATTTTCAATTTGATTCACAGCAAAAAATCAAAAGTTAAACAGGGTTCAATTAAAAAAAAACTGTTATATCTATTCGGAATCTCCATACATTGTTTGCCTAATAATAATAATAATAATAATAAACCGCAAGGCTAGATCGAAATCAAAGCCTTTTAGGGTTTCCTCGTCACAGAATTCGACTCAATTTGAATTTCAAATCCAAAAAAAAAAAAGAAAAAATGAGAACAATTCGACTCAAACAACGGAGGAAACCTAGCGCGATTAATCAGAGCGACAAAAAGGATTTGGAAAACAATAGGATTGGGTGGAGAGGATCGAAAAGCAACGAACCGGAGGATCTCGCGATCGTCGGCGGAGAAGGAGTCGTCGTCGATGGACCATATGCGAAGGTAGACGACGACGCCGAGGAGGAGGGCGAGAAGGAACCCGAAGACTAGGGTTTGTCGCCTCGGTCCCATCGTCGTCGTCGTCGTCGTCGTCGTCGTCTTCGTCCTCTTCCCCACCACCAACACCATACGCTTTTTCTTTTTACTTCTTTTAGGGGCGCAGGAAAAAATAAAAAAAGGAAAAGTATTTACTACTTATAATAAGATTGAAGAGAAAAGATTATACAGAATTTTTTTAAAAAAAAAAAATTGCAATTTTTTTTAAACTATTATATTTTATTTTATTTTGTCACATTATAAATTAAAATATTATAATTTATGGTTGAAAAAAATGATTATATTTATCTATTCAAATTCTGTTAACATTTGAATGAGAAGAAAAATAAAAATACAAAAAGATTTTTACTTTCCAAGAGAATTTTGTTTCAAAGAAAAGTAAAACGTTTTCTGAATAATACAATTAGCCGCCAACATATATTTAATAATCCATTTTTTAGAAAACTTAAATTAGAATAAAAATATATTTTTATATTTTTTTTG
This sequence comes from Tillandsia fasciculata, assembly GCA_029168755.2. Lineage (NCBI taxonomy): Eukaryota > Viridiplantae > Streptophyta > Magnoliopsida > Poales > Bromeliaceae > Tillandsia > Tillandsia fasciculata. Next base: position 1,129,545 of record CM054932.1, read on the forward strand.
ATGCCGTGGATAGCAAAATAATAATAATAATAATAATAAATAAATATTATAACCTACTCATTGCAATATATAATTACAGAAAATATATCATAATCATATACAAACTATAAAAAATATATTATAATCGACTCATTACAACATGAAAAGTGTGATATTACTATCCTAACAATATGCAGACCACAAAAAATATATTATAACCAGCTCATTGCAATATATAAAAAATATACTATACATCATAAAAAAATATATTACGTACGAAAATAAACATAATAATTTTACATGGTACTTTTTCACGGCACACCACATAATCTCACCGTAATTTCCAACTGGGGTGTACAAGTAGCATTTTCCTAAAACAAAACACACACACACACAAAAACCAACAAAATTAAAGTCACCCAAAGATTGTTTTATGTCATAATAAATTAACTAGCCCAATTCACAAACTCCCCCAGCAGGAACTTATTGAAGCAGCTCATATCGATACAAACCAAAAATAAAAAAGGGGGGGTGGTGTAAAAATTTCTTAGTAAGAAAACAAAAGGAACCCAAAAAAAAAAAAGAAAAAAAGAAGCACCAGTCACAATTACTTCCTAATGCTATCCATATAATCAGATATATCAGTTTAGTGATTCCTGGTCTGGAGATATTGTTATTGCTGCTGCAGAAGAAGACTTGTCGCGCCTACACCAGCATTCGTATTCGGGGATCGGCCCCTCCTCTTGAACCACCCAGGGATGCTCGGTCACGGCACGCAACTTGATGCGCTGCTCGGGATCTAAAGACAGAAAGCAAATTACGGGATAGAAATATTAACTACGTAAAAAGTTCGACACAAAAGAAGAAAGAAGCCAAAGCAGAGCAATCGAACTTACCCTTGCAGAGGAGCCCTTCCAACAAGTCTTTCAATTGGGGGTTGATGTCGTCGGGCAAATACAATGGGTTGTTCACAATCTGTTGATAAGATACAAAAAATCTTTACTACGAAAAGTAGCGACTACGTGCTTGGAATGTAAAGAAGTATGGAGCGTTTGCAGCAGCTATTAGCTGAAATGAGCTTCTAGGCTCGAAACGATTAGAAAAGCATGAACTTCGAATAAAAGGTTTTGCTTACGCTGCAGCGAGAAGTCACTGGGAGGTCTTAGTGAAATAACAGTTACAGTTTTTTCTATCCGCTCTACTCAAACAAGCTCAGAGAGTGAAAGCAAGAAAAAAAAAAACCCCGACTGGCTCATAATTTGGTACCTTCTCGTACGTATCCTCCCAGTTTTCACCAAAAAATGGATACTGGCCCAAAATCATGCAATATAATGTGACACCGACAGCCCATACATCAGCACCTATGCCATGGTGGGTTGATCCTGCGACGAGATGAACATTAGTGAATGCTACGATCATTAGCGTAAAGTGAATCGATAGTCCCCTTTTTCCTTTCATTTTTTAAAAATTTTAAAATAAATGAATAACCAAACAGGCCCTCAGGGAATGAAGCTTCAAGTGAAAAGTTCAGGAACATCGTCACAATATTGGGATGGTAAAATTTTACCCTATTTGTTTTCAGCATGCAACTAGATCCTCAAGAACTAAGAATTTTGATGTCTCACCCAAATAGCACTCAGGTGCACTGAAAACAGGAGTGCCCGGAGATCTTCTTAGTACATCATTATCATCCTGCATATTTTAAATGAATTCAGGGAGGGAGAAAAAAGACTAAACATAAACTGACCAATCGACACTTCAACAGTACATACAACAAATGCATTGGTAAGCCAATGCTTCTTGTTTTGTTTCTTTTTGAGAACTATAAATTCCTTCCCGATTACTGAAAATCCATCTTATTACTGCCCACTGACAACAGGAGGACAAAATATTTTACCGTAAGGAATTGGTTAATACACAAAGCAGCAATACAAATATAAAGATTTTACTAGCAAGCGACCAAATACCTCAAAAACCTGGCTGACGCTGAAATCACATATTTTCACCATCCCACTGCTTGTTACCAAGAGGTTATCAGGTTTGATATCTCGGTGGATAATATTCTGTGCACCGGAAATAGAAAGAAAATGTCGCCACAACAACAAAATTACATAATACAACAAGAAAACCAGACGGTAGATAGTAGGTAACAGACAAAAGCTCTTATAAGGAGAAACGTGCCTAAACAATGATTTCATCTAAGTGTTTATATCATTATTAGAGCACCAATGGATCACATCAATAAGATCTTTACCTATAGTAAATTTTAAATTAGCTTTGCCTTTAATACTTGTAACAACGAAAAGCCAAAGAAGCAATGCATGCCCCACCTTACAGAAGCAGGATGTCCCTCCAATAGACAAAGTTCTCGGCTTTTCTTGTCTATTGTACTTGTCAACTATGATGTTGCTCTTGAATGACTTATTCTCTGGTTATTATTTCCAGTACTATAGATAACAATTCACAACCATTCAATGACAAGGTATGTTAGCAAAAGAAGTAATGCATGCCCCACCTTACAGAAGCAGGATGTCCCTCCAATAGACAAACAAACAATTCACAACCATTCAATGACAAGGTACGTTAGCCAAAGAAGCAATGCATGCCCCACCTTACAGAAGCAGGATGTCCCTCCAATAGACAACATTTCTATAGTACTGGAAATAATAACCAGTGGATAAGTGATTCAAGAAAACATCATAGTTGACAAGTATAATAGGCAAGAAAAGCCGAGAACATCGCAGATCCCTTCTGCTGTTCACAAAATAAGGTGATAGAATTGTGATACAGATCAAGGTGCGGTAAACTAACATGATTAACAACAGACAGCAATGACTATCAGTACAAAAATAATAACCTCTTCCAACAAAGCTACGAAGCAGAACATAAAGGTAATAAAAATACTAACATCTTACATGAGCATGAAGATACATGAGACCAGCAACTACATCTCGCAAGTATCTTCTAGAAGTACTTTCTCCTATACCCCCAGGCGGACCACACCCCTCACAGACAGATTTGCGTTCCACATATTCAAGAACTGTGACAGAAGAAGAAAGCTAAATAACTGGATACATATAATGTCAGTATCTTATGAAGAACACTTTACACAAACTAGGTAGTGAACTACACAAAGAGTCCTAGCATTCAGTAGACTGAAAGCCTCTAGTTAAGGTGTAAATAGGTACCCATGTAGATGTCATCTGTGTTTGGGTCATCAATCACCTCAATGAGATTAACTATATTTGGGTGATCCAACAATTTCATAATGGATATCTGCCAAGAGGGAAAAAGAAAATAATATTATTTATACAATAAGATGCTTATAAAAGAGCGGCGAATAGGTTGCTGTGTTAAGCATCAATCTACGAAAAAGGACAAAAAAAATAGTTGTGTAACCACAATTCAAAAATATAAGGTGTAGATATGATGAATATATATGTACTAACAGTTTACAATTCCATCCTATAGTGTTATCCAGCTGATTTCTCCGTGATGTTGGTTTCAACTTTATGGGTTGACAAACTTTATGAGTTTGCAACAGGGAAAATCTGTTTCCCATTTTCTTTTAAAGTTACTATTGACTTTATTATAAGAATCAGTTCCAAACTTCGATGTAGTTTCCATTTCATATCAATCAATTGTTTAATGATGCAATCACGACCATAACAGACACCCCTACTCAAGCATCTATAGTATTTCCTTCTGTTTATACCTTTACAAACTAGTATAGTAGAGATATTTCCAAATGCTGCTTAGGTTGAATCTTTGTACCCTCTAGAACTACAGAACAGCATCCATTCAGTCTAATTTTCTAATTATTTTCTAGAAACAGCGGTTTCATTCATTAGACAGCTCTGCCCAAAACAAATGATCTTGTACAACCAGTAGGTTAAATAAACCACCAAAGATGGTTTGTAACCTAAAAATCTTCCAATGAGAGACCAAGAGAACAAGCAATCAATGTGAAGCCTACTAATGAACAGCATCCTTATTGTAACAATTCATAATTCTACAAAAAAAATAGGTATCAAATTATTCAAGTAGATAGAGAAAGCCAGCATTTATTTGTTATATTTAGCAAACCAAAACCAAATGAAAAAATGTGCTCACCTCCCGAAGAACATCAGTCAAGGCAGTTTCAGAACCTCCCACTCGTATCCTCGATAAGTATAACCGATGGAAAACCTGTAAGAAGCAGCACAAGAACTACACTTCAACCAAAAGTGAGGAGTGGATCGTAACAATGGCAATTGAAGACAACCATGTTATTCTGAAACCTATAAAAACTTAATTTCATTGGTAATCCAAGATAATGTTGTTAAACAAAGTTACTGAATGAAATAGATTTAATGCCATCCAAGTGATCCCATAAACCAGGAACATGTAGCTCAATAAAGTATGCCTTGATTTATATATGCTCGTGTGTGTTAGTTTAAATGACGTTAGCTTTGAAAATTTTACATTGAATTGCACTAAAGATAGAGTTGGCTTTTGAATGTTTAAATAACCGATGGTTGGTAAAGAAGCCAAACTGAGAGTGATCTAGCAGCTGAATAGTGTGTAGGAAGTATGCATGGAGTGGTGTTGAAGAGGTGGAGGACCTGGAGGTCAATGATCATTGGCAAATGGCAATCTATGAGAGTACTTACAGAGTAGCCTGAAGAAAGATTAAAATTGGCATTTCATAAGTCAACCAGCATAAAACCATCCTCAAACCCAGATTAAACATGAAGTTGGGCAATTGCGGTGAGAGCATCAATGATATAGCATGCTACATTACTATAACAAGCATGATATTTCCTATAAAGGGGCATTTACAAAATTTTCATGATTTTGAGGGGTCTGTATGAAACTTTTTATGATGCCCAATATTATATACAGAGCACTTACTAACTGATCATCGTGGCATATCATTTCAAGAGATATATATCAATCATCATTAACAAAAAGTTGGACATGCAATGATTAGTAGTATTAATACCTTTATTGCATACAATTTACCATCTTTAGTGTTGCGATACAAAACCTGTTTCATAGAAACGAATTATTATTCACTATGATAGAGAAGCGAAATAACAATTTCTAGGAGTAACAGCCTTACCACTTTTCCATAGCTACCAGATCCAATCTTATACTGGCGAACATATTCGTTAATCATCTTATTTCCATTTTCATCCTGAAATGGACAAAAATAGAGTTGGCATGACTGCTAAATATAAGATATAACATACCATGAATTCTTTCAGCTTTTCTGTCAAAGATTTCAACAACAAAAAAAATAAATAAATGAAAATGTAGATTGGAGATATCTATTGGGCAGAAGGTAATTTTTTTAAGCACATCTAATTTATATTAAGACATGAGTCTCCAATTGAAACCTAACTCTACAATTAACAGTGTTGTAGTAGTAAAATATTATGCCAACAAGCATGTTCATGTCAACTGATTATGAGCAAGACAAGCTCAAGCAGAAGGCTAAAGATCACACAAAGGCCAACTAAAATGGCCCAGTAAGTAGAAGCTCAAGTTTGGCTAGGGCCCACTTGCGTGACTGACAAGAAATCCAAAGCTGCTGATAGTATGAATTTGGCTATTTATATAGCCAAACCAAAGCATGTAAGGTTAAATATTGATCGGCAATTTGATCTCCGTAGCAGCATCATGCTTATATCACATCAAGAAAGTTGAAAAGCGGTAGCATATAGACTACAACAAAACAGTGATCATTTTATTGAAAGTGTACCTTAATAATAAAGAGAAAAACGTAAAGAGAATAGGCACAACTAGATTAGAATTTAGTATTTATGTTTCTTTAAAAAGGCATCACCAACAATACTGAGGGCCGACGTAACATTCTATTTAGATGGAGGAAATTGGACAGAAGAGAAAACAGGAAACTGAATCAAAAGAGAAGGAAACAGCATTCACCTTTGTCGATCGAATGTACTCTAAGCTTACGACTAAATAATAAAGAATCTTTGAAGGGTTATATTTACTCTCCTATTCTCTCACCTTCTCCTCTCTCTACTCAACAAATTTCAACCCACACAGGAATCGTAATTCTCACAATTTCAGAGGCAGTAATCAATGCAGCATACCAAATGAACAAACAAGAAAAAAGCTTTAGTCTTAATTTACCTTGGAAACGGTTAGTTTCCGAGTTTCCTTTACCGGAACGTCCCTGCATATCAATCCATTCTGAATCCTCGCCAAGATGATTTCTTCCGACCGTTTGACGGATTGTTGGGAACCGCTTTCGCTATCATGCGGATCATCGGGATTTTCCCCATTGTAAAAGCTGCTATCAACATCTTCTGTGTTATGCGGCAGCAAGAAGCTGCTAGAGAAGTTTGCGCTGGAGCCCCGGAACGGCATTACAGACCTGTGGTGCTTCCGCAAGAAGCTGAAGCAACCGCAGCATCCAACGTCGGTGAGGTCGGACATCGAAAATCGATTCCCACCCATACAGGACCTATGAGATCAGACAACAAATTCAGTGACAGCAACCAATTCAAACCACAAATTCTTCTCCCAATTTTCAGAAGAATTTGCATGCTAAAATCAAATGCGTGCTTGATTCAAACCATCATCACCATCATCACCATCACATACCTAAACAACGAATTTGAATCCGACACTTTCCTATGAAATAATCAACTTAATCTTCTTGTTTCAAGTGCATTGAAACAAATTTCACATAAATCAACTTAGATTAATCCAAAAAAAAAAAAACACGAAGTAAAAAAGGAAGTAACTAGATCAGCAAAATTACCCAAAAAAGTAGAAATCGGAGAAAAGAACAAGAGTAGAAGCAATTACCGATTCCAAATCGAGCGCCAAAGATGCAGAGATTGGCGAATTGGGAGAGACGATGAGCTCAAAGAGGAAGAAGATGTCGAGGAACGAGAGGGATCGAACGAGACATTTGGAGTCGGTTAGGGTTTGCGTTTCTCGGCCGTTTTGTTGGCTTCGAACCGGTCGTTTTTTTTTTTTTTTTTTTTTTTTTTTTTTTTTATATGTCCAAAAAATAATTTTTTTAGAACTAATTTTACTATAATTAAATTTATGTCGTAGAAATATTTCCATATATATAATTTATAATAAACAATCATGCATCCACATTTCCTTAATATATAACCATAACTTCTTAATTTGAAGGTGTGGATCCCACATATTTTTTAATTAATTTTTAAAAATTAAATTTTTTTTTTCTCTTTTTCTCATATTTTTTTTTTTGGGTATTTGAGTTTTTTTTTCTCTCCCACATATATTTTTTAAATTTTAAATTAATTAATTTTTCGTGTCTCTCCTCTTTCCATCATCTTATGGCACAGTTCTCAAAATTAATTAATAAAATATTTAATTATTTAATAATTAAATTATTTTAATAATTTTTTTTATTTTTTTCCGCCGTTTGTCTCTCTAACATCGTTTTCGATAAATAAAATATTTAATTATTTAATAATTATTATTAGTGTATTTTTATTTTTTTTATTTTTTTTTTAATAAATAAATTATAATGATTTAAAATAATATATTTTTTTGTATTTTTATAAAAAAACTGTTTGGTTAGATATAATTGCGAAAAGTAAATTATTAACTGTACATTCAATTTTGGGTGTACATCTTATATCTCATCTATTTTAGGATGGGGTGAATTTCATCCCTCGCTTCGAAGTGATGAATAAAAAAACCCCACCAGATGGGTGGGATGTAGGATCTGCACACAATTTTAGGTATAGAAGTAGCAGAGCTCATTGCAAAAATAGTATAGTTAGAAATGCGTGTAGTTGCTCATTATAATTACACCTAGTCTGTTTGTTTAGTTTTTATATAGTTATAACTGTTGTAGTTATACTTTTTAAATTAATATGTTAAAATTGAGATTTATATTGGTAAATTTTATCATTTTTATATAAAGAGACTAGATTATCTCTGTAAAATATAAAATATTCAGGCAATTTTTTAATTATTAATTAAAAATTTATATTTATATATAATTTTGTATATTATAAAATTATATATTTATAGATGCTTAAATATATAAAATATAAAAAAATTAAATATTAATTCAGTAAAGTGTTAAAAAAAAAAAAAATCAGGCGTTATTTTTTTGAACACGTGAGCCAACTATGATTATATAATTTTACTAATTATTTAAATTTACCATCTATAAATAAATAAGTGAATATATATAATATTTTTATTATTTTCAATAAATTTTTTTAATTTATTTAATTTTAACATATAAATCAAACTTTAAAAAAATTATTATGATTCTCACTTTTTTTATCAAATTTAATAAGTATAATTAATTAAAATTTATTAAATTAATATACACAATCACATCCTATAATAATTTAGAAATAAAATTATTTTTTATATTTTAAATGAAACTAATTTTTATTTATATTTTTATGCAAACTTGTTTTGCTTAAAAATTTTTATTAGTCTTTAATTTTTTACAAATATTTTTATTTATCTATATACAAATAAACATATATTAATTAATTAATTAATTAATTAATTAATTATTATTGTTAATTAGTATGTGATCTTATTCCTTACTAATTGCTGCAGCTGGAATTATATCTAATCTGGATGTAGTTTTAATTATAATATTAAAAAAAATTGAAATTATTACTGCAACAGTTTGACTCAATTGTACTAAACCAAACATATAAATTAAAATTATTTATATTTGTAACTACAGTATAATTATAAACACGTGCAACCAAACGGCTCCTAAATATTTTTTAATTTATAAATGTGTAATCAGTGAATTAGAATATAAAAGTTGAAATTTTTTTTGAGAATATATATATATATATATATATATATATATATATATATATATATATATATATATATACTAATTTTATAATGAAAAAGTAAAATTAAGTTGAGTTGAATTTTTTATTTTCAGTTAAATATATATTTTTAATTTTAAATACTTTCTTCTTCGTTTTTTTTTTTTTTTTTTTTTGGTCAAATTTTAGAATAATTTTATTTAAAAAATTTGTTTCTATTGTGACTGAAATAATATTAGATTCTTACAAATTGATTTGACCAGAATAATTTAGTTTGTACATTAAGTGAGATTATTATTTCGATATTTTTTTATATTTTTAATTTTTGTTTATTCAGTAAATTATATTTTTAACTTTATAATAACACTTATCCGTCACAAAACGTGATTATTACACTATATCAATTGATTATAAACTTTAAAATTATATATATTTAATATGTTCTGTTTTATAGTTTTAATTATTAAAGATATTATGTAAAATTCTCATTTTAATAGTATCCGCCCACCATCATAATTTAAATTCGTAGGATTTAATTACAATAATTTTAAAATTTTAAAATAAAAATTATAACAAACTAAAGTTTGAAAACTAAAGTGTCACTCACTTTATAATTTGAATACCAAACATATAATATAGTCAAATAAAAATAAAAAATAAAAGGACAAATAAATAAAAAACCATAAGCTTGTCTTACATTCATGTCCCAGCCGCATAGAATGTCAACGGTCGAATTCGAGATAAATTTTCAAAAGTCCATACCCGAACCCTGCAACCAAATTTCAATCCGAATTCGATGAATTTTTTTTTAAAAAATCATATTTAAAACCGATCTAAATGTCCTAAAAATAATTCATGACATGCTTATTTCACTGAAAGTGGAAAAATGTGATTTTATTTTTTCAGATTTTATTTTTATTTTTATTTTTGCATATAGTCGCTTAGGTTTATTTTTTTACAAATAATTATGTGAAATTTAAAATTATAAAAATAATTGTATAAATCAAGTTGAATACGGTGAACTATTCACCATGTTTGAATATGGTGAATAAATTTTCGTATCCAACTTATACTACCCTACTTATGTGCCACATAAAGAAAATAGGGTTTGAACATTGTAAATGGCTTTCCATATTTAGACGGGTGAATCTTTATGGTGTCAAAATTATTTATTATATTTAAAATATTTTTTAAAATTTTATAAAATTATTTATCGTGTTTAAAATAATTTTTGAAATAGAGAATAGAAGAAGACAATGCGGGAATGAGAATTTTTTATTTAAAGTAATTTTTAGAAATTTGATGGAAAAAGAGAAAGAAAAAATGATAAGGTAAATCGGATAATTTTTGAAGATTTGATGTATCACAAGTAAAGAAAACAAAAATAAAAAATAAAATAGGAATGTAAAATCCAAAGTAATTTTTGAAAATTTAATAAACGAAAAAATAAGGATAAGATGAAGAGGGAAACACTGTGAATAATGAACCGTATTCAAATTAAATATTTTCGTCTATATGACACTTATGTGGTGCTTGCGTGATAGAAATAGAATCAATTTTATAAATATAAATTTTAAAAAATTATTTATATAAAAAAAAATATTAGGGCCAATTGTAAAATAAACCGTATTTTTTCTATAAGAATTCACTTTAGTAGTTAAGCTCACTTTACATTTTTTTTTTTTATAATATTATAAAATATAATAAAAAGTTAACTGCTATAATTTTATTCATCTACTTATATACTAATTTAAAAATTTATGATAAAAAAAAAAAAAAGAAGAAAACTATAATTTCGAAGCGACTGAGATTTTCTATCAACAAAACATCGGTAGAAAAAATTAATTTTTTTCAACAATTTCTGTCATGTTTCGGAGTCGCAACTGCGATCCAAACTTGCCAACAGATCCATCGTCCATACGGGGAGCCCCACATAGACAAAGCGTCAAATCTGCAAAAGATAGTACTACAGCTATATATATATCAGAGAGAATAAACTACTGTAAAATAAAATTCAAACCACTGTACAACTAAAATAAAGTTATAATATTTATCTCTCAAATGCAAATAATACATAATCGGATACACAGAAATAGTACAAATAAAAATCCTCCTATACAACATCTATAAATCCAAAAAGGGAGGTAAACTAAAATAATAATACATCAGTGTACAGTGAAATCCCACAATCCTGAATGATACATCTATCTCACCAAAATGAACTACACTGGTAGGGATCTATCTCGTGGCTCCCTATTCTCGGTCCGTCGCGCCAGCTAGCTAGAGCAGAAACGGAGAAAAAAGTTTCGGCAAACCTGTCACCTACAGAGGGTGTGAGAACTACATTTTACAGTAGTTCTCAGTGGGTACCGTCTCCAAAACCAACGATCTTCCCACTAAGTCTACTATAGGTATAAGATAACAGATATACTGAAAAGGATAAAAAGCTGAAAATAACTATGCCGCTATTATGCCTCTATCTACTATGCTCAAAGGGTGATACAAATAAAAATGATGCATCGACTCTATCCCGGTATACTCAATCGACTCAATCACACTGACTGCCACATACGGTCCAGTCAAACATGCGCCCACCTACTACCACACATCCACATCGGGACGAGAATTACATAGGGCATCTAAGACTGCCCAAAAAGGGCCCAGTCAACGAGGTCAGTATCGACAAGTCACGATAACAAAGTAACAGACTCAGCTCCGGAGCGGCACTCGAGGGGAGCAACCCCACCGAGAAAAGTATTCGCGCATCTCTGTCGAGCTCTATATGGCTCATGCAGGCTATAGTACAAATTCACGATCAATCAGATCGACAATATTCAACTCACAACACTAACCCACTGGCCGGAGGTACTCAACAGCCGGACCACCGTCAACCCGACGGCTCCCACATCAGGACATCAAACTCAACATGCTAAAACCCACTGACCGGAGATACTCCACAGCCGACGGTAGCCAAGGATCTGAAAACTCCGAAAGACTAGAACCTACAATCCAAATCAAACAAGAACATGCTCTAGGCATAGCCTCTCGTTGTTCTCGACCCAAATAAGAAAACATCCCTTAGAACCCAGATCACTCGAACTCTCTCGGGTGAAGAAGTTTACAGAAAAATTTGATGTTTATTACTGAAAATCATTTTTACTTGAACCCACCCCCCCGCCTCGGGCTGAGGACTAAAAGTAGTTATTTTTTATAAAACCATATTGATTTATGAAAACCCATTTTAATGAATTTTAGCTATTTTAGAAAAATCAGTTAGAAAATAAGTTTTATTCCCAAGCCCCGAAAGGCTAATACCTTCGCTCAATCAGACAATAACAGGCTCTGGCGACCCTTCGACATTTAGAAAGAAAATATTGGTTTACTGAAATAATGTGTGTCCAAAAAAGATTATGGGTTCAAGGTTCTGCTATCACCAGTACACTACTGCCACGAACATAGTGACGACAAATAGATCGGAGAAAACTCTACGACTCGGCACCACCGTTTACCCAAACGGCTTCCGACACTAGTACAAGACTAGCCACAACTACCAGACTCCACTCGGCCCCCAAGCACGAGTGCAACATACATCCCACACTAAAAGAAATCCCGATCACTCGCCCCACTATCCAGGAGAGGAAAACATTATGTCCAAGAAATAAGGATGTAAAGTGTGGATATTTAAAGTATAAAAGAATCTAGCCCGAGTGAGGGTTCTCTACTAGTCTGATTTACATGTGCAACATATGATAGGGTGTTAGGTCAAAGTCTAATACTTTATAAACATCATGATACAGTAATACTAGCAGCTATTCTAGCATGCTGAAAGCTAATATACTAGAATTAGTGGGAAATTCACAGTTTGGAGAAAATAAAACCAACCGACCTGGAACGCACTGATTCGTAGTTCGATCTAGCCGAAATATGACGTGATAAATCCTTATCCTCTCTGGAATCCGATGCCGCAAAAATCATCTAAATCCGCCACACGGATTGAGCGCAATTGCTGAAACACTATACGTTGCGCGATTAAATTTCAGAATTTCAGCATGTAGTCTTAGGCTAAATAAAATATACAATTAACACCCAATACCTCAAAATGAAGCTTCCTACAGTACAATTGAAGTGTCCTCCATCATAAGAACATTCCCAAGTCTCCAAAAATTCATCTTTAATTCTCTTTAATAATCAAAATAACAAAATATTACATGATGTCCCAAAATATTGACATAAATATAGCTTGCACTTCCAAGCTTAATTAGAGGCCTTTCCACATTGAATTATCTACATCTCACAAAAGAGAATTTACTCACCTTGAAGTTAAGAAAATGTCCTAACTTGAAATTCTGAAAAAGACTCAATATTCTCAAAGTTATCCTAAAACCAAGGCTCAATGCTCAAAGGAGCAATCAAAATCTACACTATTGTAATCCCTAAAGCAGAGCTAAGAAGATCAATAATATTACTTGGTCAAATGTGCTCCAAATTCTGCAAGCAAGGTACCAATGGATTCCACTCTGAGAGTAGATACAAATCGAGCCAAAGAACACAAATTCATGCACGGATCACGAAGAAATTACATAATTACTTTAGACTATCCAAAACTCAATCTTAACGGTCCAATACTTAAACCAGAACACAAGAGTTCCAAAGATGATAATTATACTCCAAGAAAATCTCAGATATAGGGAAAATGGTACATACCAATGTTGTAGATCTTCGAGTCCTGAAAATTTTCCCACAAAATTCATTCCAAAACTCTCATCCTACTGTCCAGAGCAGCCAAAACACCAAGGACTGACCAAAACTCCAAGCTGAAACAAAGGGTCCCAAAGATGACCTCAAAACTCTGTAAAATCTCATAATCTAAGGAGAGATTTGACCAAAATTGTAGGCCTACCTCTTGTGAAGACACAAAACCAAAAATCAGGTCAAAACTCCCTCTGGTTAGCTCTGTAGGATTTTTGTACCGAAACGCGACGAAATGAGTTGTGAATGCAGCAATAGTGATCTCCTTAAAGGTTGATGAAGAAGATGATCAAAGGGCCTTCAAAAATTCCCAAAAAATCATGCTCTTGGGTGGAGATGTAGATGGAGCTCTGGTAGAAATCCCCCAGAAAAATCACTCTCCAAAGGAGCTCAAAGGTAGTGAAGAAATCCTTTTTTAAAAGCATTGAAGGGACGAAGAAGGAGAAATGCCTCATGTTGCTACAGTAACGAGCCGGCTCGTCACCCGCGACCTAGGCCGCAACGCGGCACACATCCACGCGCCCTCGCTCCCCCACTCGCTGCCAGATGGCTGCCACGGGTCCCGCTCCCCTGTGCTCCGTGCACCCAGCGCACGCTCGGCGGCTTGCACCATCCAATGGCAGCGCACCACGCGGTCCACGCATGGTCCATGCGCCGATCATTGCGCCGGGTCTACCGAACTCTGTCGGCCAATCAGAAGGCACCATGTGGCGCCGCCCTGCGCGGCCCCGTGCTGCCACATGGGCTGTGCGCCTTTTCGCGCTCTGGCGCCTGCCCGCGGCCGCTGGCGCTGCCCGGCCTGCCCGAAACAGTACTAAGATGCCCAAAATTCCATTTTAGGGCGTTCGGGATTCCGAAAAATACATCGAAATAGCCGATTTTGATCGTTTTCGCACGCTGTGTCCAAATTCGACGTCTGTTTTGCCAAAATCCTCTTTTAAATTTCAACGAAGGCCTCCGAATAGATAAACTTTATTCAATTTTCGCACTGGGCCCAATCCTGGAGTCTGATTTGCGCACAACCATCTCTATCACTCAAAATAGGCCTCAGAAGGCGCTGATCACACTGTAAAATCTCCGCAGAGATCCGGATAATCACCATTTCAGTTCAATAAAAATTAACTTCAATATAGAAATTAATTATGACAAACAAGCAGTTCCTAATAGAAAAGAGTACGAGCACTTTCGTGCAAAATTGAATAGTGGAGGTACTATTTATACATTTCGCCCACTTCAGAACCCCTGTTCAACGCACCACTTCCCTCTTCGAAAATCGACAAAGCTCCCTCTCACCATTTCCATCGTCGTCGTCGTCGTCGTCGTCTCCGTCGCCGTCGGCATCGCCGGAGGAGGAGGAGGAGGAGGAATCGCAGAGGGAGCAATGCTTGGAGGCGGCGTCGGCGGCGGCGGAGGCCACATCCCGTCGGCGGTGAGTACGGTGATCTCTCTCTCTCTCTCGAACCCTAGATTGCCCCTTCGGTCGATGTTCCGATGAACTCTCTGTGTGGAGATCTAGAGTTCTATGCTCGTAGATCGGTGGCGTCTGCATCGCCTTCGATCATTTCTGATCTTCAGCTTCTGTGTTCGCTCGCTCGATCAATTTATTGATCGGTTTCCTTGTTTTCTGTCCGTACTGATCCGCCGCGCTGCATCGGAAGATCTTCGATCGTGTCGATCTGGTTAACTTCGAGATCCGATGAGCTGGTTCCCAATTTCTACTCACTATGTTGTTGAGACTAGAGATCTGAGGTCCGATTGAGAGAAAACTGTTAATTCAGAGGTTACTTGATGCTGTAGATTATTAACTTGGCTGATTGTGGTGACTGGTGAGAGAATAACATTGATGTGATCATGAGATTGCTAATTTCGTGCATGCGGATCTGTGTGTTTGGTTGCGTGATGATGCATTAGAGTTCTCACTTTGGATTGGAAGTGATGATTGTCCTGTCACTGTGTTTTAGCTTCATTTTCAAATTCCAAGTAATAGAATTTTGTGCTTGTGATACACATGTTCATGTTCATTCTGTATTTTTGATGATAAATTGGGTTGCGAATGAGATTCTGTAGTGAATGAGTGATTTTACTAGGTACATGCGAAAAAAATTGCACTGGTGCTTTTTTTTTTTAATGCATTGTTATTGTGATATTGTCGGGTCACAAACAACTAGTGAACTAGGTGAGTTTATTTGTGTCAGATCTAAGTTGCTTCAAAAAGGTGAGGAGAAACAATAAAGGGTTGTATGCGCAAGAATTATAGCTTGTAATGTCCCTGCTTAAGTGTTTATTGATGCTAAACATGATTTCAGACAGCAGATTGAAAAGTGAAAACAAAAGGTCAAGCTCAGCACAACCCAAATTGATGATAGAATTATAGCAAAGTCGATGCTCTTGTGGTGTGGTATGCTCTTGAGTCAGTAATTTTTCATTTTCAAGATATCGAGTTAACAAAAATATTAATGTGCTGAAATTTGATGACGAAATGATGTTTACTTTTAAATCTCATTAGCTGAGAAGATAAGTATGTATAAGATTGGCATTGCCCATTAGAATGAATTCTCTAAATCTCTGCAGTCAGAAATTCTTATAAACTTTTAGGGATCTCCAGTCACCTATAGCATTTCTTAGCTCTTAATATTATCCATGTGCAGCTATGGGTTTTAGATCCTATATTGCTAGTAGACTCTGGAGTATCCTTTATATTGGCTTGGGATTTTGTTTCTTGGTTAGCTTGCCTAGAGTGCCGAAACATTATCTTAAACTATTATTAAATTGACATGCTAAGCTAAAATTTTCCAAGCTGGATTCTGTTGTGAACTTGGAATATGAAGTGCACGTCCTGTTCAAATTACAATGTGAAAATTTCTCATATGGAAAGAATCAAGGGTCAGTCAAAGTCCATAAAGACAAATTTTATTTTATTTTTTCTTTGCAAACTATACCTTGTGGTATTCCTTATGTTGTCTGTCACAGAAGAACTAGTGAACCTCAAACCAATCTCTCGATGTCTGCAAAGTGCGTTATTTCTGTTGAAATCTTGTTGTGATAATTGAACCTTCCATTCCTTCATTGCAGGGAAGTACTTTTCTGGGATTTACCAGATTGTGCAAAGGTCTTGCTGTCATACTTATTGCTGGATTTGTCTTGCTGCAAGTTTTGCCTTCTGCCGTTGCTTATCTTGCACTTATTCCTGCAAGGTATAGTTTACTGTTTAAGATGGAAACAGAATGCAAATGTTCAATCTATTTTATTTTTAATAATGGCTGATAAATATCTCCCTCTGCTGTTTTGTGCTCCCCAATGCCCTTTTTTAGGTGGTTTGAGGTAGTTTCTGTCAGATATAGTTATACTGGTAGTGGAAACTGCCAAGAGTGGTTTCATTGAAATGAAAAGTAAAAATTCCAATAGAGTAGCATTTGGAGTTAGTTATTCTTCTTATAACTGTTAGATGCATTGCCTTGTTGCTTTTTAGAATTTTCATTATCTCTAGAATACGGTGAATCATGTCAATTCTTTTTACAAGAAGAAGAGATCAAGGGGCAGATTTTTGACAGGAGAAATAGGTTATTGATAGTTCTCTCTCTTTTAATGATATAACTATTTTTTTTTGTGTTTACTACAGCCTTATATTTCACAAGCACCATCGCATTTCCATGAACTTTATATTGTTACTTCATGATTTTTAAGAACTAATTAATCATTTTCAATCATATTCTTGGAGAACTTTGAAGGGGAAGTCACTCTTATCAAAATCCAAGGTAGTGAACTATTATTGTGCAATGATGTGTTTGTTTGCTTGTGGGCGGGTGGTGTTGTCAAATGTATTTGTAAGATCTCTTCTGCCTTGAAATGCATGCCTTGCATTTATAGCCAAAACTCTAAACTCACCTTTGGATGATGCAGATCCACAGTTAAGGTTGCTGATCGTATCCTAAAATTTAAGTCTAAATGAGCAAGGCCTTCATGATTGGAACTGGACTAAGTCTCTTTTTCTGAACTAAGCAATAGCATTTTCTGACCTTGATCTTCCTTAAATGGTGTAGTTATTTACTAAGAGCAAGATATATGTGATGCTAATACACCTGAGTTTTCTACCTTCATAAGCGGCTGTCGTCAATGTCTTATTTTCTTCTGGTACTGTTAGGACCATCCCATTTGCATGGAACCTGATCACTGCTGGTTATATTGAGCAATCGCTTCCAGGGGTATGCTTTTCTTTATTTTTGGGCTTTCCTCTAATATACTTTTTTGGCATTCTGATATCTGACTAAATAAGATTCAACTTATGCGAGTATTCAGCCTACCAATTAATGCATTATTGTGCTTCATTCAAATGATCTTACATGAACAAGAAGGTCAACCGAATCTGCTTATTGTATGAAAATGTGTTATCATAAACTATCTAAAGTTTGCTGGTTGATCAGTGCTCGTGTGTTATCATAAACTATCCAAAAGTTTGCTGGTTGATCAGTGTTCATGTGTAACCTTTGCTTTGAACTTAAATTGTAAGTCCATCCATATAATTTATTTGTGAATGGGAATGAAATTTTTCTCTCTAGCTAGCTTTAGGCCTTTCTGATAATATTCATTATAACAACTAAATCTCTTTTGTTCTTTTCTTGCTACATTTAATGCTCTTGAAATAAAAAAACTGACACAGAAACTTTGACACGGCATTTATAGACTTAGAATCTTCTTCACCTCTCGTTTCAAGTATAATGCTGACCAGACTTTTAAGACCCCTTTAGAAGGATTATGTTCTTACTACATTTGCAAGTCGGATAATATTGGTATGATGATTGAATTTCTTAATCCTTTTAAGAAGACCTAACATGTTTGTCCATTCACCGAGTTCTTGGCTCATAATTGAAGATTTTACTCGTGCTGAATATAGATTTTTTATTAAGTTATATAACATATATCCTAATTTATCGGGTTAAACTGCATGTTTTCTTTCTTCATTCAGGTCCTGTCTGGGAGAATCTTGATATGATGGTTCTATATTATAGAGTCCATCTATTGAGTAATTAAATGGTAAAATTACTTACAATGCAGGTGGTTGTCAGCACAATAGGTCTTCTTTTCTGTGGGAAGTTTTTGGAACCGTTATGGGGTGCAAAGGAGTTTGTGAAGTTCATATTTGTGGTGAACCTCTTAACTTCGGTTGCTGTCTTTGTTACTGCTATTGCATTGTACTACATCACCACGCAAGAAGGATACCTGTAAGTGTATAAGACTACTAACAGATAATGCTTCACTTTTATGTTGCTGCAAGTTTGCAACTCCCTAACTAGAGTATTTTCGGTCACATTTCTGTGAGTGTATGATTTTCCGTCATAAATGTCTGTTATGGCATCTTTAATTATGGGTTTTCATTATAATATTCTTTATTTTTTTTTTTTAATGATCCTAACCTCTGGAATTTTTTTTGGGGGATCTAATCTTATTTTTTGCTACATCAGCACCAAGTAGGCACTAGATTGGGTTTTATGTGGAATGGGAAGGGGAAGAAAGCAGCGAATCGTTTGCTACATTATTTCTAGAAAGCGGGAAACGATTCAACGTTTTATCAATGTTTCTAGTTTTTATACAATCTAAAAACGGTGAATCGATCACCGCTTTTAGCATTCCGAAAATTAGGACAAAGTCGGTAAATCGTTCACCACTTTTAGCGTTCCTCTTTTTCTCTGCTTTTTTATAACAAAGGTGGTGAACGAGAACGAGGGACTACTTTTCCTCTCTTTCTCTACTTTTATAATGGAAATTATGATAAAGACGGTAAATCGTTCGCCACTTTTATAATAGAATTAAACAATTTGCCGTCATAGTAATTTTCTTCTATCCTCACCCTTATGTGGCGGTTACATGACGAGAAGAGGGTTATATTCCCAAATATATTTTTTGGAAGGTTGTATTCCCAAATTTAAATTTTTGAAGGCCTGTTTTGGAAAAAGATGCACTCCTTAGAAGGCCTGTTTTGGAAAAAGATGCACTCCTTAATTATTGATGCACTCCTTAGAACTAATTCCCTTTGTAAATTATGTGCCTATTGAAATGATGCCTTTTTTCAATGTTGATGGTAAAGAGAGAAACATTATAAACTGATCTTCTATCATTCATTTGCATTTATTTACAGAAGATTTTTGTAGTAGATCACTTGTGTAAAGTTTTGGTGGTTTTGTGGCTGATGCATGTATATTAGTAACTGAAAGGAAAGTCTAGGAAACAAGAGTTAGTTGCAAATTAAGTCTGCCAATCGAGTCTTCCGATCCTCGTATTAGGCCTAAAACAAATCTAGTGCCAATATGCTATAAGATTGATAAAAATGTCTTCTTTTCCTCAAATCTTTGCTATAATCTGATACTGGATTCCACTTTTATTTTCTTATCTGAGTCTTCTCAATTTCCTACTCTTCTTGTATGCACATGATCATCTTAACCTTTCATTCTGCAGTTACACGCCTATTTCGGGCTTCTATGGGATCCTTGCAGGATTCCTGGTTGGCATTAAGCAAATAATGCCTGATCAAGAATTACTACAGATCAAAGCGAAGGTAAACCATTTAAGATGAATTATTCTGTGTGTAAATATAAAAAGATCTAGTAAAGGTTATGCTGATCGAATTACTTCTATGCTATGATAATCCCAGTGGGTACCATCTCTTGTCATACTGTTCGCAGTGGCCATAAGCTTCTTCGTAGCAGAATCTCTGTCTTACCTGCCAACTCTATTATCTGGCTTTTACATGAGTTGGATCTACCTTCGCTACTTCCAAAAGTACCCAGAAACGAGCCTTAAAGGAGACCCAAGTGACGAGTTCTCCTTCTCAAGCTTCTTCCCTGAGTTTTTGCGGTAAAGTTATCGTACTGATATATTACTGCATGGTGAATATCTTACTTATATACACATGGTATGATTTTTTCCCCCTATTTGTTTTCGTATCAATTTGCAGGCCAATCATTGATCCAATTGCTTCAATATTTGATAAGATTTTTTGTGGACGAAGATCTGAAGCTTCTGTCGAATCGAGAGGTTACAACTTGGGTGATTTGCCACTTCCTGGTTCGGATCCTATTGAAGCAACCAGGAGACGGTACAATTCTTGTCTACTGACCACAAGATCTGTCATTCGCTACCTCTTCTTTTCAAAAAACAAGATCCAATTTATTATGGATTTTGTAAGTTGAAAATTAGTCGAGTTATATATAGATGGTTTCGATTGTGTGGAATCACCAGCAAAACTAAAATTGTCAATTGTGAGACCATGACAAGATGTCTAAAATCCACGAGTAATGGTTATAAACACATCCTAGTCTCTCTCCCTCCTTCCCTCCCTCCCTCTGGTAATAGTATGCTAAAATCGTGATCACCTTTTCTTACTCGATTGCAGAGAACGAGGAGCGAGGGCGTTGGAGCAAAGATTAGCTGCCGAGAAGTTATCCGGAACCAGAAGCTCGGAAGAAGTATCGGGCGAAGATGCCACCGCAAACGTCTGAAGCTGATTTCTCTTTTGCGGATCTGTTCATTCTGCGCCTGCTGCATATCTCGTGAGGTAGTTCCTTTTCGTCTGTACTTTTTTCAATCCTTTTTGAAGGACTAGAAATACCTGGAATCACATATGATCATTCAGTCTTAGCTAGTGGAATTACTAAAAAATTGCAACCTTGTTTTCTCCTGCATACCTTCTATGTGTTGTTTTAGTTGCAATTTTTTTTTCTTTTTTTTCTTTTTTTTGTAGGTAAAAACATATTGACCTTTCTTGAGCTATTATTGTGTATTTTGTATGTTGAAATAGGCATCTGAACTTTTACAATTTTGATTCTTTGAACTTTAAAATTTCAATTCTCTTAACTTTTTGGTTTTGATTTTAAGTTACCTCTCAAGTCTTCAACAGAAGTTAGATGTTTTTTTTTTTTAAATTTCAATTATTAAGAAGTTCGAATGATGAATGAATTGGATTAAAGATGTAGTAGCATTCCATTATTTGATCAAACTCATATTTCTAGTTCTTTAATGGTAACACGCCCCATTACCTGTCTTAAGATCGTGTTGTTATCTTTCTCTCTCTCAATATATATATATATATATATATATATATATAGAACCAGGCTATTATATTAATGATATTATGATTTAAGAGATGAAAATGATCAAAGGGGTAGATCCAACGGTGAGAAACTTGATAGCACCAAGTTCTTGGTGCTATCGATAGCATAGTAACCGGACTATATATATATATATATATATATATATATATATATATATATATATATATATATATATATATATATATATATGAGTCCGGCTACTATGCTTGTACAAGCATCAAGCAATTAGTGCTTGTAAGTTTTCTACCGTTAGATCTACCCTTTAGACTAATTTTAACTCTTAGATCATTTTATTCCACCAACCACTCACTTAACCCAAGGGGCCCACAATCATTCTAACCACACATCTTTTCATCCAAGGGTTAAAAATCTATAAGTACTAATGACTTGGTACTTTTAAAATAATAGGAGTTTAATTCTATATATATATAGGGGGAGGGAGAGAGAGAGAGAGAGAGAGAGAGAGTTCGACTATGGTGCTTATAAAAGTACCAATAATTTGGTGCTTGTAGTTTGTCACCATTCGATCTATCATTTTAATCAATTTCACCTATTAGATCATACTATTCCGCCAATCACTCACTAAACCTAAGAACTTTCATTCAATGGTTAAAAACCTACAAGTATCAATGACTCGTGAGCACAGGAGCTCAATTTTATATATATATATATATATATATATATATATATATATAGTAGACTTTATATATTTTTAAAAGTATAAGTCTAATTATGCTTGTGAATTTTTTATCATTGAATTTGATTGAGATTTCTGCCATTATAAAGTCAATTAAAAAGAGTGAATGAGAAAATATAATTACACGAATTTCAATATAAATTTTATGGTAAAAAATTTACGAGTATATTTTGATTTGTGCTTTTATCATTAAATTTGTATTGGAATTTGTAGCGGAAAATAATTTTTAGTTGAATTGAAATTTAGATAAAAAAAATATTTTTATTTTGTTCGTTCAAATAAAAAGTCAATGGCTTTGGAATTATAGCTGTTTTATCGAAATTCTCATACTAATATATACGCGGATGAAAAAAGGCTACTTATTTTTTTTTATTATTTTGAATTCAGGGTGAAGTTAATTTTGACATGTTGGAAAAGTAGTGGAGTTATAAGCGAATTTAATTTACGAGGAATTAAGCTAAAATATAAATAATTATGGAGAAAAAAAAAGCATATATTAAATTAAAATATTCTTAAAAGCACCAAAGTTACAGTGCTTACAAATTTTTTAGTTTTTAAATTAAAAATCATCCATTAGAGATGGGGCTTTATTATGTATGATCTAAGAAGATATTAAACTCACTACGCCCAGATCCATGCTCGACGGGTTGAGCACGTGACCATTTTATTAAAATTGGTATCCAATTTCTTTTCTTTGACCTGAAGAAACCACAAAATTAACAAGAAGATGTTTTTGTCAACTATTTTGGGGAATGCTGCAGATTTAATTTTGAATATTGTAAACCATCACTACAAAAAAAAAAAAAAAAAAAAAAAAAAAAAAAAAAAAAAAAAAAAAAAAAAAAAAAAAAAAAAAAAGTGGATTTTTGAATAAGAGTTATGTTAATCGATGCAAATACTACATGCAGTAACTAAATTTTACTGTAATTGTAACTATATGTGAATTTATTATTCAAAACTTTCAAAATTAGAATTTATCATCTAAACTAATGACTCTCTTGTAATTCATTTCAAAACTTCTATTTTTGACTAAATCACTTGACAAATGAACATTTTACCAAATGATAATTAAATCACAACTTCAACAAAATTCAAAACTAAAATCTTTTTTTTTTTTCTTTCTTTAATATATTATTTTTATTAACTACTTATATTGGGTGGTAGTGTATAATTTTCCTGCGTTTAAAAAAAAAAAAAAAAAAAAAAAAAAAATCTAGGATTGTACTATAAGATTATTTTATTAATATGTATTATTAATGCATCTAAAGAATCTAGAGTTCTCCCAAAAGGCTCCCTTTGGGTACAAGAATTAGAGGTGGGGGGGGGGGGGGGGGGGGGGGGGGGGGAGATAAGGGGATATCCCCTCTGTACCCAACAATAAAAAGCTGCTTGAAACAGCTGTTTCATCTAATTTCGGAATTAAGAGAGAATAACTGTTTCAAGCAGCAGGTGGAAAAACTCAGTTATTCTACCGACAGTTTTTTTTTAAAAAAAAATTAATTAATTTTATTTTAAATTATAAATTATTTAAATTTATAAAATTTAAAATTTATTTCATTATTTTATAAAAATTTAATTTACTCTATTCTTTTTATTCCTTCTTAATTTATCAAACATAATTTTTTTTATACCCGGTATAACTCTTATACCCACCCAAATATATAAATTAATATTATTTTCTGCTAATACCATAACTTATATCTATCCTCGGTATAATTAAATTTTGTTTATTCCCGAACCTAACGCAGCCTAAAAAATTCTTGAGTGAAAGATATGCAAATATCAAAAATAAAATAAAAAAAAAAAGGAAAGTCAATATGTAGACTTTAATTAACCTGCTAATCTATCAATTATTAATTATATTTTATATTAATTAATTGCTAACGATAAGTGATTAGAACGTGTATTTGTGTGTATAGATCTAGCCAACAGACTAATCGTATAAACAACCCTAAATAGATTATTATATTCGCTAGTCATATTGATATGGATAAAATTTATTTTTATATATTTGGATAATCTATATTTTTATCTATATCCGTCCGCTAGGCGAGTATGCGGATTATCTGTAATTTTTTTTTTTTGCTTTTATATTTTTCAAATGTAAAATATAAAAACATAAATTTTACAAGCAATAATATTACTTATCATTTGAAATATCATAACATATAATAGAAAATATAAAATTTTAAAATATATAAATGATCGAAGAATGCGACGAGAAAAAATTATATTTAAAATTTTAGAAATAAATAGATAAAAAACTATTAATTAAAATAATATATGCGGATATTTTTGAGTAGTTGAAAAAAATGTACCTACAATTTACCGGTTTCCATCAGTTTCATTCATAAATTTTTGAGTAAAAAAAATTAATATTTCGAGTATATATAAGTATACACTCTTTTAGCTTACACCCCACCCTATTCTAAGATGGGATGAATTTTACTCGTCACTCAATGTGACGAGTGGAATAATACCCACCCCATCCTGAGGTGGGATGAATTCTATTCGTCACTCGATGTGACGAGTAAAATAATATCCACTCCAGAATGGGGTGGGGTGTAGAATGTACATTCCTAAAGAGGTGTACATCTAGTATCTCCTTGATAATTTTGATCTAAATTTTTAGTCATTTATTTTAATATTTTTAATTACTAAATAAATAACATCAAAAAATTTATAGAATTTACTTTTAAAAATTTTAAAATATTTTACATCAAATCTAGTCGAACAAATCAATAATTCAAAAGTTCTAATATATAAAAAAAAAAAAAAATGACAACAGGAAAACCTCCAGTGATGCTAGGTGTACACCCCTACACCCCACCCTATTCTGGAATGGATATTATTACACTCGTCATATCGAGTGACGAATAAAATTCACCTCATTCCAGAATAAAATGAGATGTAAGATATGCATCCCTATATACACTTCTAAAAGAGTATATACCCTACTTATATATACCCTTTTCAAAGTAGACCTTTTTTTTTTTTAATTGTCTACAAATTTTACAAGAGAGAGAGAGAGATAGAGAGAGAGAGGATGGAGACAGAGGAAGTTGAATTTCAAAGTTGTTTAGGCTGTACAACGCGCGTTTCCTTCTCGAGTCCTGCGCTATTTCTCTCCTTCTCTCTCAGCATATTTTGCTTTTTTTTTTTTTTTTTTTATGCATATCCAACTCTCTCAAACGCTGCAACCCATGCATCTAATAAAAAGTGTACCTGCTCGTACTGTATCTATTTATATATATAAAAAACAAAACATCACAGTAAGAAGCAGCAGAAGCAGCTGCAGCAGCAGTAGCAGTAGCAAGTGATGGCGGCAGCAGATGTTTTGTTGGTTATGATTACGATATCTATGATGGCGGCGACGGCGGTGGCGGCGGCGGCAGCGAAAGGGAAGGGGTTTTTGGATCCGGCGTCGACGCACTATCTGGTGCTGGCCAGGTAAGAAGGCGGCGACAGGGCAGGAACGGTTGTTCTGTCTGGCGCGCGGGCGGTGCCGCTACAAGATCATCCAGTGCCCGCGCCAGTGCCCCCACCGCAAGCCGCCCGCCAACAATGCCAAGCGCAAGGCCTGCTTTGCCGGCTGCAGCAGCCCCTGCGAGACCACCTGCAAGAGTAAATGCCTGTTTCGCCCTACTTTTACTTTCATCAGCTGCAGTAATTTTTTTTTTTTTTTTTTTAAGAAAAAGATAACATGCTATCCGTTTCGTTTATCTTTTTAAATAAACTTAGCTGGAAATGTGAAGCAACTAGACTTCAAACTTAGGTCTCGAATATCAACCACCAAATTCTTTGCCACTTGCACAAGAAACGATTATTATGTTTTCGTAATTAATTTTACTTTGGATTGAAACTCAAAAGTTCTTAGAACTTTGCAAATAACTTTAGCCAACTCCAAACCGAAATTAAGTACAAAAAAAATAATAATAATATTAATGATGAAATTTTTTAATTATATATATATATATATATATATATATATATATATATATATATATATATATTAGTTCAAAGATTCCACCTCTGCTTAAAAAGTTATTAAAAGTGTTTATTGTAGACTTAGTATTTCTCTTTTCAGAATCTTGTCTCTTGTTGTGCGCAACATGCAGATCGGCTTCCGAATTGCAACGGGTACGGGTCGGTATGCTACGACCCGCGGTTCGTCGGCGGCGACGGTGTGATGTTCTACTTCCACGGCGCCAAGGGCGGCGACTTCGCGCTCGTCTCCGACGACCGCTTCCAGATCAATGTGCACTTCATCGGCACCCGCCCCGCGGGCCGCGCCCGCGACTTCACCTGGGTGCAGGCCCTCGCCCTCATGTTCGACTCCCACACTCTGGTGATCACCGCGAAAAAGGTTGCGGTGTGGGACGACAGTATCGACGCCCTCGCCGTCAGCTGGGACGGCCAGGATATTGCCATTGACCCTCCGTCTACTGACGGCGAGGCGGAATGGCAAGCAGAAGTAACTAAAGAGATAACAGAAGACAAGAGCCAAAAGACAAA
This sequence comes from Tillandsia fasciculata, assembly GCA_029168755.2. Classification (NCBI taxonomy): domain Eukaryota; kingdom Viridiplantae; phylum Streptophyta; class Magnoliopsida; order Poales; family Bromeliaceae; genus Tillandsia; species Tillandsia fasciculata. The sequence continues at coordinate 1,156,403 of CM054932.1, forward strand.
GGTAGCAGCAGTAGTAGTAGTAGTAGTCATAGAAAGGACCGCAACGACAAACAGCATAAGAGTGGCGGTCAACGGAATGCTCGAGATGGACGTAAAAGCGGTGCCGATCACGGCGGAGGACGACCAGAAGCACGGGTACCGCATACCGACCGGCGACGCATTCGCGCACCTCGAGATGCAGTTCAAATTCGCCGGCCTGACGGACAAAGTGGAGGGAATTCTAGGCCAGACGTACCGGCCGGACTATGTGAGCACCGCGAAGAAGGGCGTGGCGATGCCGATGATGGGGGGCGAGGACCGGTACCGCACGCCGTCGTTCCTCGCGACGGATTACATCGCCTGCCGCTTCCGCTGCCCCGCCGCCGCCGCCGCCTCGGGAGTCGAATTGTCACAATACTAAATTTGTTAACTTTAGCTTCTGTTTGGTTGGGGTACAAGGGGGGATATCCCCCCCCTTGTACCCAAACATAATGGAACGGGGGGGGATTCCTATCCCCCCCTTTTCCCACCTTGTTCGGTACAACCCCGAACAAGGTATCCCCCCTGGTACAAAAAAAAAAAAAAAAATCCTCTCTTTACCCTCAGCTCTCTCTCTCTCTCACTTTCATTATAACCCTTTTCATTCTCTCTCCTCCATTATCACCTTCTTCAGCTAACTCTTTTTACACAATGCTAATATTATAATTATTATAAAATAATACATATTTTATAAATTTTGAGTAATTTTGATGATGATGTTGATGATGATGATTTTTGTATTTAATTAACTATTATTTTAAAACTAAATAAAACTAATTATGTATTTTTTTTATATTAAATAAATAATAATAACTTTTTATTATCGTAGTCGCCGTCGCCTTTCGGCCTTCCCTGTAGCATTATCGTCGCCGCCGGCAAAAAAACCTCGTCCCTGTACCGCATCATCGTTCACAATGCAAAATAAATAATTAATATTCATTTTATAAAATTAAAAAAATTAACTGTAATTTTATCATTAATTGACACTAGTTATTAGTTGTTTAAAACATTATATATTACCAGTGGGATTTTTTGTAATGTTACAATAACATTAAACCATTATTAAATTTAGATCATTATCACTGAATTTATATACAATTGTATTTTTTAATTAATAGATAAGTACAATAAATAATAAATAGTACAAAATTAATATTAAAACAAATTAATTTGCAGTACATTTAACACTATTTAACACCAAAAATTGAATTTTTTTTAAATATATATCTTACAAGAAATATTTATTATTATTTTTATATCAAATTAATAATTTTTTACATCACAGAAATTAACACTAATTTAATATATTATCTACTTAATTAAATCATATTTATAACAAATAACATAAATAAAAAGTTATAATACATTATTTATTTACCAACTTTTACCCATACATAATAATGTCAAAGGGCATTTTCGTCTTTTTACTCAAAAGTCAACTATTTATCCCTCTTATTCTTCATTCCCAACCAAACACTATTTTTCTTATACTGGTACAAACCTATATCCCAACCAAACACTATTTTTACTTTATCCTACCTTATACTCAATTTTATACTTGTACCTGGTACTACTAATTCCCACTAATTCCCGAACCAAACGCTACCTTAGTGTGTTCCGGACTACTGGATTATCTTTTAGGGGGTGTTTGGATTGGGTATAAAGGGGGGATATCCCCCCTTTATACCCAAACACCATGGGGATATTCCATACCGGGGATATCCCTCCCAAACGGGGATATCCCCGGTTTAGGATTGGGATATCCCCCACCCACACCCCCCACCGGTTTATCCCAATACCTTTCCCAAGGCTCTGTCAGAGCCTTGGGAAGGGTATTAGTTTTTTTTTATATTTTTTTTTTCCTTTTTTTTATATTTCTTTTGAATTTTTTTTTTAATTAGAATATTTAAATTTTAAAAAATATTTAAATTATAAATTTATAATTTTATAAATTTTAATTTTTTATATTTTATAATTTTATAATTTTATAAATTTTATTTTGCTTTTAACTTCTGGGCGGTTTTTTTTAATTAACATTTTTAAATTTTAAAAAATATTTAAATTTTAAATTTTATAAATTTTAATTTTTTTTAATTTTATATTTTAATAAATCTAAAAATTTTATTTTATTTTTAAAAAATATTAATTTTAAAATTTATACAATATTTTTATAATTTTTTTAAAATTTATATAAATTTATAAATTAAAATTTTTACTCTTACTTAAAATTTTAAAATAAACATTTTTTTTTGCTCCCACTTAAATTTTTTAAAAATTAAAATGAATAAAAATTAAAATTTGAATAAATTTTAAAATTTTAATTTTGAAAAAATTATTAAAAAAAAAATAATTAATTAAATATAATATATAATTAAAATTAAATTTTAATAGTTAAAAAAATTATATATAATTATAAATTTTAATATATATAATTATATATATATATTTATATAAAAAAGAATAATTAATTATATAAAAAAATTATATATAATTATAAATATAATAAAAAGAATAATTAATTAAATATAATATATAATTATAAATTTTAATCGTTAAAAAAATTTATTAAGACTAATTAAACTTAAATATAATTTGATATAGTATATAATTAATTAAATATAATATATAAGATTTGTTACAATTAAAAAATTCTAATACATTCTTTAATTATCAAATTTATGATATATATAAAAATAAAGGTCACATCGTCATTAAACATAAAAGTCAACTTTATACCTCCTTTTTCTTCAACCCCAATCCAAACACTATTTTTCTTATACCAGGTTTAAGCCTCATTCCCAACCAAACACAATTTAGGTTTATACCAGGTTTAAACCAGGTTTATACTTATACCTGGTATAACTCATTCTGGTTTATCCCCAATCCAAACGATACCATATGAATTGAGCTGCTGCTGAAACTAATAGGTAGCTAGTAACCAGATGTGTGTAATATGTAATAATGTAACAATAATAAAATCTAGGCTAAATTACAGAAAATTTTTATATAATATTCTGTTTTTTTGCTTTGTCTTTCTGTTTTTTAAAAGTCTACATTTTGTCCCTTCGTAATTATCGAAATATGTATTTATTCTTCGCCGTCACCATTCCGTGAGTAAACCGTTAATTTTTAAAAAAATATTACTACATATATTCAAAATATTTTTCAAAAATGACGGAAAATAAGTTAAAACTTATTCTCTCTCCAATATAAAATAAGGGTATTTTCGTTAATTTACCTCCTCCGTTAATACTGTTGTTCCCTAAAGATAATTCGGTAATTACGAGGAGGCAAAATGTAAACTTTTAAAAAACAAAAGAGCAAAATAAAAAAGGGACAATTGCCTGTGTACCCCTGAAATATGAAGAAATATTTGATTTACCCCTCTTATTTTTTTCTTTCCAATATACCCTTCATACGTTCCACCGTTATTAAAAATACCCCTACCGTTTCCCTTTGTTAAATTAACTAGGGTTAAACTAGAGTTAAATAATAATCGGAGTTAAAAACTATCAGATATACCTATTTTGCCCGGGTTTAGGGTTTAGGGTTTAGAGTTTAGGATTTTTTAGGGTTTTAGGGTTTAGGGTTTAGGGTTTTTTAGGGTTCTAGGGTTTAGGGTTTAGGGTTTTAGGGTTTTTTTAGGGTTTTAGGGTTTAGGGTTTTAGGGCTTAGGGTTTAGGGTTTTAGGGTTTAGGGGTTTAAGATTTTTGGGTTTAGGATATATTTGAAAGGGCAAAATAGTAATTATACACAGATAACGGTAGTTCCAAACGGTACACTAACAGAGTTTAACTTCAGGGGTATTTTGGAAAGAAGTTGGAACGTAAGAAGGGTAGTTTTAATATTAGCCTTCTAAGAGGAGTAAATCTGAAAACAGGGAAATTTTTAGGGGTATGTAGGAAATTGCCCCAATAAAAAAACAGGATATTACAAGAAAGTTTTATGTAATTTAGCCTAAAATCTAATCATTTAAATGATTGAAGAGCAGTGATTATTTTATATAATTTAATAAGATATTAAAAAAAAGTTTTTTTTTTTTTTTTTTTTTTTTTTTTTTCTGGGGGGTGGGGGGCTATCTTGAGTGAGAGGCTACAATCTAACAAGTGGTGATGTATTTATTTTTGTGGGTGTTACAATCCAGGAATCTTCCTTTTTGCAGATTCCAAAAATCAAAATTTTATATTATTTTTTTCTTTCTTGTCAAAAAAAAAAGAAAAAAAAAGAGGAATTTACAATTATTTATTATTATCATTTGTAATACTACTACAAGGGAATGAGCACGCTCTCCACACTCATCTCCTCTCCTATCCCGGTTCCAGTTCCAGTTCCTATTCCAACCACTCCTCCTCCTAGGCCCGTTGTTATTCTCCCAGTAACTACTACTACTACTACTACTCAATAATCGCCTGATCATTGTTTCTTATTCCACCCCGAATAACTTACTATTCGTCTTCTTGTTATTCGTTTTGTGGTTTAGGGTTTGGGGAACAACACGGGCGACTATGGCGCCCTCGCAGTGGCGCTGCGGGAGAAGCACGGCGTCGCCGCCGCGGCCGTCGCCGAGGTCTCCCGCAGCGATTGGCTCCGCAACGCCGCTGGGCTGCTCGATCCTGACTACTGGAGCGGAACCCTGCGCCCCCGCCCCGTCCTCGATTGGTGAATTCTCGCTCCCTTCCCCCTCCTCCTCCCCGATTCTCCTGATCATTCATTCCAGAACTATTCTAATCTCAAATCGTATAACTGTCCTTTTAAATATTATAGCTGAGCTAAGAATTTTACTCTTTTACTATTTCAAATTTTTGAGGGTTGCATTTTTTTTTTTTTTTTTTTCTCGATAGTTTCGTCATGCACACTAATAAATATCAGACGATGTCTTAGTCGATCTTTTGAGGAGTCACGCTCAATGATTATCAACCAAAAAATCACGCTTTTTTCGCTATAAATCTTGATTTAATCAAAGCTGATCTTACAATTTCAGCTTGTGATTGATTCTGATACCAACTGTAATGTTTTACTATTGGATCGTTGACGCTAACTATTAATTTTAAAAGTTCGAGCGGTTAGAAATATGCAATCAGTTGACACTAATCATTAATTCCAAAAACTCGAGCTGTTAGAAATACACAACTAATTTACTTAAAATGTACAGACTTAGTGCCTACGGATTTCGACCGGACTCAATCTATTTGGACGCTAGGTCTACACTGGACCGCAACCCCACTCAATTTATTATCTATAGTGGATCGCAACCCTACTCAACTTAGTGGACTCATCCAATTCAACTTATTAGTCTTCTGAGCCTATTATCGCGGAACAAAAATTTGAACTATTTTTTAACCCATAAATAAAATAACCAACACCCACTTCTCAAGTCTCATTTATTCTAGAACAACTTTAGCTTCGACACGCTTAACTCTCTTACTCTTTTAGGTCTAATTATCGCTTAAAATATTATAGTCGAATTAAAAAATTTAATTCTCTTATATCTTTATATATATATATATATAACTATTTCAAATTTTAGGACGTCGCACTAACGATGGAATTAGGGTTTCACGTGCTCACGCAGTTTGGATTTCTCAGGTACTTGGAGAGAGTCGACCGTGTGGTGGCGCAGACGAAGTCGCTAGCCGCACCAGGTGAGAAATGAGCTCTGTTTTCCTTTTTTTAATTGCATTTTCTTGGAGTATAATAATTGATTTGGGTTAAGTAAGAGAAATTTTAGTTGCATTGGCGTAGAATTTAACTTAGTTTGTTGAGAACAAAGTGGATCCCTGTTTGGTTTAATATTTGTAATATTAACTGTAAAAAAATATTAGTAAAATAGTAGAATCATTGCCCATGTGGATTCTTTAGGTGTTAGGAAAACTAAATTCATACTTCATGAGAAGAATCGTTAGTAGCAGTTCAGTAATAAAAATATACTAAATGACTTAGTAACAAATTTATCATTCCTAATATAAAATAGAGTTAATTGTATACGGCTCCCTGTAAACATATCGAATAGCAAATATATTTCTACAAAGTTTAACTTCTCATATTTATATATCTCTCCGGTTTATTATCGTTAGTTCACTGTTTATTTTTTAACAGATTATATATGAAATGACAGTTTTGTCATTTCAAAAATATCCTAAATATTTGGAAGGATAAAAAGGTAAATTTACCTTACTAACTAACTAAGATTTAGTATTTAATCTATGATTAACTAGATTTTTCTAACAGAGATAGATGGTAGGAATATATATGAATAACGATGATTTTTTGCAAAAATAAATATGAAAAGTTGAACTTTGTAGGAAAATATCTACTATTCGATATATTTATAGAGAGTCGTATGCAATTAATCCTATAAAATATATAATATTTTTGAAATATTACAGAACTTAAACCAAACACGCGCTCTAGTATAATCTATTCATGGTTTAACAAACCAAACATGACTTTTAAGTGGTTGGTTTTTGTCCGTGAATAATACTAGGCCAGGCCTGCACCTGGAAGTAAATAGGAGTAGAACCTAAGCTGAAATGATTGATACTTTTACAGTAATTTATGTAAATTTGTTGATAATATGATGGCAACATTTTGATTTTCACTTCTGTTTAGTTGTAGGAGTGGGCATAGCATTACTTATACTATAAATAATATCCCACTAAATCCTTCCAAATCAATTCAAACCTCATTAACTAGTGGTGGTTCTGAGCAATGGATTTAAGAAACTTTTGAACTCCAATTCCTTCAAATCTAGAATCTGAAGCAACCAAACAGGGTGCAGTGGAGATTATTTCTTTCATTTACTAGTTCTCTGCTGAGAGATATTGAATCATTTGTACAACAATAAAAGAACCTGCCAAATCATTTTAATCAAATCGAAATATTACAATACAGTGGTTCCAAACAATGGATTTGAGGAGAATTGAATTCCAATTCTTTTATTAGATTCTAACATTTGTGCAGGTCAGGGGATATCATTGATAGGGCATTCAGCAGGAGGATGGCTTGCGCGGGTCTACATGGAAGAATTTGGGTTCGACGGCATCGCGCTGCTCGTCACTCTCGGATCCCCACACTTGTATGATGCTTTCCCTCTCATTTCATGCATAGATCATGCTTTAATTGCATCTTTTTGCTTTTGAGGAGAGTTTAAACCGCTTCAGAATCCTTTTAATATAGGATTCTCAAGCGAAAGAAACTCGTAGAAATGCTTTTGAGAAGAGTTTTTCGAAGAAGCTCTATTAGCCTCTTCAGTTCATTTCATTTCAAATCAGAGCTTCTGTTTTGTAGCCTTACAACAAGCTCAAAAATTCGTGCTATTTGTTATCCATAATGTTGGTGTTCCGCGGAACAAGCACTTAATATAATTGTAGAGTTACTGCTGTAGTGACTGCAGAGATTTTCATAGATAAGTTAGCTTATAATTTATATTAATTTCAGATAAATCAGATATATTCCGGGCTTGTTTGTGCAGCAAAATGGATATCACCTCTTTGTTTCATATGTTTTAATCACAATGTTTGCTTATTGTTTTATATTAACTTTGCTAAACAGTTATTAAACTCTCAATTGTGGAAAGAACTTATCGAGGATTCTTCTTCCTTAATAGAAATGGTTGTGAATTTTCGTGTTCTTCGACAAATCAAGTTCGAAAATGCTTTGCATTACCTCCTTAGATCTTATAAACCAAAATATCTACCGACTACTTAGCTCGACATTTTTCGTATTTGTGTTTAATTTAGCAGTAGTTCATTCTTCCTCAGGCCACCTCCAAAGAATGTACCTGGAGTCATAGATCAAACCAGAGGTTTATTGGATTACGTCGAAAAGAACTGTGCCCCGGCTGTTTATACAACGGAGCTACGATACGTATGCATCGCCGGAAGGTACTTTCTTTTCGGATACTCGAAAAGTATACAATGTTTAGTATGAACTTTATTTTATCATGTAGATGATATAAATTTGAGTTTATAATACTGATTCTGATGACAAAGAATATTGGTGTAAAACATCAACCGTCCCTAGTGCAAGTGGCAAAGGACTTGGTGGTTGATATCCGAGACCCGAGTTCGAAGCCTAGTTGCTTCATATTTCCAGCTAAGTTTATTTCATAAACGAAGTAGCATGTCTAAATGGTGTAAAACTAGAACACTTAACAGAGTAGTAAAAGTGTCCATATGCGCAAATTGTCGATTTCAAAATCACTGGAATATTATAGAATGATCAAATAGTAGCCCCAGATCGCGACTAACAGTGCCTATGGTCGATTTGGATGCCCCAACATTAGAAACGATGCAGGAGTAAAAAGTAGTAGTAGGCCCAGTTTGAATCTTGCTTGAATATGTTTAAAACTTGGAATGAATTCGTTCGCCAGGTACATCCAAGGTGCTCGTTTGACGGGGAACTCTAAACCTGCTTCTGAAGAGAGACTAGAAATCGACAAAGATCTGGGTCAAGATGAATCCATTGTGAATGGCACAAACAACAAGCCCGGGCCCTCTGCGCCGACTCTACGCGCCCGTTTCGTCGGTCAAGGTTACAAACAGGTAAAAAGCTAGGACATTTTTCAAATCTTTGAAACCTGGTAAGGGTTCAAATTGTTTCGACAAATCCCCTTGCAAAACCATCTACCTACGAATCAGAATTTCCATTTATGACCTGTAAAAAAAATCGGCAGGTGTGCGGGCAAGCAGATGTGTGGGGGGACGGGGTTGTTCCGGAAATGTCGGCGCATCTAGACGGCGCCCTCAATATAAGCTTGGACGGCGTTTATCATTCGCCGGTGGGCTCCGATGATGACCTAAGGCCCTGGTATGGCTCTCCTTCAGTGCTGGAGAAATGGGTGCATCACCTTCTGATCTAGTTAGCTATATATGCATGCCCCCCCTTTCAGGGGAAAAAAGAAAGTGTGTGTATGTGTGTGTGTGTGTGTGTGATTGATTGATTGCTGGAACTAAACTAGATGCCTTCTTTGTTTGAAGAATGGTTCAGATGTGTCCTGCTGCTGCCTCAATATTTTTTGTGCTAAATCATTCTCGTTATTATATTATGTATGTATATAGTTCCCACTCCAATCGGATAACAAGGTGACGGAATATGAAGGGATAAGACCCAAAAGGGTTTAAAATTAATAAACTTAGACTCAAACATTTCGTACTAATGATCTTGGATTCGACAAGACGAGTTATTGATATCAGTAAGTTGGGTTGTTACATTTGGTACGTAAAATCGGTCACTAGAAGGGAAAAGTTTAAACTGCATCAATAATCTTCTCTTAGATGGAAAAAAGATAATCACACCTAAATGCAACTGTACTGCAGGCTCAAATGCAGCTCAGCTACAACTACAGCAGTTGAAGAGAGTAACATTAAACTCAAATAAGTTTACCTTCCTAATCATCTTCCAAACATATATATATATATATAAAATAAAATTTTGTAAATACATTTATCATGTTTACATAACCAAAAAGTATATTTGTAATTGATACACTTTCCACTGCATGTAACTAAATAAAATTTATATAATTATAAGCGCTACATTTTCAACTGCACGTATCTCCAACTACAATCGAAAAATTAGCCCCTAATGTTACGGATTAAAAATATGTACAACACAGATTATGTACAACATATGAAGATATAATAATATGTACACAAAAATTCACATTTTGCTAAGATATATGTGAATAAATGAATTTTAAAGAGGTATGCAAAGTTCATGACAGTAATTTTTACTACTAAATCATTTTAATTGAAGATAATCTCATTATCCCACTATATAAAATGAGCAAAATTAGTAATAACTGCTTCTAACTAACATGCAACACTTTTAACCATAATTCAAGGTTGGAGGAAAAGATGGTATGAAATTAACCCTATATTTAAAATTACACCCGATTGCACGACCCCTTATGTAAGATTAGGGGTTCATATCATATGATTACTTTGCACATTAATCACACTCATATTTAGCCATGCAGTGTGGGTTCAATGAAGTGTTACTTCAGGGCAAAAGGTGTACAAATATTTTTTTTATAAAAAAGGATCAAAATTGCAAAATCAGAGTAAAAAGAAAGAAAGATGAAATATTTTAGCACAAGCAGTCAAATGATCACTTCCCACATGTGATAAAAGGACTAGCACAAATTTTCTTTTTACAAGTCCACCTAAATCCTGAATCAATCATAGTAAGTATTAACTTTAATCGACATCACATTGACATTGATCACATGAACTAGGAATCCCTAAAACCGAGTTAAAAACAATACATCAGGTGCTTACCTCAATCAGTTTACTTAGATTTCAGGAAATGCGACGAGATCAATTTGGCAATTTCCAGCATACCAACCGTATCCTTTCCACCGAATATGCTCTTCAGCTTCTCATCGCAGTGTATCAGCTTCTTATTCGTCCGATCCTGCATGTGAAAGAATCAACACTAAAACTGTAAAACAGAAGAAAGGTAGCAAAACCAATAATATAAAGCATTATAGTAATCACATTTAGGGCCTATTTCGCCTCAGTGAATATGTTTGAGTAAAGGTGTTAGAGACTCATTATTGTCAACAAAATTAAGTGTTTATATTAAGGGCTATTATCTTTTCCTGTCCAAACACAAAAGTTTACTTATGTTTCTTCGTTGTACCTAAATACGGAAACAACAAAATTCCATAGTGGAGCATGATAGGATCCTAACCATAAAATAAGCCTACAGCCACAATATGGTAAAGAGTAAAATAATAAGGAAAGAGAGAAGAGCTAATAATAAAGCTTTATACAAGTACCGAGGGAGATGCATAGTCAAATAAGAATGATACTTCCAACAAAAACAATGCTGCGAAAGTGATAAATCAATAGCAAGAATAAATAATGTATCTCTAGTGAAAGCAACTTCAAGATTCCTACTAATACTGGTTTCAGGGGAGAATAAAACATCAGCTATTGTTCCACACACGCGCACGCCACATGTGTGCATAAGCACAGAGACACACAAACAAACATGTAGACTACCTCCATAGAAAAACATACACCGGAAACCATGACAGTTCAAACATTAAAGTCATTATGGAATAAGATGAACTTACTGTGAGTAATCATTCATTTTTAGGAATAAGAAATTTGCCGCAAGAGAACAGAAACGATCCAAACGGCTAGTGAAATTAAATGTAGAGAACAAATTATACAATTAGATGGCATTTCAAGAGATGTAAAATTTAAAAAAATAAAAAAATTTAAAAAAAAAAACATTGTCTCAAGGCAGATCAACTAAACGAAGACGAACAAAATCTACTTTCTTCCAACCAAACTCTCTCAAAAAAGGCCAGTAGTGGTCATTTTCTGCTTTTGTCCATGAACAAACACATCTTCTTGCCATTCATTGGACATGGCGCACTTCAATCTACGTCCCAAGATTGACATAAACAAGAATAGGTATATACATATAAAATATTCAAAAGAGTAAGATCTCTATGTTCGTCATACTTCCTCCTCCTTTGCTCATTTTAGCCCCTGGTCTCACTAATAACCATCCACTCACAAGTTACTCAAACCTATCCTCTGACTAACATCTTTGACTTAATACTAACCAATTGTCCCACCTAACCCTCCAACTCTCTAATTCACATCTCTGGGATTATCTCAAACCTCTCTACTTTAATGATATCAGCAATGCAATTTAAATTGCCGTGACATCCTTAGTTTTCGAAATAGTGAAAACATATTATGTAACATGAACATCAAATTTGTCTCTCCTTCTTTCTTACTAACACTAACTCCAAAGAAAAGACTGATATACTTGACTAGTGTGTCCTGTTCCACTGACCTCTAAAAACTAATATACATAGAACACAATCTGCGTATCTATCTACATCAGTTAATCAATAAAAAGAAAAAAAGATGGAAAAAGAAGGGGAAAAAAGAACTACTCTTCTCTCCCTCCAACAACATGTAAAGCTTGTCAATGCTCTACTACAGTTCAGAACATACACACACATATCTAGACTGAAAATACCACAGGAAAGAAGCGGAAAACCACAGTAGATTAACACACCCAAAGAAGATTTTAAGTACTAGTATTACAAATGCCCTAGAATTCATCTTAGAAGGAGCCATTGATGGGGACTAAGTGCTAAGAATGCCCTAGAATCCACACACGCAGAGAAAACTAGGTGTTAATAGTGACCTAAAATCCCTCTTAGAAGGATCCATTGATGGAGACAAAGTACTAAGAATGCTCCAAAGTACTGAGAAAACCCTAGAATCCATACACCCAGAGAAGAGTAAGTACTAAGAAAACCCTAGAATCCATACAACCAGAGAAGCCAATCACAAAGAAAAAATGCCCTAGAATCCATAAACCCAGAGGAGCCAAAGTACTGAGGAAACCCTAGAATCCATACACCCAGAGAAGAGTACTAAATAAACCCTAGAATCCATACACCCAGAGAAGACCAAGAATTAAGAATGCCCTAGGATCCACAAACACGGAGAACACCAAGCACTAGAAGAACCCTAGAATCCACACCCAGAGAACAAAACTACTGAGAAAACCCCAGAATCCATACACCCAGAAAAGACCAAGTATTAAGAATGCCCTAAAATCCCTACACGCAGAGAACACCAAGTACTAAGAAAACCCTAGAATCCACACACCAAGACAACACTAACTACTAAGAATGCCCTAGAATCGCTCTTAGAAGATGAAGAAACCATTGACGGAGCACGATGAGGAGATCACACCTGCAGATTATGGACCTTGATGTGGTCCCACACCTTCTTCACCGCCTCGGGGCGCGAGATCTCGGAGACGCCGACGAACTTGCGCATCGCCGGCGACAGCGGCAAGGGCTTCATGAAACCCGAGCTCTTCGGCTTCGCCGCCGCCGCCGCTGCCGGCGCCGGAGAAGACGACGCGGCGGAGGCCTTCGCCGCCGCCATGAGAGCCCTAGCTCCCCCCAAAACCCTAGACATCGTAAAATGATCGAAGGGAAATGATCGAAGAGAACGCGGGACACGGAGAGTGTGAGGGTTTTGTTGTTTTATTTTCTCGCTTCTCGAGCACATAAAAAGGGAGCCACAAAAAAAAAAAAAAAAAAAAAAAAAAAGAAGGAAGGAGACCCCTCAACTAATTGACCATTCTGAAAGGCACAAGTTTTTAATGTTTATTTTTTTTATTTAAATTATTTTAATTTATTGAATTGATTTGATTTGATTTTTTTTTTTTTTTTGTCTAAAAAGGTAAATAATAATCTTGGTAAAACTAAGGCACTGGTTTTAAAAAAGAAAATGACTTGATGTACACTAAAAAATGAATGTACATTTTTATTTTAAGATGAAGTGAATTTTATTCATCATTTTAAAGTGATTGGCGGAGAAGTCCTCACTCTTAGATGGGAAGGAAATAAGATCTACACCCAAAAATAAACGTAAAGGTAGCATTGCCCTTAGTCGTGTTTTTCAAACGCCTTTGATTCTGAATGAAAATAATAATACTAATTTTTTTAAAACAAATAATAAGACTAAAATTATTGTATCAAACTTCTTTTTAGAACAAACTTATTTTTACTTGAGAATAAATTTAATTAAAATAAATATAATTTTAATTATTATATAATTTTTTAATTAATCTAATATTTTGGATTATCTAATTATTTTATCTACTAATCATCTAACTATTAGATAACTAGCTAATTAATTTATGAAATTATCAAATTATTTATTAATAATATTTATTGTCGTTAATTATTTTATTAATTAATATTTAAAATTATCTAGTATTAGGTAATTAAACAAATTAAATTATTATTTAATTAATATTTTTATTTTTATATTAATTAATTTGGTAAAATATTATTATTTAAAACTATAATTACTTTTATTTTTATCATTCCAATCTAACTATTCAAACATTTTTATTTTTTTTCGAAAACAAACTAATTTTTATCCGAAAACAAAATTAATGTTATTCTTGTTTCTGAACTTATACATATTTTTGAAATAAATAATTCTAATTTATATCTGAACCAAACGCAGTCTAAATGATCTAAATTAAAATTTATAATAATAAAAACATTGACAGGATAAAAAAATATTTTATTATTTTATTTACCATTTGGTACATGAACCAAATTGGTGATTAGTTTTTACCCCCTGTAAACTTGGTAAAGTCTTTAAAAAAAAAAAAAAAAAAAAATTAGCCAATCTTTTACAATAATGAAAGTAGGTGGCAAATCCGTTGGTCGCGAGCCAGTTCGTGTTCGACTCGAAATGAACTCGAAATCGAATCGCTCGTTTAGTAAACGACCCGAACACGAGCCGAATTTTTTAGCTCGTTTAATAAACGAGCCGAACACGAGCTGGGATGAGCTCACTCGTGTTCGGCTCGATAACCGCTAGAATATATATATATATATATATATATATATATATATATATATATATATATATATATATATATATATTACTATTTAAATTTTAAGCTATCAATTTTTTAAAAATTTTAATTATTAGATTAAAATTTTAATTTTTTAATTTTCTTTCAATTATACATCTAATAATAAAAATAAAAATTAAACTTGTTGTTCGCGAGCCAGCTCATGTTATCATATTCGGCTCGTTAATAAATGAGCCAAGCACGAGCCGAATATTTCAGCTCAATATTTAAACGAGCCAGCTCGTGTTCGACTCGTTTATTAAACAAGCCGACCCAGCTCGTTCATGTTCGGCTCGTTGACACCCCTAAATGAAAGTAAACCAACTGATTTTAATAGTAAAAAATTAAAATAAATTTTTAGATTTTAAAATAGAAATTACACCTTAATTTAATAAATATTATTTAGGACTTAATAAAAAAAAGATTAAAACAGTAAAAATATTATCAAGAACCACACTCAATAATCTACTCTATTAAGTTAAAAAATAAAATAAAAACCCCAATCATAACACTTTGGGTTCAAATGGATGAGAGAAAATACATACAGAGAAGAAGATTCTGAATTTGTTTCTCATAATAATTTATCACTTAACACTGCACCACACAACCAATAACTGCATAAGCTTTAGAGAGCAGTAGTTAAAATACTAAATTGAGAAATGAAGCATTGAACAATATGTTACAAAATAAGTTCTAGAACTTAAAATACATGCAAACAACATCAGGAAGTATCTACAGAAGAAGTTTGATTCTTAACAAAAAGAAAATACCATAATTAGCACTTACAACATCTTCTTTTAGCCAAGAAAAATACTATGATCTTTTTCATTCTTCAAACGGTGAATACACCAACCAATCTCATCCTGCGGAGAAAAGAAAACTCTAATTTCGGCTTATCCAACAAACTAATGCCTCGACTGCAGCTCTGCAGATCTGTAAATCCATGTATAGAAGTCATTGAACATAAATGCATGAGAGTACATGGGAATGTCAAACTCCCTAGTAGTGAAATTTTAATACGCCACGTAAATGCATGAGTTTGAATCAAAGCTTTATAGGCGTCGATCATTTTGACGACGTCGAATCACGACATTACAAACTTCTGCAAACAGATTTTGAGGAAACAACATGGCACTTAACAGCTATTATAGTGTGGCGGTACTGGGAAAGGTAAAAAAAAAAAAAAAAGGTTTTAAGCTCAAGAAGTGAGCGTCGATCACAATCAGACAGTTTCAATTACATAACAAGTGCTTTTTGAACGGCCTAAAGCCGATCACATGCTAATATTTCGCTTAAGTCAGACGAAATTGATGCAATAGATGCTCAAGCTTTAGCTGTAAGAAGTGCAATGATTCTCCTATGTTCAGGAGAGAAGTAATAAAAAAAGGTCAGGACTTGAGAATCATAAAAGCAACCGGAAAAAAACACTATTTACAATTACAGGAACCGTAAGCATAATCAGCAATGATGATATAAGGAAATGAAGTAAAGGAAGCTCACTAAATTTAATTCCAGTAATGCGTCTTAAACATCGGTTTAATCACTATGAGAAAAGAAAGAAGATAGTACAAGACTTTATCTTCACCGCAACATCCCAAAGCATCAGATTTATCAAAAGGTAGCAGTAGTAAACATAAGAGGACATCAGCAAGGGGACCCGACGTACAAACAGGATTCAAGAACTGCAATTAACGAGAAATCGCAATAGCACGACATAACCACTAAAAGCAGGAACAAAGCGTCAGTAGATGCACGAGAGGCACAATTGTCACATGATAATCCCAGAAAATAACAAAGAAATCGAGCACACGCGACGACAACATAGCGACCGCAAGGCAATTTATAGTAAAAGCAATCTACGAGCTGATAAGATTCAAGAACTACAATTATTAACAGAAGGCAGCACGACGAAACCACTAAAAGCAGGAATAAAGTCACGAAAGCAACACAAGCATACGTAAAGCTGTAGCATGCATATACACGAGAGACACGCAACAATCGCATGATTATCACAGAATAGAAAGAAATCAAACATGAAAGATGATGAGGTAGCAATACAACACCATGCATGTCCAAACAGGACTTTTGAAGTAGATTTAATAACACGTCGCAGCGTTGCATATCTACTTACTATAACAGCCACACAATTGCATATCTACTTACTATAACAGCCACACAATAACCGCAGAAATCGACCGTAGAACAGAACAAGATCACACATGAAGCTGATTCGTAGTACGAATCCGCCCGCGCACGTCCAAACACAGGATTCAAGAGCTAAAACTACGAAATCATCACAGCACAGCACAACCACTAAAAGCAAGAAAACAAAGTAGGATTTAAGCGCCGCCCCCTTAATTTTTTTGAAAAGTTTAATTAACATATATATATATATATAATAAGAAATTAGAATACATTGGTCCCAGCACTTAAATCCTTGTCACCAAAGCACCTGAATCATCTAATAAACAGGAAAAACATGATTAGCAGCAAAATTAACAAAATATAGGTAATTTATACTATGAATACCAAGAACAGAGCTGGAGAAAGTAACAGAGAAACATTCCAAGCATCCGATATTGTATATAACGCTACCGATACCGATACCGAGTACATAGGAGACATAAAAGGCATCACAGGGACACAGATAACCGCGGAAACTACTAGATCACACACAACCGAGGAAGATCGACGGAATATAGCGATTTGGGGCTGCTGCAGCGAGAAGCAGAGAGCGATTACTGAGATGGGGGGTGGTGGGGGGGTGAATCTGCTACTTCTTGAAGCTGCCGCGGACGCCGGGCTTGGGTTTGGTGGAGGTTTCGGGGGCGAGGCCGGCGTGGAGGTTGATGAGCTTGGCTTCGTCATAGGGGAGCTTGGGATGGCGCGCTTCGTGGTGAATCTGCATGGATTTGGCGTCGGGGGCGGTGGTTTTGCAGTGCGGGCACTCGAACTTCGCGTGGCCGCCCTTGTCCTGGCCCTTGCGATCGGCTTGCCCCGCTTTGCCGCCGCCGCGGTTCGTCGTCGCGGCGTCGACCTTCGACGCGATCTCCTTCGCCGTGTGCTTCTTCGGCTTCGCCTTCCCCGTCATCTTCCTCTCCCGACGATCGGAAACCCTAACCCTAACCCTAGCCCTAACCCTAATGGCGATCCCAATCCAGGGACGGGGATGGGGGTGGGGTTTTTTTTTTTTTTTTTTTTTTTTTCTTTTTCTAATTTATATCGCTCGCTTCCGCACAGAGATAAAAGAATTTGGATAGGACAAGCAGGGATGAGTTTTCCGCAAACGCTATGGTAGTACTTATAGAGGTAAAATTGTACGGAGACCCCTCCATTGTACGTACTTTTGAATTAGACCCTTTTGATAGTTTGGATTAATTTTATATACCTCCGCGTAAATCTATCGAATAGTAGATATATTTTTATAAAATTTAAATTTTTTATATTTATATTTTTAAAAATTTTAAATTGTTCATATATGTTTCTCTAATTTATTATTATTTATTTTTTAACAAAAATATAAATAAAATATTAATTTTATCCTTATAAACATGTCGCTTCAAAAATGGTTAAGGAATAAAAAAATAAATTTATCTCAATCATATTTAATCTATGATTTACTATATTTTTTAAAACTGATATTAACGATAGAGACATATATGAACAAGTTAGAATTTTTAAAAAAATAAATATGAAAAGTTGAACTTTGTAAGAATATATTTAATATTCGATATATTTATAGAGAGATGTATAAAATTAACTCTAAAATTTTTAAAAACTACTTCTTATACATTTAAGATATATATCTTACACCCCATTCATAAAAGAGTGGGGTGAATTTATTAGTCACCCCACCCATCTCAGGATAGGGACTTCTCCACTAATCGCTTCGAAGTGATTAGTAAAATTTATCCCATGCTAAAATGAGGGGATATAAAATATACAAAAAAACATTTTCTTTTTTAAATTAAGACACCCTCCCTCAACTATTATTATTGCTGTTGATTTGAGTTTTATCCTACAATAATTTATTCTTGTTCTTGGTTATTAATTATTTATTAAAGTTTATTTTATTTAAACAAAAGGAGATTTGTTTTTTTTTTTTTTGCAAATTCCATCTTAAGACAACTTTTTAATTTAACAATATTTTTTGTTTGGGTGGGCCCCGCATGTAATCAGTGACTCTCTTTTTTTGTTTTTTTAATGCTCAAAGAAAACTCCACAACATTGAAAATGAGACATGCAACAATTATTCCAAAATTCCCTTTTTTTTTGGTATATCTCAGTTCCACTCTATATATTTCCAAGTTAGATGTTAGAACTTAGAACCTGACACATGAGAGGAATAAAATAGAACTCTTAAAACAAAAAAAGAAATTAACATAGAAAAAAACACACACAGTTGCACAGTTGAGTTGATTCCACTTTCGAATGTATGCAGCAGATTTATAACACTTCCACAATCAATCAAAACCCACTAACAAAATCACGCAAACCGTTATGTTATAACCGCTAAAACTAACGGAAAATTGAGAATTTACTGAATAAATCAGTAGGAGGGAAACATTTTAGATTAGTAGAATAGATTGGTTTGCCCTCTGAGTCGAAGCGGCATCCCGAAATTTTGGTATACCCTGATATCACCTCCCAGGCCGGCAGTTACTACGACCAAGCCCCACGCACTGGCAGCCTCGGGGCTGTTGCTGCCGCTGTTCTTACTGCTGCCGCCGCTGCCGTACCAGCCCCACGTCGAGGATGAATTCGAAATGTTGGCGGAGTCGGAAACGGAGGAGCAAATCGCACTGGAGCGAGTTGAAGAAGAAGCTGAGGCGAAGGACTCGCTCCCGACTCCTGATCTCGAGTGCAGTAGACTGCTGCTGCACGGTTCGTCAGAGGAGCTGGGCAGAGTCCGTTCGGAGAAGCTCTTCTCGGGGAGAGGCGGGAAATTGCTTCTGCTGCTAGGGAAAGCGTCTTCGAGGTTAGAAGCGGATCTTTCGGGAAAAGCAGACAGAGATGGCGAAAATGCACAGTTAGTCCCGCAGCCGGGCCATGGGATCGCGACCGACACGTCTTTAGAATAGAAGTGCTCGTGGGATCGGGTGGTGGTCCAGCTTTTGCTTCTTACTCCTACGCTTGCGCTGCGAGAGGATTCTCGCTTCCAGATGTATACGTGTGAATCCTCGCTCGCACACACAACGTATTTCCCGTCCGAGGTATATGATGCCGATATCTGACTGCTGGTATTTCGAAAACCTAACACCAGAAATCACACAGCGAGTAATCAGTGGAGTTGGATCTCAGTAATTAGCAAGAAAAAACACCCTTTTTTTTTTTCAATCTTTTTATATATCTATACGCAGAGTACTGCTGACAACAATTTTTTATATATATCTTTTGATTGTCTGTAAAGCCCAGTAATATCATCTCTAAATGCCTTCAATCGCATAAAACTTGAACTTAAAAAAAATAATAATAATAAGTACAAAATCGAAAACAAAAACCATGCCAAACATCTTCGTGATGTGATACGAGAAGTTAAAAGAATGTACCGATATAACATAGGGCGCATAAAAATGAAAAACACCAGCAGGTTATGTTATGCTCACACATAATTCCTTTTTCTTTCACATATACCTCTGAATTTGTGAACCATGTTTACGCCGTCGAAGACCCGAATCTGTGAATCGGCTGAAGTGATCATTACTTCAGAAGAATTGCCTGGACCAAACTGTTCAAACATGAATAAGTTATCTGGTACCCTATTTGATTAGTGCTAATACTGACATGAAACTGAAAGGGTTCTTAACATATATATATATATATATATATATATATATATATACTGACAAAATCATCACTTAACATATTTACCCATGCAAAATCATAGTTTTCAATTGCATATATACCCCTTCAAACTGCAATTTCTAGCAATAATAATGCTATCTTTGGTAGGTGAGTTATCTATCATATCCGAGGCGCATTTTCCTAGTTTCAAGGGCATATTCACAGTCACCAAGTTGGCGTATAAAAAATTCAGATCTTGCAGGTGTCCGTCTGTTAATAGATAAATTTTGTAGGGGTATATATTCAAATATCTCAAGCAAAGGAAGCAAATGCAGATACTAAATAAAAAACAAAATAAATTAAGACATGTATTTATTGAAGGAGGGAACAAGCAGTGCATTCATTGTTTTCCATGTATTCGAGGCGAACAAGTACCTGGAATCCAGTCACTTTTTTGGCATGAGATTTTCTCTTCTTACTCCGAATATCAATTTGGGCTTCCTGATGGAGTTTGCAATCTGTCGCATAATACAAACATAAAAGGAAGTCATTCAACTATCCAGATTGCCATATAAATAAGCCGTATGCCCCAGTACATATGGGTTGCACAAAACTATTCCTGTATATACGAGTTTGGCACGAAATAATCATGTGGAATTAAGACCCTTGAATAAATCCGTGGACAAAAAAGAGAAGCAGAGACTATCTCTTCTTATGTGTTAGAAAATGGATAAGATTAGATCCATGGAACCTCCCACTACCCTCAAAAAAAAAAAAAAATCAAGAAACATTCATCTAAGAGAAAAGGAGAAAAGTTCATACCAGTTGTCTTGTAAAAACGGCAGCTCCCTTTATGTGAACCAACTAAAGCACCCTTCCAAAAATGCATTAAAAACCATCACTAATTAAAAGAACAAAAAGATACCGGCCCCGACTGACAAAAAAAAAAATTACTGCCAGAAATTCACATAGTTGCACCTGTCCATCAGGAGTGTAGCATGTAGCTGTGACCATTTCATGGAGATCACTCCAGTCGACAACTTGGCGATCTGGTATGCTCCATATGCGGACCTTAGCATCAAGAGAGCCACTGATGAAGTAACTATCATCTATTGGATTGAACTGGATACAAGTCACTGTTCAACCAGTGCAATAATAAGGTCCATGGTTAATTAGCACGAAATAAATACCATGAGACGAACAAGCAACATACTATCTGATGGATATCGACCACAAGGAAACAAAGGGCAAGAAAAGCAAGTAAAATTTACTGACCGTAATCATTGTGAGCAAATAACTTTAGGCAAGCTTTGCTTTCTATGTCCCATAATCTGACAGTTTTGTCCATCGAAGATGACAACAATTGCTGCGAAGTAGTGAGATAGCTATTGTAACTTAAAATAGAAATTCACAACTTCAATTATACATTGTATTTTGCATGCAAATTAAAGAGAGAGAAAAAAAAAAAAAAACTTTACTGACAAATAACCGGCCATAGATGGCAGATAATATTATCTTGATAAACTGAAGTTGTTGTAATTAACTACATTGTTCCACTCATCATGATGTTCGCACCCTAAAACCTATTTTACGATAAGGTAATACTTATGCTACATTTCCATGGATAATTGAATATGAAGGCAATACAAAATAATGGTAGTTGAGAAGAACCTTAAGAACTTAGAAATAGTAAGTAGAGAAACCAAGTACAAGAAACTGGTTGAAATGCATTTAGTCAACTTGGAATAATAACATGTTGTTGTTCTTCTTCAGCTTATCAAGGCAATAAGCAAAGCCAAATCAACAAAAAGCCAGGTATTATAGACGCGAGTTATTATTGCACACCAACCTGAGATTTTGACCAAGAGAGATCAAGGACGTCATCTAGGTGGCCTTCGAAGGAGCAAATGGGCTTCTCGGAGAGCGAGAAGATGGTCTCCGGAATTACAATGTGATCGGGCATAGCTTTCTTACTGCTCTTACCCCTTTTAGTCCGCTTCGACGGCTGGCTCCTGAGGGAAGCCGATCGGCCGTCCAGCGATCCATTAGCACCAGGAAGAGGAACTAAAGGAGGAGATGATCGCACTGCTGCGTCTTGCTCTCGAAAGGAGGAGGAAAAAGCATTGCATTCAAGGACCTGCCACACACGAACGATCCGATCCTCACCCGCGCTGGCCAAGTAACGGGAATCCAAGCTGAATTTCATGCACCAAATGGAACCCTGGTGGGCATGGATCTCTTGGCTCATGTGGAGGCCTGTGAGCTCCTTGCAGGACTTACCATGCTGATGAAC
Source organism: Tillandsia fasciculata (assembly GCA_029168755.2). Lineage (NCBI taxonomy): Eukaryota > Viridiplantae > Streptophyta > Magnoliopsida > Poales > Bromeliaceae > Tillandsia > Tillandsia fasciculata. Next base: position 1,178,928 of record CM054932.1, read on the forward strand.
TTTCAACCTCTCCGACGAATTGGACGAGGAGGAGGAACTTAAGGCAGAAGCGGACGACGACTTTGCGATCGTCGTCTCCTTCTCCGAAATGAGTCCGGTGACAGAGCTGGCGACAAACTTGATATTCTTGAGCCAACCCCCCTTCTTCCTACCACCATGTTTCGAGCTCTTGCCGCCTCTTCCGCCGCCGAATGCCTGGCGAATGGAGTTATCAGTTTTCTTAGCGCGACGCATCAATTCCTTCACAATGGGGGAATATCCGAGGCACTTCTCGAATTCTTCTAAGCTCAATTGCAATCCAGTTTGCGTATCATTGAGGCGGCCCCAGGTCCCGTCCTTGCCGAGCTCGCTGACCACGAATTCCTTTCCGGTGTCCAGGTTCTTGATCCGGCACATCCCCAACATCAAATCGCCATCTCCTGCGCCCGATGATCCGGCGAGCCCTGTGAGCTGGGGATCGGGTAGAGATGGTGTTCTGAGGGGGTCGAGAAACGAGGGCGGGGCGGAGGAGGAGCGGGAGAGGGCGGTGGGGGACGGTTTGGTCGAGGGTTTTGCGAGGTGAGTGTCGGATCTGCAGCGCGCGATCGCGGGGTTAGGCGAGGGCGTCGGCGTAGAAGACGACGCCGATGCTGCTGCGGCCACCGTTGTCGCCAACGCCGCCGCCGCGGCACCATGGGCGTCGCCGGGAGCGGCGTTTGGGGACGAGATCGAGGAGAGGCGACGGGACGCGGCGCGATCGGGGGGATTCCCCCTCGCGCCGCTGCGGCAGCGGCTGAGGCTGAGGAGGGAGATTCCCTTCCCGCTCGCGAGGCCCATGCCCTGGAGGAGGCGGCGCCGCCGCTCCTGGATGGAGAAGGGCTCCGCCATCCACATGCCGTAGTCGAACCCTCGCTCCTCTCCCTCCCCGCCGCCGCCTCCGCCGCCTCCGCCGCCGCCGCCGCCGCCGCGCCCCACATCCTCCTCCATCGCCAAGGCGCGGATCCGGAACTTGGAGGGAGCGCCCACGGCGGAGGCGAAGGAGAAGCGCACATCGTCCTCCTCATCCTCCTCGTCGTCGGATCCCGATGAGGGGAACTCGAAGTCGAAGGAGATCCCGGAGGGGACCCGATCTAACGACTCGAAGAAGCACTGATCATCGTCGTCATCCTCCTCCTCCTCGCCGGATCCCTCCTCCTCCTGCGCCACCACCTCCTCCGCCGCATCGTCTCCTCCTTCCTCGTCTCCTCCATGTTCGAGGTTCTGCTTCTTCCTCGCCATTGATGGAGCTCGGGAGCGGGGAGAGAGAGAGAGCCACCACCGCTCGCATGGTGCGGGGTGTTGGGGGGGTGAGAGGAGGTGGAGGAGGAGAGGAGGGGAGGAGGGGATTGGTGGGGCGCTACGCGCTCCGCGGAGGGGAGCGAGGGGAGATCGGAGAGTTTGGAAACGGTCATCGTGCGCCCGTTCTACAGTCCCCTCTTTCGATCTCATGCGCCTGATGTGTTTATATACCAACGCGAGGATCGCGACCGTTGCAGGGCAAAAAATGCGCTGGGGAATAGAATTATTGCTTGCACCCGGTGCATGATCCCCCCTTGTGCACCGTATCCAATCAAAAATTTCCTTATTACATGGAGCTATAAGAATTAAAAAAAAAAAAAAAAATCATGTGACAAAATATTATTGAAAAAAATTATCTCTCCTAGGTTCGGGCTAAATTTAAGAGGTATAAATTTTTTTATACCTGGGATAACTTGCTATTCCGGAATAATGAAGTATAAAAGTTAAGTTGCGTTTGGTTGAAAAGTTGGTATTCTCTGGAATAGTTAAAATTGTGTTTGGTTAAAATTATGAAATGGTGAAGAATAGTAGAAAAAGAAGATAGAATTTTTTACAAAATGCCAACTTTGCCCTTATCTTTTTTTTATAGAAAAATTAATTTAATTATTATATTAAATTTGAAGTAATTTAATTATAAGTAATAAATTATATCTTATCTAAAAAAATAATATTTTTTATTTTATAGTATATTTTAGTAAATAATAATATCAGTGTAAGTCACATAGCCTCAAGTTCAATGATAATCACATAGCCGCAACATCAAAGATAATGCAGTTTCACATAGCCGCAAGTTCAATGATAATACAGTTTCACATAGCATCAAGTTCAAAGTAAATCACATTAGCCTCAAGTTCAAATTAATCCCATTCACTGCCCCCCCTTACTCCTTATTCCCACTCCCCCTTGGGATAATTCTTAACGGGTTATCTTAGGATAACCCGTTAAGAAGGGGATAAAAAAAAAAATTTATCCTCTGTCTTTTTTGCTTGGTGTTTGGTAAGAATAGGGAGATAAAGGGGGTTATTCCCCCTTTATCCCCAAACCAAACGCTGCCAAGAGAATAAATATTATTTATATTTCACTATTCAATATCTGCATAGCCGTAAATTATATAATTTTTATTTAGTCAATCATATATCTTATTATTACGAAAACACAATAATTAAATTAAAAATTAATTAAATAATAAAAAAAAGTTATATATACAAATTACTCTGGAGTAAAATATGAAATATTATTACATAAATTTTTAAACTTTTAACCAAAATTTAGAATCAAACTAACTGTACTAGGCAGTAACATTAAAAAATATTATATTTTTTTATATTTTTAAACTTTTGAATGTCGTAAGATAAACTGATTTTGAACCCTACATCACGAAAAAATTTAGAATATGACAGTAAGACTACATTATCATGTTCTTAACTAATTTTTTTATTATAATTTTTATTTTTTAAAAAATTAACTTAACATATAAATGATACGGTGTGACTGCTATATAAAAAATTACTTCTTTTTCTTATAAATTTTAGAAGTTGCCATGTATGATACGCCTCTATACACCTGGTGCACCCAACATTTTCTCTACCGGGTCGAAACCCGAGTTTGAGCCCAAAACCGGCCTGGGTTCAAATCGTGGGCCCCACTAGGCCAACCGAATGCCACGTGCAACTCACGTGACCCCTGCTAACTATCTAGGGTTTATAAGCGACCGAGGCCGCGTCGCCCTATCGCGCTCATAGATCCCATCGCATTCTCAGGGGAGAGAGAGAGAGAGAGAGAGAGAGAGAGAGGATGAGAATGGTGGGTGCTCGGAATCGATCGATCTCGATCTCGAAGCCCGTTCTATGGCTTCTGATGTTCTTCGCCACGATCGCGCTAATCCAGGTTATCTTATACGTACATACTCAATTCTTACTCTTAATCTTACTCTTTTTGCTTGCATCGCACTCATCATTTCGATTTTTCTCCGATTTCTTGATCAGTTTTTTTAGATTTATTGCTAATTACTTCATCTAAATGCGGCCGTGTGTAGATCCGTGTTTGTGGCAACAAATTTTCCCTCTCAATTATCTATTCTCGATCGAGGAATAGATATAAGCATCATCTTGAGAAATTAGCAGTTGTTTTAAACGAGTATGTAGTGTTTGTTCACCGATCCGATCATTATTGCATATCAAATCGCTTAAAATTCACTTCCGCAGCATCAGTATATTGGATTTTTTTTTTTTTTTCTTTAGTCTTTTGATTTTAGTAGAAAATTATCTATTAAATTTTTGTTTGAATGGTGGCTCAGTAAAAGATTTTAATTTGGTTTGAATCTGGAAATTTGATTCTTACAACTTGTTCTGGTTGGATTTAGCACACATTTGGTTTGTGTTATGAATATTTGGAAATTAGCTAAGTTTTTAATAGATTCATACCTGCTATAGATGCCTAAAACTCTAGGAGGGGGGAAATTATAATTAGACTATCATAGGCAGGTCTCTTGTTTTACAGTTAGACCTTCTTTGACTAAATTATAGTCACAGTTACAATCTGGACTCGGCCATATCCCGAGTGATTGACAAAGTGATCTATCCTGCAGTGTTCAAATCTTTTATTGCCTCGATCGTTGTTTCAAGACCTGATCACTTCAACTTACAAATTACACTAAACACCCAAGTGTGATTGGGTATCCAAACTTTAGATTTTGAAGTGTGATTGGCATGTTCTGCCACCTTTAAAAGCAATCAGATATTCAAATTGTTTGTTGTGTTTCAGATCTTTGTTATCCGACCTTATCGCATTAGTCTAGTTTTGTTTTAGACTTTTAGTTCTATAATTATGTGATATCTATCGTTTTCTTTTGTTTACTTATGTTTCAGGCTAAAAGTTCGAAGGAAAGTTTGAAGGAAGTAACACAAAAGGTTTACTTTGATGTTGAGATTGGTGGGAAACCAGCAGGTGTGTTCATCAACATTCCGTCAGTATCCTTCTGTATACATCCATAAGAAATGGAATCTAAGCTTGTAGAAGAGTAACATGCTTGTCTTTTCTAAACAATACCTTTGTCTTATCCTCGATGTTTTTGTATGTTGAATTTATCTTGTTGGGTGTTTTCTTACTATCATCAACAATTAATCTGGAGAATTATTAGGCCTATTAGAAAAATTGAATACAAAAAGTGATTTGAATTGGGATTTGGGAAGTGGTAATGGCTTCAATAATGGTTTATAGGAATACTAATTTCCTCTAAATTGCTGATGTTATTATTACCAGGTCGAATTGAGATCGGCCTATTCGGGAAGACTGTTCCTAAAACAGCCGGTACGCATGTACTAAATAGGACTTTTAATTTTCCACTCATTTGGTTTCTTCTTTATGATTTTTATTGTTTTTGCCTGTACTAAATTACTAATAAATGTGCTCTTGAAATCAAGATGAAGCTATCTAATTGTTTGTTGTACTTTTTGTTCACCTTGCAGAAAACTTCCGAGCTCTTTGCACAGGTACTTTGCTCTTCTGCCTTCACAGTAGATACAACCTCAGATTTCATGGGTCAAAGCACAAAAAAAACACTCTGCTATAGTCTACCTGTTTGGATACAAACTCTGGCTTGAATTATTTTGCACATTTTTCACTAGCATCCAATGATTGTTCCAGAAAATACAATATACTATGACGACTGGCTGTTGATTACCTGCAAACTGTCTGAAGATTGAATGTGTTGTTTTCTGCTATTAGAAAAATATCTATTTTTGGACTGCTTGGCATAAATACATTCTCTTCTTAATATTATGATGTAGGTGAGAAAGGTACTGGCAAAAGTGGGAAGCCACTTCACTACAAGGGAAGCGCATTCCACAGAATCATACCCAGCTTTATGATCCAAGGAGGCGACTTTACACTTGGCGACGGGAGGGGCGGAGAGTCTATTTATGGTACAAAATTTGCCGATGAGAACTTCAAAATCAAACACACTGGACCAGGTAATGATGAAGAAGTTGCCATTTTAATTGGTTTACTGCCTGTTTTGACTGGGTGGAGCTTCTAGAGAAGCACTACTTAACTAGAGCTGTTTGACGAAGCATGAGCTACAATTCTGTAGCAGAAGTAAAAGCGCCAATTTGAGCTTTTACTTTCAGGCCTAGTATGCCTTAGGAAAAAAAGTTCAACATGTTTTGTTTGCTAAGTACCTGGTTGTTGCTTCTCGGAGTGGGGAATTCATTTCACAAAACATCCATGATAGACATGTATGTAGTGAACAGTCACTATTTTCTCAACCTAAACTTTGTGCTTTCTTTGCGTAGGGCTTCTGTCGATGGCAAATGCTGGTCCGGATACTAACGGATCTCAGTTCTTCATAACCACTGTAACAACCAGCTGGTAATTGCTCGATGAACTCGAGTTCTTTATGAACATAATCGTGTCCCTTTCTTTGTGTAGTTAGACGTAATGAATGAAAAGTTGTGTTCTGTCGAAAGTATTAATTTTATGAAATCTCACATTCAGTCGAAAGTAACTGCTAAGCTCTGACGGAATTCTCCAAATTATAAACAGCATGTTAGTTTGTGGGGTTCAATTTCAGAAAATTGAAGACTTGTCGATTATTCGGGGAATGCTAATCGCTTTTCGTCGTTACAGGTTGGACGGCAAACACGTCGTGTTCGGCAAGGTGTTATCCGGCATGGACGTGGTGTATAAGATCGAAGCGGAAGGACGGCAAAACGGAACACCCAAAAGCACCGTCGTAATCTCCGACAGCGGGGAACTTCCTCTGTGATAACCATTTACTCGGCATTCGTAAAGTCGGAAAATCTGTGCGCGTGTTATTAGTCTTCTTTGTTTTATCTCGGATTCTCGTACACAGTACAAATCGAACCTTTCTCTATCTAACAACAATCTATCTTCCTATTTTAGATACTCCACTTTTCATGTTTTCGCAAAAACTCAAAAATCTCTGGTATCACTGAAATCATCTGGAAATCCACATTATGCAACCATGCAGAGTTTGCTGCATACAAAATCATCTTTTTTCTGAATTCTCAGTACAGAGTGTTTTGATATATATGAATATCTTATCTTTGCCTTTATGTATTCTTTTTGGTGTATGCTAAATTTCTGTGGAGCTGAATCCATTTGGTTTGGGATGGTTCAGTGTTTGTAAGAACTGTTTATTTCTGGTGGTGTAGGTGTATATAATTTTTAGAATAAATATGAATAAAATTAAATTTGTGTTTGAATGAAAATTAAATTTATAATTAGTTATTTATAATCTTTTTAATTACTCTACTGCCCCTTTATTTTTCTTCCCTTCTTATCAAAGAGATGTGTAGTTACAAATAGGGTCAACTTTTTTAATCTCATATCTTATCAAAATTTTAGAGCAAAATATATTGTATTTATTCCTAAAGAATCAAAATATTTTTATCATTTTTTTTAAAAAAAAATTAAATATTCTTATTTTTTTAAGGTCGACTAACGGGATTGGATTTTAGATAAGTGTTTTTGATAATTTTAAAATAAATTAAAAAAAATTAAATAGTAGTAAGATAAAAAGGGGCAAATAAGTAAAAAAATTAATTTTTTTAAAAAATATTATTTATATATTTCAACTGATTTTTATGATAAATAGTAAAATGACGTTATTTTTCTCTCAGAATTACAAAATTCTAATTAAATTTTAATAAAATTATAAAAAATTTGATATGACAAATAATAAAATAATATTTTTCTATTGCTCAATTTTTTTATACTGTTATTTTCAATATATCAACAGTAAATAAATCTATATTTTTATTTATTACAATATTATTTTTTATGAGATTTATTACAATACTCCTTTGAAAGAGAGATACCCAAAAAAAACCCAAACACTCTCCAGATTTATTACAAGATTCCAGAATTATACTGTGGGGATCCAATTCACCAAAAATCCTATCCATGTCGAAACTTCCACATCTCCAAAAAAAAAAAGATCCCCACCCCACCCCAAAAAAAAAAAAAAAAAAAAAAAAAAAGCAACTGTATACAAGAAACCATCTCTCTCTCTTTCTCTTCCCCTCTCTCTCTCTCTCTCTCTCTCTTCCTCTCTCCTCCATTGGGTCTCTCTCTCTCTCTCTCTCTCTCTCTCTCTCTCTCTCTCTCTTTCTCTCTTTGTGTGTTCGTATTATACTACGGTGCGTGATCCTCAGATCCACAAAATGGGTTTCCTACGAAGAATCGCGGGGATCTTAGGGCTCGGGAAGGACGACGCCGCCCATAACGAGGGATCGGAGGGCGCGGGCGAAGGGGGCGGCGACGATCGGGCGGCGGAGGGCGCCTCCAAGCGGGGGGGTGGCTTCAGCGTCCAGGTCCCCGTCGTCGTCGCCGCGGCCGCCGCCGTGGGTGGCGGCGGCCCCGTCCTCGTCCCCAGCGATCTCGGCGATGGCGGAGTCCAGGTACTAGAGCTCATCCTTGCGATTGTACGCTTAATCGACGATATTTGTTGATCTCTCGTTGTAGATGCGTAGTTGAACCCTAACGCGTTCGATTTGATTGCTATGTGATAAGATTTCGTGGTTTTATAATCGTAATCTGAGTCATAGGTACTTCTTGGACGTGTAATCCTAAAATTTAGCGCGGATTATCGAATTCATCCTCCGAGCTTCAGCTAGTTTTGATTCCTGATTTGATTGGGGAAGTTGAAGAGAGTTGAATTTAACAAAGCAAAGGCGAAAAATGGTGCGGAGACTAACTAACGCAGGGGCTAAAGTTTAATGCTCGGAGGATTTCGGAGACCAAATTCTTGCAATTGAAATTATAAGGCAAAATCGAAATCGAGGTCAAACTTTAGGTATCAAATTTCCAAGAAAAACTGCTGTTTTATATTATTATTATTCATGAGCTTGGCCCATGTTGAATGCATACTGCCCAATAAGTTGGATCCTAGGTTTTTGAATGTTGTTCGCCTGGAGATTGTTGCATACCATATATATACACACGCGAATATCTTGACATCAACAATGAATAGGTTTTCTTTTTCAGATCTATATTCTGGTTCTGTTACATAAAACCAGATGTTTCTCGCAGTGTACACTGAAGTGAGTATTTTGACTCTCTGAAATGATGAATGTGAGCAAACAGTACTTGATTTTGTGCAGAAGATTAGCAGAACAATGAGTGTCTAATCATGTTCATGAATCCAAACTGAGATGTAAGTACATGGTTCGATTTGACTTGTTAGGTTTCGCTTGATTTAGATGAGGGCTCAGGTTCAAAGTTGGACCATTAGTCTCCCCATTTTGTTTGATGGGTTTAAATTCCTATTAGTTTAGCGATTCTAGTACGATTAAGATTTGAGGTGGAATTTTGTAAATAAGACCAATGAATAAAAGTATGGTGAAGTTAGGGTTTTACTCTAGCATATTCTTTTTGTCGTCCTCTGTTTTGCCATGGCCGGTTCCTCTCTATTCACTTTTTGTCTTTGCTTTAACCTCCTACAGAAGCAAAATCTGATTGGGTTCTTCTACGATATGATGTGTTCACTTTTTACCTGGACAGTGCGGGAAAAGACATGAATGTGATTGATTTTCTTCAATTTTAGACATGAAAGAGTAGGCGAACTCTGTGAGTTGTTTAATTTTGTAAGATCTGAAGTGTAATGGTGAATTTGTTTTGATTTGAGAGTGAATGAGTAGCTCCATGAAGAAATGCATGGGGAAGAGAAAGGCAACAAACCAGTCCATTATGGCACTAATGTAGAGTTCCAATACATTAACTTTGTTTGATATTGGTCTTTGTCTATTTGGTCCTGCTTTTGCTCTATTTTCTGCTTAAGAGAAGCCTCATCTAGTAGCGTGTTCTGCAAATAAAGCTAGTCTACACCTTTTGTTTCAACAACTACACCTTATAACAGCGCCAAACAGGCCCAAAAACCCACAATAGATTGCCTATAGTACACCTAGAAATATGTGGGAGCACTTTTTACACTAACACATATTAATCTAAATAAGATTAATGATATGCCCTAAATTTGACACCTTCCTATTGTATCTGTAGTGCCTGTACACTTATTCAACAAGGAATTCATACTATCTAGTTGGAAAGAGGGAGAGAAAAAGAAAACATTATTGCCTGGACCTGGGCAATGAGATCATCCACCCCATCTTTGCTCTGAATCCCTCATGAGCGACTTGCAGATTTTCTTGATTTGAATTTTTTTTTTCTATGAAAGTGAGTTGGGTGGTTTGGTTCGAAGTATGAGATGAGATGTTGGGAGATGAACTTTTGATGGTCACAAGCTGGCATGGATGAGCCAGGTCCAGCTAAGGGATAAATTACCGTGTTTGCTTTGGTTCAGAGAGTAAAATTTGTACCTATATAGCTTGGTGGAAATACGGATAACCCTTTGTTCAAACTAGTAGTTTTAAAAAAAAAAAGGTAGACTTGTCCCATCAAAGATATTGCCTTCAATACTTCTTCTAACTAGAGTCCATTTGTTGTCCAAGTATCGCTTCTTATGTTGCTTTGTGTTACTGAACCTGCCGAAATCTTTACCATTGCCGTGTTTTTAGCCATAAAGTTGGCAATATTTGTCCAATTCTTTGCACCTTTTTGAATTTAGTTAGCAGCGTTGCTGATATCCCGCGGCTTAACCTTTCTTGAATCAGGGGTTCAAGTGGTACACGAGAAGACTAAGAATCGACGAGGATGGCGATGTGGCGGATGAGTTCTTGGATGAGATTTTGCCAGAGATCTCCAGCGATTACAACAGCAACCAGATAGCAGCGGCGCCGAAATTCCAGGTGAAGTATAACACCATACCCATCGCCCTGTCGGTGAGAAAACAGACGGTCGCTACTAACGGGAATATTTACCAAAGTTTGGAGCACCAAGGTCAGCTAAAATGGGTATGAAAAAAAGGGAAGGAAAAAATTGCCCTAGATCACATTAGTCTTAGCCTTCGCGTGGAGAATTTCGGAGTTTTGGACGCCGACTGTACGGGGCGGCTAAAAGGAGCATTGAAATTTTAATCAGCAGTTGTTCTCGGAGTTCGATCAATGTGTGAAGTGAAAACTGATATTACTGCTCCACGAAACTAGCGAATTGTTTTACTGATATGCGATTGAAATTGATTCAGGGGGTTGATCAGATAGAAGTGTATTTGGGCAAATTCGGTCATTGTAAGCTTTCCGATGCTTTGGAGCTTCGACATCTTCGGAGCTTTTCGTGTTTGTATTATTGGTTAATGATGTGACAGAACTTTTATTCAAAAAGGATGCTCATAAAGTTTGTCATTTTAGTACCTTTTTTTTTTTTTTTTTTTTTTTTTTTTTCTGTAGATCCTGCATTTCTTATCACTTTGTTTGGTTGTCAGATAAGATTTCTTTTGAATAACTAACTGCATAGGACATAAGCTATCACTGAATAACTTCTTTTTCGGCAATCGAGTGGGATCTGATCGAGTTTTCGGATGTTTATGATTATGAAATAAATGTTGTTTGTTCTTGTGATTTAGAACTATGTAGTATGACAATTTTATTGATAACTTTTGGAAAATTCAACTACTACATGACCTTTTTTTTTTTGTTTTTTTTATTTTAAACCCTACTTGCTCTAACCAAATCTATCTTCTCAGCTGACTCAAAACAAAACATGCATGCAAAGAACCTTCTCCTTTTCAGAAACAAGAAAAAAAAACTGGAAAACCAAAACAGAGATTGAATCAACCAACATGACCAGGAACAAGAACATCACTCCACCGACGCCGTGATCCCGAGCGCGATCGACGCGAGCTTCCCGTAGTCCCGATCCTCGGCCAACAGCGACGACAGCCCCTTCGCCCCCTCCAGCACCTTCTCGCAACTCTCCGCCGCCTTGAGCGAAGAGGTGAGCAGTTTCGTGGCCTTCTCGTAAAGCCTGGCATTCAGGTTATCAAGCGCATTTCGGAGGCTTTCGATGGCGTCGGAGTACACCTCCTGGCAGGAGCTGAGCCTCTCCTTTGTGGAGGGTGTCGACTCCACGTCGATCAGGTCGTCGATCTTCGACTCGGTGCTCGTCGCGTGGTCGATGGCAAGCTTGACCGCCACGGCCGCGAGGCCGTGGAGGTCTGCAGACTGGCTGCGGGGGTCGGAACCGAGCGCGGAGAGGCAGAACTGGAGGGAGACTGCCGAGTGTTTGTCTGCAGCAGACTTACAGGCTTCCTCGACGCTGGCGGGGGTAGCGCAGGTCTGACGGAAGGTCAGAGTGGCGCGGCGGAGGGGGAGAGAGAGGAGAAGGAGGAGGAGAGAGAGAGGGAGGTAGAGAGAGAAAAGAGGCTTCATTTTTTGATTGAGTAGGAAGAGATAGAGTGCGTAGGAGAGAAGTGTGTGCTCGTTGGTGTATATTTATATATTGAGTAAGGTGGAGGGGACTTGTTCCATTTGAATTGTTCTTGAACTCGGCGAGAGAGTCGCCGAGTTTAACGATGTGGCTACGTCCACTCGTTAGCTACAAATTAGGGAGCGTAGAAAACACAACTGATAGAATGGGCCGGGGAAAGTGCAAGGCCCAACACGGCCCATGAAAATGCTAGGCCCTGTTTTCAGAAATTCCTACAGCTGAGGGGCTTCGACGCATTTTTCCCTCACCCCCCATCCCCCATCCCCCTACTAAACCCTCTCTCTTTTTTTTTTTGTTTTGGTTTTTTTTTTTTTTTTTATTTTTTTACAGAGGATAAGAAGTCGGCGATGGGGAGCGTTCGCACGGCGATGGACGCCGACTTCTACGACCTGGGCATCTCGTCGCCGCAAACCCTAGAGGGGTCGGCGCGGTTCGTCCCGGGCGAACCGGCTCCGACCGGCCTGGCCCGGTCGAGCCGGACCGTGCGGGCGCAGCAGCTCTCCTTCCTCCGCAACGCCTTCCCCCTCGGCGTCGTCCCCTCCCTCGCCCCCTCCTCCTCCCACAACGAGCTCGGATCCCTCGCCCTCCACTCCCTCTTGCTCGCCCCCTCCGGCTCCAATTGGTAATGGCTTGCGCTTTGTAGCGGGGGAGATTGGGAGATTTGGTGCCCATTTGGGGTTTTTCGGTGGTGTTTTCGGATTTGATGCGTTTTCGAAGGGTTTGTGAGATCGAATTTGGTGGGATGCAGGTTTAACCGCGAGATTTTGCATATACTCGGGGATTTGGGGATTTGGATTGTTGGGGTTTAGGGGGTTTTGATTTGTGATTTTGCTCAAATTTGGGATTTTGAATCCATGGCCTTTAAATTTTGAGCAAAATTGATTTAAAAAATCACAAGATTTTCAAAATGTTCAGAGTTTTACTAATGAGATTGTGGGGATTTTTGGGATATTAGGGTTTATAGGTTTTGGTTCTCTTGTTGTTTGCTTAAATGAGTGCGTGAGAGAGTGAATTTTTTGTAGCTTTTTTTTTTTTTATTTTATTTTTTTTTTTTGGAATTCTCATTATATTTTGATTAATGGTGCAGTTGAAATTAATTAAGTGGTTGGTGTGACAAGCAATGTAATTCATGATATAAGTATGAGAAAATTTAAAATTGTTCATCTATTTCTTTTTTGAAACATGAACTAATGTATGTATCTGCATTAATAATAAGAAGCCAAATTTAATTCATAACTTTGAATTATATGAGCCTTTGATTGGATTAATGAATGCTTTGATAATTGTTTCTTAAACTGCTTTTAGGTGGACTGCATTAGTAGGGCAATTTCGGCCGAGAAAATTGATATCTAGTATCAAGAAAGAAGTGACGGTAGGCGATGAGCTCGAACTACCGTCGTTCAAAGATGTCGCGAAGCACTTCCTGGATAAGTCGCTCTATGCGGTCGGTTTGTTCTCGCAACTCGCTCTCACGCCCGACACGTCCTTGCTATTTAATGTCGAAAAGCACGGTGAGAAGAAGAGGAGGCGATCGAAAGTAATGCTCCTTCACAAGGTAAACCATGCCCTATCGTAGCGGAAACTAGCCCGCTTTTTTCTTTGCAATTAACTTTACTTTTTTGACATATATTACTTTCATGAGTAAAATTACTAAATATGTGTGACATGCTTTTTCCGAATGTTACGATTTGTTGGAATATGTAGAGGAGATCATCATCATATTTTACTTGTTTGTGCGCAGCTTCCTAATCATGATGTCACAGTAGAAGCAGTAGCGCCGGAGCTTTTCCTGGACAGTAAAGGGTCTTATTGGGAAGTTCCGACGTCATTATCACTAAACATATCATCTCTGATATCTGATTCCGGATTCAGATATCGCTTGGGCTTACAAAAGAATGACGGGCGACCTGAAGCTCTCAATTCGCATTCTCACGACGCACCCTTATCTCTACTGCCCGGAATTTGTGCTAAAGCCGCCTTTTCCATTGAGAGGAGCAGAGACATTTGGCGAGAAAAAGAGAAAAAGAAGGTTAGAGGGAGAATGATGGAGAAGGAACCTTCTTGGATGTCTTCGTATGACGTACGGCTTAGTGAACCTCATGCGGCAATATCAGGAATTGTCGGTACGAACGCATCCTTTGATATTCCTTACTAAAAAAATTTGCTGCTTCACCAACTTGACGATGTATCAAGGAATTTTTTAAGAACATGTTACTCGGCAATTATTTTGTTTGATAAGTTGGGGACCAAACACGAAATCACCTAGCAAATTTGCCCTGTAAAGCAATAACCAAACTGTTTCAAATTCAATGATGTTGTGTTCATTCATGCTTATTCTTTATTCGCTTTTTCCTTATTAGCCATCTTACTATTATACACATACTATCAGGTGGCACATTTACGGCATGGTTCGGCGGAAATGGCAACTCAGATCTTAGTTTGCCGATCCAATCGGGAGACCTTGAATCCGATCGTCGTATCATTACCAGTACTAAAAAGAGAAACCCATTTAGTTCTGATTTGTTCGGATCTTTATGCTACACAATTCAGCGCGGAAAATTCAAGAATGATTTCAATGACCTCACACGAATTGATGCTCGCTTGGACATTTCTTCAGCTTCGGCATTCGTCAAGGGTGCCGGTTATCTAATATCTGATATTACCAAGGGCCGAGTGGTACGAGAAGCGAATCCTCTTGCTTCCCCAAGGCTTAATGTTGTTCTTCAGCAACAGGTACTTTCATCTCGTATTTTCCGAACAGACGTTTGTCGAACTATGACAATTTGATAAGACGCACACACGATGAACATGACTCGAATGAAATTATACCGAATAAGATTAATACTACCACTGAAAAAGATTTCTTAGGTATATTTGGTTTAGGGCCTTGTTTGGAGGCTGGAACGAGTGTTACGATGATAAATTGTATACTGTAGAAGTTATTTTTGAAAAATATTGTGTTCTTCATAATGCGTAGTTCAACGATTATGAAAATTACGAGCGCACTTTACGAGCGCACTTTATGATATATATTTGATACAAAGACAAGGGCATCTACGATGTTTTCGAAATTACAGAAACCTGGAGTGTGAGGTGTTCCTTGAATTGTGTGATTTATGATGAAATTTGTATAAATGAGTTCTCCATTTCGGCAGGTGGTGGGGCCTATCGTCTTTCGGGTGGATTCGAGGATTGCAGCAACTTCCCCTTCGGGGAGACATGTTCCGTGCGTCGAAGATGTAATCTGCGGCTTGAGCTACTCTTTTAGGGTGCTGCAATCTGGGAAGATCTTAGCTTGGTTTTCGCCCAAGAGGAAAGAGGCGATGATCGAGCTCCGGTTCTTCGAGTTCTAAGCTGCGCATTTTTGTTTTCGTTGTCGCCTTTTTTATCTTGTTCTAGTTTCTTGCTGATTTTCTATTGAGGAAACTGCAGGCTTAAAGATGCCTAGTGCCTGATATATCTCAATGTTTACTTGGTATTGTCCCCAGTTTGGTTCTTTCACTTTGAAGGAGTGTTTGTTGCCCAAATGAAATTAAAAAATTAGATAACTTTCTTCTTTTTTTTTTTTTTTTTAAAGCAAATTTTAAAAACATGGGTATTTGAAAATTTGGTATTTTAGTTTTAAAAAGTTTTTAACATTAATATTTTCCTAATCTAACAAAATATTCTATTTCTTAGCAGTTTATTTTATCCATCTCAAAAAAACTGAGCCCTTTTCAAATGTACCAAAGCAAGCCTCTCTTGAGTCATCAAAAACTGAGAACAAATGCATAATAATAAGAGAAAATATCAAGAAAAAAAAAAAAAAAAAAAAAAAGCTCCTTAACATATTCCAATTTTTCGTGGTTTTTAAAGATGTTTCTCCTTGTATACAAACTTGTTATATTTTCCAACACAAAAATCAATCAGTCTACTACTCTGATCTCACATCACTTGTGAATAAATATTTTCAACATTAGAATACACCAAAAATGCTTCGATCTCCTTCGCAGGACGAAATATCCGTGAAAAGAAAAAAAAAAAAAAAATTCACCAAATTATGTCCTGTAAGCTAGCTATTGCCACCTTTCGACGGACTCTGAAGAGAGAATCCGCTTCCGGTCGAATGAGGACTTGGAGCAGGTGCGGTAATTGGTTCGAAGAAAGAAATTCCAGCCCCGCTCGGTTCTTCTTCGAGGCCATCGCTTTTCCTCTCATCTGCACCTTCCCTTGGAAGGGTTCGAGTTCCGCCTGCTGAATATAAAATATAAAAACACCGTTATGCAGCAGCTTAAACTTTTTGAGAAGATTACTTGCTTAGAGATCACCTTGGGAGGGTGCGCCATTAGAGTTGTGGAAACCGAGTTGCTTGTATATGGTCAGGGCTTGAGCTATCATGGAGGAAGGGTTCCCGGCGGCGCTTGGGAGCAACATTGTAGTTCCCTGCATAAGATAGACGAATGCGGAGATCAGCGGCGCGCTATGCTCGAGCTTCGGTTAATGATTACTTGAAAATTTGGCGCTCGCTCACCTCCTTAGCGATGGAACCAAATGCTTTTATGTATTGCTCGGCAATTCTTAGACTCGCTGCCTAGCGACAGGAAAGAAAACACATGAACTTTAAAAATACAAAAACAAAGCCAATACGAAAAGGAAAGGAAATAGATAGAAGGCGAGCAAATAGATCTAGGCTAAAACATAGTTGTATACGATTTCCTGACCTGAATATCAACGTGGATAATAAATGTGTGGATGGTGTTTAAACATAGCGGAATAAAACCATGTAATGGAGATATATAGGGAAAATATGCGTATTAGTGAACTATGTAATCTTATCATTCGGTACTTTAGTGTGCGGATACTCAAGAGTATCTGCGCTATCAAGTTAGCATTATGTCCATACACACTTTTGGCGAACCAAAATGAATTGCGGGAACCGCATGAGCCGGGGAAGAGAAACCAAACCTCAGCACCTCCCTCGGCTTTCATGGACTCGGATAACAATCTAAGCCCGTCGGCAGTTGCTCGTGATCTAGCAAGAATAGCTTCAGCTTCACCTGGTGTATTTATATCATAGATGAGTGCGAGTCAAGAAAGCTGCAACCTTAAATTAAATAGAAAGTTGTAGCCTTAAATTGGACAGAAGAAGCAGACAGCTTCCAACAAATGAAAAATAATCAGGTAAGGATGAGTCCATCAATAAAAAATAGAAATATATTTTTCAGTTTTGCATGTGCTAGAGCAAAAAGGTGAACTTGCATATGGAACTCCAAAGAGAAAAAAGAAAAAAAGCAACATCTAGAAGAACAAAATATGTAAGCTTTTCAGGATGGGCGAGGTATCTAATTTGTTGGTTAATTACGAATGTCCGTGATGTAATATAGATATGCATAGCTAGAACTGTTCACCTGCAGTGCCGTTGAATGGAGCAAGCAGATGATTTCAAATGCATAAATGACCAAACAATAAGATTCATGTCACTGTCTAGGTAGGTGATTTAGCAGCGAGATAAAGATCTAAAAGTAAACAATAGGAAGATAACTCATGATAGAGCTTAATTACATATTAATCATTTGAAATTGAAGACGGGATATATGGCCCCCCCCAAAAAAAAAACTTAATTGCATATTAATCATTTGAAATTGAAGACTGAATATATGCCCGTCCATGCCGAAAATGTATTTAATGGGAGGTCAAATTGTCACAAAAAATTGCTCATAATATCAAAAATGCTAACAGCAATTGTATCTTAGTTTTATCTACAATATTCTGTTGTCTGGAATTGAAATCATTTTCACTCATGAGAAAAACTCTAGGTTTCAACTGTGCAGACTACCAGAAACCATGTTCTTTCTTTTTCGGTCGGGGTCGGGCCTTCGGCCTAAGCGAGTCTTGTTTAGAAACAGCGAAGCTAAACGCATTGATTTTGAAAAATATGAGTTTATCTGCCTAAGGAACTCTTGTCCTAGTCGTGATGCACTATCTAGATTCGGGGAGTTTGGATGGGGAAAAGGAATCGTTTTCGCCAACTCTAGATAGAGTCAATTGTTCCACATTTTTCTCAACTGTTTGAGAGCTTGAGAATTAACACATTCTATTTCAACTGATTAGTAACAACACATTAGGTAGGGGGGCCAAAGATGAAAGATATAAAAGAAATTGAACAGGGAAAACAAGCCAACAACAAAAAGTTCTCATACTTTCTATGCTCGAGAGGCAAAAGCCAATAGGCAGTCTGGGGCTTTTGATTTTGCTCGAAGGCCAAATAAGCTTCGAAGTCTTAAAAGGCAAAAAGGGCTGCTTAGATGCTTCTGATTGTAGCTGTAGTGGGAACAATAGAGGAGATTTTAATGAAAAAAGAGGTTGGGGCTTGCTCAAGCAGTTTTACTCATATGGCACCTCGGCAGAAGCTCCAACCAGACCATAACCGAGCCTCAAGAAAAATTTCAGTTCAGAACCCAATAATTAATGACACCGAAAGGTCATCTTAGCATTTTTCAATGCATAACTAGAACAGCCATTTAACCAGATAAACATGCATCTAAGTTTTCTTTTCCATGTCATCTGAAGAAAACAAGGTATTATCTCGAATTGGGCATGACAAACCTGCAAATCCACACATGCTATACATCTACTATAATCAAGGGCATATATGAATTCAGAAAGCTCCCGAGTCAATTCAAAGAACAGAAACGGTCAAAATAAAATGAATATATGATAACAACCAAATTAAAATAATTCAATTAATCAGCACTTTAGAATAAGAGTACCATGATGATAGCACTTCAGTTAATAGCATAGCATATAAAGATTTTCTGAATTTTAACCTAATTTTTGCAGTAGAAGAAATAGGTAGACATCATTTCTGGTTACATATAAAAGAAGATGATATAACAATGCTAAAAACTCTAAAAAAAACTTAAAAAAAACGTACCTTTAGCCCTATTCACCAGATCCATCATTGCAGCTTCTGATGCCAAAATCACAGAACTCTTCTTGCCATCAGCAATGTTAATGTGAGCTTGCCTCTCTCCTGGTAGAATCAAACGACATTAAAGCAATTCTTAGTTGCTTACATTTGCTCTTTTAATACATTCCACATACAGAATAAAGCATTTAGTATTGCATTGATCACCAATATTAGCAATACAAGATATCTACCATGGTCACAATTAGATGGAAAGAGAAAAACATTCCTCGGAAAAGATATTAAGCGAAAGCAAGAAGCATAATATGGTTCATTTGAATAATATAGCAACATTAGGCAGAAAAAAAACTCTTAATTTCACGAAAATTACCTTCTGACTCGAGAATTTGAGCACGCTTTCTTCTTTCTGCTTCAGCTTGCATCTCCATAGCTGCCTTCACCCCAGGTGGAGGAGATATATCCCCTGCATGAAGGAAAGAAGAAAAAGTAAGAAAATTTAACCCTAAACAGTGATAGATTACAAAAGGAACAGCTCAACATGAGGGCAAAAAAAAAAAAACTTACTTATTTCATAACGCAGACACTTCAGGCCCCAATCTGTGGCTGCCTCATTAATTGCTCTCTGTTACAGAAAATCAATACTTATTAATCAATTAATTATAATCCAGATGAACCAGAAAATTCTAGATAAATTCAAACCAACCAAATGCATGAATTGCTCACTGATTCCCCAAAGGTGTTATTAGACTGAATATCAGATCTCAGATGGTTGGAAGCAAGAAGGGAATGTCATTGTTCACAAGATTAACATTATGAATTTTTTCATGAATTCTAGTTAACAACATGAAATCTTCACTTCTAAATGCAAGTTTTGAGTCATATATGCCAACCTAAAAAGAGTACAGAGCATCAACCCTGTCAGGTATGCATGCTCAAAATTCAAATCATTGGCATAACAAACTTTTAAGAACCAAATGCAGTCTTATAACGCCCACAACATCAAGAAAACAGCCGACTGGCAGACCTATCAACATAAGATCACAAGAGACAAAACTGAAAAGCAGCCGTTGTATAAAATAAATGCAAATATTGATATCAAACAAACATTTTCTTGCAACTGTCATTTTTCTCATCTAACTCACAAGTAAGCTTAATGTAACCTCTTACATCCCAATACTGTACTACAGAATTTTATCTGCAATTTTTTTTTCCTGCAACCAATATTATCCTTTCCAATTTTTTTCTGCTTCCTGACAATCTTTCGAACATGATGCACATAAACTCATGGGGAGCTCTATCCACATCTTACAGTGAAATAGCACCATTCCCATTGGCAAATCATTGTCCTTTGCTATCCACTAGCCTAATACAATGTGAGCAACATATTGAACTAGGTAAACTCATTTAGTTAGTTCATCAATGAAAATTTGTCATTTTTGGTGCGTTGTGGAGCCGCGTACAAAGAACAATTCAGAGAGAATGAAATTGTACCACAATATTCTCATTAAGCATGTCCCTTTCTTCGAATGTCTTGTCCAGTGTAATCTTCCCCAGCTCGCTCCTCATCGTCGTCTGCGCCAGCTGAATCACCGCGAATATCGGGTTCTCCACACCGTACGAGGCGAGGATCGGATCAACAATCTGCAAAAGCTCAATCCAATCCAACTCATCGAACAATTCCATCTTAATCGAACTGAAGCAAGAGAGAAACAAGCAGAGACCTTGACGTAGAGCACCCCATCGATGAGGATGCTAACATTGTCCTTGGTAATGGCGGATTGATCCGGAATGGGTATCGCCTCCTCCTTAAGCGAGTGGACGTACGCGATCCGATCGACGAGCGGGACAAGGAGATGGATCCCTGAGTCTAGGGTTCGCAGGTACTTCCCGAATCTCTCGACGACGAACGCCTTCTTCTCCGGCACGATCCGGATCCCCCAGTTGGTCGGCGTCGACGACTGCTCATACCTACACCCCCGATCACCAAATCAAGCAGAGCACGAGACAAGATCTCGGGGAAGGGTTAGGGTTAGGGTTAGGGTTTTGTACCTGGAGGAGGAGAAATCGTCGCGGGAGCGGCCGCTGCGGTAGAGGCGGAGGGGGATGAGGGGGAAGGGGAGGGGGAGGAGGTGGTGGGGGAGAGGGGAGAGGGGAGAGGAGAGGGAGGAGCGGAGTAGGGGGAGGGATTTGGCTCGCCACATCGCCATTGTTGTGAGCTGGAGGTATGAGGAACGGGAAGAACCAAAACCTCGTAAAAAACCTCTCGATGAGACGCTGAACGAAGAGAGAGAGGGTTTGTGTTACTGAGCAATAAAATGGGGCCTAATTACAATTTTAGTCCTCAACGTATAAAACTTGAGCAATATCCGTACATCCGGTTTCGGATCTAAGATAGATATTTCATTTATTCCAGAATCAAAATTCTTTTAACTGATCATTTAAAATTTATTTTATTTTAAAATAGATAGAATATAAAATATACATTCAATTTCGAATATATAAAAAATATTTTTCATAAAACATACTACCTAAGTAATACTAAATTCGAAATTGAGTGTATGATACACACCCCACACATCTTGGATGAAGATTTTTTCGTTGGTCACTTTGAAGTTATCAATAAAATTCACACCATCTCATAATAGATGGGCTGGAAATTTTACAAGGAGTATTTTTCTGAAACATATAACATTTTACTTCTCTATATTGCTCTTAATTTAGGATATATATATATATATATATATATATATATATATATATATATATATATATATATATATATATATATATATATATAATTTAATTTTTTATAATTACACCTTCAAAATTTTAAGTTGTTAATATATATTCTTCTGGTTTGTTTTATATATATATATATATATATGAATAATTTAAAATTTTTAAAATAATAAATATGAAAAATTGAATTTTATAGAAATATATTTGTTATTGAATCAATATGAAATTAACCTTTTAATTTATTATAAGGATAAAACGTATTAAATTTATTTGAATAATGAATCATTATGAAGTTACTATTTAATTTTTTTAAAAAAATTAATTTTACTATTAAAATTTTAAATTTATTTGATTTAAATCAATTAATAATACTTTAATTTTAAAATTTAAATTAATTACTTATGTTATGAAGTATATTAATTATATCTGTAAAACTAAACAACATATTTAAATTTTAAAATAAAAATACTATTAATTGACTCAAATTAAATAAATTAAAATATTTGGTACTAAAGTAAAAGTTTTAAAAGCTTGAATAGTGGATTCAAAATAGTCAGAAATTTAGAAAAATTTTATATATTTTTACTTATTATAAATTCAAAGTCATATTTTTAAATTTCTACAATTAAGTTTTACCATCAAATTAATTTAATCGAATAATAATATATTGCCTGAAATGAAAACTTAAAATATTATATTATTGTTTTATTTGCAATACATGAATATCTAATTAAGTAAGACATTATAATATGTAAAAATATTATTTTTATATTATAAAAGTTGGAAACATATTAAAATTATTTAAAATTTATTTTTTATATATATAATAAATTTACAGTCATGACCCTCAGCTGAGAACTATGTTAACTATAATTTTAAAATAATGAAGAAAACATCTTAAGCACTTTTTGAATTATTTTGAATTTTCTTTGTATTATCCTTCTCTATTTTTTGTTTGTAAATAAAACCTATAAATTTATGCTTTTAGGAATGGTTATCTCGTCCCAATACAATTATGTTTATAAATTTTTTTCGATATTGAAATTTTTGAATTTAAAATCTGTGTTTATAAATTTTTTTTAGATATTGAGATTTTTGAATCTATAATCAGCTCCGGCATATTTGATTTAGAGTATTTGAATTATCTATAAAATTTCACGATTTTTAGATATCATTTATCTAATGATCAAAAAGGCTCAAAATTAACAATTTTAATAATTATGGTGAGCCGTTTGTAAATTTTACGGTGTAGAAATTTTAAATAACGTAAAATTTTAATAAAAAATTTTTATACTATATAAAATATGATTAATATTTTTTATTTAAAATTTTAGAATTATATCATCATATTTTGTGAAAATTTTAATTTTAATCATTAATTTTAAATTATTTCGATCACTAGACAAATAATATCGAAAAACTACAAAATTTATTTTTTAAATATTTTAAATATTATAAATCAAATCTAACGAAATCGATCTTCATTCTGAAATTTCAATATTAAAAATAATTTATAAATACCGATGTCTCTGTGCTTATTAAAGCATCCAGCGGCACTCACGAAGTATTCTTATTCTTATAAAGATAAATTTACAGGACCAATTGCAAAAAAAAAAAAAAAAAAAAAACAACAACCCAAATCCTATTTATTCACTATGATAAGTGAACACCCTATTTATTGAATGAATTTTAGTATAAAATCAGTCCCAACAAGTAAGATTTATAAGAAAAATAAAACTCCCATGAATTTATAAAAAAAAATATTATATGCAACACTATGCAAACATATAAGATAATTAGTAAATTTCTATAAAATTTAAATGATCGTCCATCCAAAACTTTCATGAATTATAAACTTAAACCGGCGGCGTCGAGACCTACGACTTGTCGCCACCAACGATAGCGTCTAAGATAATACTGTTGGCTATTTATTTATGGGTTAAAATAGGTCCAACGTCCTGCCCCGTGACAATAGGCCCAGGAGACTAATAAGTTGAGTTGGGTGAGCCTAATAAGTTGAGTGGGGTTGCGGTCCACAATAGACCTAACGGCAAGAGGCCCAACAATAGACCCAACGTCCAGGTGGGTTGAGTCCGGTCGAGACCCGTGGGCGCTGTGTCTGTACGCTTTAAGTGAATTGGTTGCGTATTTCTAACAGCTCGAGCTTTTGGAATTAATGGTTAGCGCCAACGATCCTACAAGTGGTATCAGAGCCAGTCACACGGGTTCGATTCCCACACGGTGCAGGTGTTAGGGGGGGATTGGGAATCGGTGCAGGTGTTAGGGGGGGATTGTTGGCTATTTATTTATGGGTTAAAATAGGTCCAACGTCCTGCCCCGTGACAATAGGCTCAGGAGACTAATAAGTTGAGTTGGGTGAGCCTGATAAGTTGAGTGGGGCTGCGGTCCACAATAGACCTAACGGCAAGAGGCCCAACAATAGACCCAACGTCTAGGTGGGTTGAGTCCGGTCGAGACCCGTGGGCGCTGTGTCTGTACGCTTTAAGTGAATTGGTTGCGTATTTTTAATAGCTCGAGTTTTTGGAATTAATGATTGGCGTCAACGATCCTACAAATACTTTCGGTTGTAACGAAAACAATCGAGATTCGTCATCCAGTCGCCGCAATAAAAATGATGAGAAAAAAAAATTATATATATAAAAATAATATAGTAAATTTTCACATTTTCCTCCGTTTGGCAATGGATATAAAGAGGATAAGGTGTTATTGTTAGAAAAGAAGAAATAAACGCATATTAAATTTTTTAAACCAAAGATCACCTCATGTTTTGTTTTAGATCGTTAATAAGTAATCTAATTGATCTTATCAATTAAGATTTAATTTTTACCTTGCGCGGGTCGAGATCACCGCGAAGCCGACGATCGTTGGTAAAAATTGTTCGTCCTTGCTAGCCGCGCACGCGCTCGGCCTCTACTCGCGTCCACACGGAATCACGCCCTTGATCGAAATAGTCGATCGCCTTGATTCACGATCCGATCACGAATTAACTCTTGCGTCGATATAAGGAGGATGAATCAATCTTCTAATTGTGCTAGTAATCTTCCGAATATCGAGAACGATGAATTAATTATGGAGAATTTGAGGAAGAGGGAGAGGATTTGCGGCTAGGGTTTTTTTATCCTTTTTTTCTGTATCCATAATATGTCATATAACATATATTTGTAATGAGAAAACCCTAATCCTAAATCTAATCCTTATCGAATCCTAGTCCGATTGGATTATCCATTATCCTTAAGTTAGTTTCAATATGAATCGAATCTGAATCCTGATTCGATTCGTGTGTAACATTTACACATAAGTCATCAAAATATTTACTAACGATTAGCAAATACACCATGCTACTTTTGCACTTAAATATCTCTAATTTACAATAATTACAAATTAGTCCTTTTACTAATAAATTAGTAAACTTTAGTATTATGATTATAATTAATTTATTCTATAAACTTCTTTATCATCTCCATAATATCGATCTTGTGCGATTTCTTATGTGTGTGACCTAATAGGTTCAATTCTGTCTGGTAGTGAGATATGATGCGATCCCCATCGGCATCATCATCGAAACTCCTTTTGATGAATCAAACACTTTTGATTCTTCCCTCGTATAATAATTATTCGCCTATAATTATTCTTATTGGTTCCCACAATCCACCAGTGACGCCTAGCAGCATATAGTGGCAATCCAATCAGAAGTGAATATTGAACTGAACCTCTAGGTGCAGTTACCGTACAATACAATCCTCCTATCGCATAGTCCCAACTGAGTGGAGGTCATGGAATACTCGTCAAACCCCATCACCCATTATATGACAAATTTGATAGGACAGAAGCTCATATAGTTACTCTTGGAAACACCTTTTCATGAACCATATTACCCCGGCCGAGGATTTCTGAGCTTTGCCTTACAAATAGCATAGGACTAATTATCTCTCTACCGAGAGCGATAGATTCCCTGTAAACAAACACCCATTCCTAATATGAACCGACTGCAGCCAACGTATACTACTAAGACCCGTGACTAGGATCAGAGTTTATTGCATAGTCAAACTACAGTAGCCTCATATTGAATGGCCGTGGTGTCGCAGGTCTAAGGATCAGTTGTACCACTGCAACATCGAATTAGTTACTGACGAATAAGTAGACATCTATGTAACTATTCGTAATTGGTCACGCTCAGTGCCCTTGTTCTCTAACAACCACCTGCACGTTCGCTCCAGTGTCCCTACACTGATGACTTGAGACTCGTCATCCTAAAAGAGAGCGGCACATATATCAATCTTACCGGATCAATCATCGTCCCCATGATGATCCTCCGATTGAGAGCATTTATGACTCAATCACCAATAATATGTATCTCAAATTCTTAACTCTTAAGAATATACATTATCATCTCATTAATTTAAAGGATGATTCATGGACACATTAAACATGAATGGCATAAAATGCTCAAATAATAATAAAGATCAAGTACAAAAATATGTCCCATAGAAAAAAATGCGTCATCCTGATAGGCTTCTGGAGCATACAACTAACAGTTATTCCCCTTTTATATCCAAACGTGATTTTGGATGGGGAGAATATTTATTCCCTCTCATACTAAATTATTCGGTATAAGGGTGGAACAGCTGTTCCACCCCACAGGTGGAACAACTGTTCCACATGTTGTTTACTCTTTTTTTTTAATTTATTTTTTTTAAATTATAAATTATTTAAATTTATAATTTTTTTTTTATAAATTTTAATTCTCTCTATTCTTCTTATTCTTTTTTAATTTACTAAACATAATTTTTTTTTATTTCCGGTAAAACTTCTATATTCAACCAAATACAAAATTATTTTAATTTTTTTTTGTACCTAAATTTATATTTATTCCAGAAATAATTAATTTTTTTTTATATCCGAACCAAACCCAACAGATTAACGGTGAAAATAAAAATTTATTTATTATATATAAAATTAATCAAATAAAAATCGGCTAAATGATAACAAAAGTTTTTTTTTTTCTTTATTCAAAGTAAGGTAATCAAATTCTTAAAATGTACCTAACAATTCTACCATTGCGTTACATCAATTCACCTCACACCTTAAAGCTGCATGAATTGCGTTACGTCAATTCACCTCACACCTTAAAGCTGCATGAACGGTGGATATAGTCGATAACGGTCACATCAAATTATCTTTCTTTTTGTATCACTCCACATGCCGAAATAATTATTGCTTTGTGGAAGCATATTCTTTTACCATATATAATTTTATATAAGGGTATATATAAATGTACACCCCTATAAGGGTATACATTTTATACCCACCCTATTCTGGAATGGGATGAATTTCATCCATCACTCGATGTGACGGGTGGAGTCGCTCGGTTAAGCAGACGAGCGGAACGCGCAAGGGTGGCTCGCTCGGGCCCATTCAAATGGACTAAGTTGCGAGAATTTGTATTGTCCTGTATGCTTGCTTCGGAGGCAAAGGGGCATTCGGTTAAGTAGCACTCTCGAAGAGAGTTGCAAAGGGGCATTCGATTAAGTAGCACTCTCGAGGAGAGTTTATCCGGCTAGGCGGAATATACTCGGCTTGAAGGCCAACCTCGGTGGCGGGGCTGTTTATTCAGAACTCGCGGAGTTCGACAAGGGGTTCGACGTAAGGCGCGGCACCGGGCAGTCAGGCTCGTGGAAGAGCATGCTTGGTTAATGCTTGAGTTGTGATCCCGCTGTTTAAGTTCGAAGGCGTGCCCGTGGCAAGGGACTCGGGAAGGCTGGCTCGGGTGTGCGACACTCGAGCGCCGCACGGGACAATTTTAAGGCGCAAAAGTTGGCCCCGTGACAAGTGGTATTAACTCCAGAATGGAGTGGGATGTAGAATGTAAACTCTTTATGGGGTGTACACCTAGCATCACCCATTTATATAAACATATCCAATAGCAAATATTATAATAATTTGGCTCACTAAAAATAATAATTTTTAAATTTATTTATTATTATTAGTGTTTATTTTTTAGCATAAATTATTTTATATATTTTCGACTGATAATTAGCTCTAATGTCAAATATAACAACCCGATCCAGTGACAAGATTCTGTCAACTAACAATAATAATTCGTAGAATCTAAACCACCAATCCAAAATATTTAAGGCAAGTTATTATTACTAGTGTTTATTGTCTCTTATATACCCAATCATATTCTCATTCCAATTTGTTGTGGGAGGTGTCACATAAAATTAAATTTTTTATATTTATTTTTTAAAATATTGTAAGTTGTTCATATATATTATTTTGGTTTGTTACCGTTAGCTCACTGTTTATTTTTTAACAGAATATAAATGAAATGCCAATTTTATTCTTACAAATATATTTCTTCAAAAAATCTAATGATTAAATATAATATCTTAAGGGATAAAAATATAAAAATATAAATTTATCTCACTTACTTAATAGGTTAAGTATTTAATCTATAGTTAATCATATTTTTCTAACAGACATTACCGATAGAGATATATATGAACAACTTAAAAATTTTAAAAAATTTAATTTTATAAAAATATATCTACTATTTGATATATTTACAGAAAATTATATAAAATTATTTCTAAATTCTATTATTGAGATTTTAGAACCAATTATAAGACTCTTTAGAATTTAAAATTGCATATATCAAATTAAGTTTTAAATTTTAAAAATTAGACGGGCTAAACTATACTTTTGATCCTCAAATTATGAGAAGCGTCCTACTTTGGTCCTAAAACTCTATTTTATTATAATTTTTCGTTTGATCTTTTAAATTATTAGAATTAAATTTTACAATATAATTTAGTTGATTAAATATTAATATGCTGCAAAAGTGATATAGCACTTTTACAACTAATGACTTTTCATTATTGAAAAGCTAATATTTAGTTAACCAAATTAAATTATAAAATATAATTACTTTAATTTATAAAATTTGGATCATAAATTATAATAAATTAAAGAGCAATTGTTTATATATTTTTGAATTTTGTTTAACTTTCTCATTTATTCCTTTTAAAAAATTAATATTTTTGTTTTTAATATTTTAAATTATTTTAATTATATTTTTAAAATTAAATTATGTTAATGAACTATTATCTACCACCGCTATCTTTTTGAATTATTATTTTACTTTTTTTTAATATATTTTTCTATTATTATTAAATTTTCTTATTTGCTCAGAAATAAAAAAAATAAATATTTTTAATTTTTGCCATACTCTGTTATCTATTTTTCTTATTTACATTCAAGTTATGAAAAATAGAGTTTTTTTTAGATTCGGTAAAAATTTAATTGGGATTTAATTCAAAATTGTTTAACAGAA
Organism: Tillandsia fasciculata; assembly: GCA_029168755.2. NCBI lineage: Eukaryota > Viridiplantae > Streptophyta > Magnoliopsida > Poales > Bromeliaceae > Tillandsia > Tillandsia fasciculata. The sequence continues at coordinate 1,207,589 of CM054932.1, forward strand.
ATTAACATTAGAATTATTTTTAAATAACTGAAAAATATATAAAATATATATATATATATATATTTTAAATATGATTTTTTAAATAGAGTTAATTTCATACTGTAAACATATCGAATAACAAAAATATTTTTACAAAATTTAATTTTTTATATTTATTTCTTCAAAAATTCTACGCTGTTCATTTATGTCCCTCTAGTTTGTTTCCGTTAATTTACTATTTATTTTTTTAATCGAATATAAGTGAAATATTAAATTTGTTCTTATAAATATGTTATTCTAAAAATTTCAACTATTAAAAAATATAGTTATGATTAAGTATAATATGATAAAAAAAAAAATTTACAATTAATCAAAATTAAGTACGTTGGTAAAAACATATATGAATAATTTTAAATTTTATAAAAATATATCAAATTTTATAAAAACAAATATTTGATAGATTTGTTAAATATATCAAATATTTAAGGGAGGTGCATTGATGTGTACGGAGTACACGAGGTGCACGGAAATAGTACTAATGGAGAGCATGAATGGCAATCTCGTAATTATACCCCAATTCCATGCCCACTCTCTATACGCGGTATATCCTACGAAATCTCAATCCTCCCCCACGCGGTACACCGTGTCCCAATTTCCCCTCCCCCGCTCCTCTCTACTTTTTCCACAACGTGGAAAAAAAAGAAAAAGGGGAAAAGAAACGAACGGTGAGCTCTCTCTCTCTCTCTCTCTCTCTCTCTCTCCTTCCTCTCCAAATCCAAAACCCTAGTAGAGGTGCAAAAATCGGCCACAAACCCTAATCGACTAGGGTTTTTTTGAGCTTCGTCGATCCTTCTACTACGAGGGTTTCGATCACGGCGAAGCAGGCGAGCGCAGAGACGATCTCTACGAGTTGGAGCGCGGCGGTGGAGCTGGGTAGTCGGAGGATCGCGATCGCGAGAAGGGACGGAGGCGGTGGCGCTGGGTGACTCTCCCGGGGGATCCTCGGTGTTCGATCGCGGCGGAAAGAGGCGATCTCTTCGATTTGGAGTGGTGGCCGAGAGCGGCGATGACGGTGCCGCTAGGATCGCTCCCGCTAGGGTTCCGGTTCCACCCCACTGACGAGGAGCTCGTCAACCACTACCTCAAGCGCAAGATCACAGGGCGGATCAAGGCCGAGTACGAGGTGATCCCCGAGGTTGATGTGTGCAAGTGCGAGCCCTGGGATCTCCCAGGTATCAACCCCTCTATCTCTCTTCTATTCATCCTTTTATTTCGATGTATTATTATGTTTGAGAAAAATGAGATATTGTTGCTTGAATCATGCTTGTATCTATTTCACATTGGAAGGTAGTGAGATTTGGAAAAAAAAATTTTGCCATCTCACTGTACCTTCTTTATTCTTGCTCATACAGTAAACGAATTGAGGAAGTTCTTAGTGAAAGCGAGAAGAAGAGAGAGGTATTAGTTGTTGACTAACCTTATACTGTAGGTCTTAGAGAAGAGTAAGTAGCCTCTTAGGTAGCCAAGGACTGAGCTTATAGGTATAGTTACCTAATCAAAATGTCTGGTGTAATGCTGCGATTGAGGTGAATTTACGGTGTAATGCCGTGCCGCACATAAAACTTCATGGAAGTGATCTGGCAAATGGCGTTGATTATAGTTAGCAATAGATATAATCACAAATACTGAATAAATTGTTTGATCGAATGCTAATTTGGGTAGCTATAGTAAAATAGAAAAGAAAAAGATGTCTTTTTTTTTTTTTCGTTGTACTTTATTGTTTTGCCATACATCATTTTCTTTGGGTATTAGATTTTTTTCCACGTTGTTCTGATGTTTTTGCTGGATTCTCAGATAAGTCTCTGATCAAGTCAGATGATCGGGAATGGTTCTTCTTTGCACCCAAGGACCGGAAGTACCCTAATGGGCAACGGTCCAACCGGGCGACCGTGGCCGGGTACTGGAAGGCGACGGGAAAGGACCGTACTATCAAGACAAAGAAGAATCTGGCTGTTATTGGGACGAAGAAGACATTAGTTTTCCATAAAGGGAGAGCACCCAAGGGCGAGCGTACCCAGTGGATTATGCACGAGTATCGGACCACCGAACCCGACTACGAGTCTGGTGATCAGGTTTGAGTTTAAAACATTTTCATGATTCCTTAGAAGCTGATTCTTTGGGATGTTCTTTTGTTGAACTCAGTGGTAAGCTATTGTGGTAGATATTATTGTTTTCAGATATAGGTTTTAGGGCATAAGAAGCAAATGAAGTGGTTTAGTTTGTAGCATAGTAGTCATCTTTGCATCATTTTGAGTTCCTTTTATTTTTCCTGTAGTAATTTAACTTGGGTGATGATAACTTGGCAAATATGTTGCAACCCTGCAGGGAGAAAGCAACTTTGAACCCAGGATGTTAGAGATACTTGTTGTTTTTTTGTGTATTGCCTATATCTAGTGCAGCCTATCTCTAGTGCCCTTTTGGATGACCTGGAAGATACTTTTCAGATTGTAGACCATCAGATAATGTAAATCCTTTCACAACTAAAAGTTTAGATGGGATGCGAACCCAGTAGCAGATCATTTTTTTTTGTTGCCAGAGCCACTCTATAAAAATCGGTTATTTGATTCACTTTGTATTTAAGTGTTTCTCAACAATATTTTCTACTTTTTGGTCGTAGTGTTACAAGAAGCACTTACAGATGCGAAGGCCAGAGAAATTTTTAGATGATGGTAGAGTTTAGCAGGTGTAATATTTCTTCCATATACTTAATCCATATGCATTCCAATGTGCATGTGATTTCTTCCATATACTTAATCGCTATACATTCTATTATACACATGATTGTTACCTCTAATGTACTTTCAAAGAAGATATGCATTTTTTTCCTTTTTCAACCTAGTCCCACCGACTCTTGTACAATGATTACCATGCCATAGGATATATTTTTCAGTAGTATTCTCTTACGGTATTTCAGTTTCTATTGTATTTTGTAACAGGGTGGTTATGTTCTTTACCGCTTATTTAACAAGCAAGAAGAGAGGAGTCCAAGCTCCAATGCTGATGAAGTGGAGAGAAGTGGCTTTTCACCTACACCATCCAGGTCCTCTCCTGGTGATACACAGCATGATGCAGATGCTATGGAGGAAATTGCGGCCACATCAAACAAGGAATCTCCAGCATTAGATTTGCAAGAAGATCCTCTAACTATACCCAATTCTGTTGAAAATCAGCCTGCAGGTATCAAAAGATGGCTGGCAGATAAAGCTGATTGTTCAACAGAAGCAGACGAGAACGTTTTCAATATGAATCCTGAAAATGTTATGGAAGAAGCAAGAGCAAAGGTAAGGTTTCCTGGGCAGTTTATTTCGTTTCCATCATGTTTTTAAGAAAGTATTGTGCTTCATGTCTAGATTCGTAGATTCTTATCATATTATATTAAAACACTGCCAATGATTCAAGATACAGGTATGTATCTATATCCTTATCCTGGAAAATCATCTATATACGATGAATTCCTGCAAAATCTGAGTTTTCATATATGCCCTCAAAAAACTAAATATCTTGTAAACTCCTGTACTTACCAAACGCCTCTCTTCATAGAACTCCAAACTACCCCTCTTGAATGCTGGTGCTTTTGCAAGAAATTACATTTTTTTAGGGTAATGTGTAGAAATTCAGATTTTACTGGGGGTTCATTTTGCGTGTATATAGTAGAGATGAATTTTCAGGGATGTACATTGTGTAAAATCTCCTCCAAAAAAAAAGTCTAGATCTTAAAGCATCTGTGCTTACCAAAATGCAGGCTGATCCTCTGCACAGTTCTTTAGCTCAGATCTCTGAACAGCAGAATGAGAAAATTGATGGAAACGAATTTCTCAACATCAGTTCCCCGATGTTTTCATGCACAGACAATCCTTCCTTTGGCTATATAAACCAAGAGCCGAACATGGGGTTCAATTTTGATGATATTCAGGATGACAAGATGAATGAGCTCTTGATCTCACTTCTTTCCGTACCAGATGAGTACCCGTTTGCCACATCAGATTTTCCGAACGGTTCAGTTGCTGAAACAGTCCCACAGCATATCATCTGTGATGCAGGTTCATGGAAGGACAGTGGTGCAAGCAGTGATTTAGAAATGGAGGGAGGTTTAAATCAGGTGAGATTGTTGGGTTTGCCAATTATAAAGCAAAGAACATACAGACTTTACATGTACTATCACACATTTTAAAGAGAGAATGGGTACCCGTATTTCAAAAATCTCGATTTTACTACAGCATGTTGATTAAACTACCTTTCTGTCAGAACTTAATGGTGGTATCTGTAAGCTACTGGAAACTGGTTTAGTTTTAACAGATTTTGACTGTATTTTTTGAAATCGAAAGTAATGAAAGGTTTGGTTGTCTAATCGACACTTTTTAAATTACAGGTGCCCATTTCAGAATGCGTTGAGACTCAGGTAAGCTCTCTAAGTTCTTGCCATTTATAAATACCTAAATATCAAAATTTGAAACTAATTTATCTCTTTTCCCATTTGTTTTCCTGTGTCTTGCACAATTCAGGGAGCTACTGTGGATACTTCTGATTTGTTTAATGCTGCATACTTCCAAGAATTACAGATGGATGTGTTTGATGAAATCAATCCGCAGTTAAGCCCACTCTATGAAAATGCAGAAAATGCAAGACTGCTTCCTTACAACAGCACCCAAGATGTATACTCAATGGATTCTACTGCAGAATCTTTGCAAGATATGTACAATAGCGTGGAAGAATCAAGTAATCCGAAGTATATAACGGGTGATGGGGGTAATCTTACAAGTAGTGGTATTAGGATCATTGCTCGTCAATCTCAGCAGCCAGTGGATCCAAACTTTGTATTTCAGCAGCAGGGCACTGCAAATAGAAGGATCCGGCTACAGAAGTTTTATACCGAAGCCGACAGTGAAACAAGCAGTACTAAACAAGGTTATGTAGAATGCGAGACGATCTCCAAACCTGTAAAAGATTCATCAGTGGAGGAATCATCGACAGCCGAGAAGGATATTCCTACGACTGGAATTACTATCAGAGCTCGGCAACCGCGCCGTTCTCTGAACTCAAATAATGTGGTAACTCAACAGGGCACGGCAGCAAGAAGGTTGCGCTTGCAATGTAAGCTTCAGGTTGGATCATCTTTCTGCACGGATAGTGTATCAAGCAGAACTAAAGAAGATGGCCATCAAAACAAGGTGGCTGAAACTGAGGTGAGAAATATTTCATCTGTTGATTAGAAAACTTCCAGTTTTATTTGACAAAAGAAGATTAAAAAAAAAAATGTAGAGTTTCTTTTTTCTTTTCTTTCTTCAGAAAAGATGAGTTTGCAAAGTAACCAACAATAACAAGAATGCAGATTTCTGTATATAGGCGCTTTTGATCATATAAAACTTTATGGGGGAAAACCAATGCCAAACACTTCTTATTACAAAGTTTGGAGTACAGTTTTTCACAAACTGATGGACAATAACTTGGTGTTCAGGTTATAGAGCATGTGGATGAAAACACGCAGAATACTAGTGATGTTCCAGGTGTCGGTCTTGTCGACAAGCTTGCTGAGCTGTCTGTGCATGGTAATGAAGAATTTTAACTGTTCTTGTATGCCATCAGACTAATATGGTTAACTTTTGTCTTAAATTTGCTGACTGTGCTTTACTCTTTTTCTCCTTAAGATGCGGATGATACACCGCAGCCTCTGAAGACTTATCAAGAGGCTAAACCTAATCTGCGGTTGAGGGCAAAATGGGCTGGCGAGAACGAAAACAAAGTACAAGGCGCAATCTCACCAAAGAGAGCACCAGGTTCATTCGCTTACTTACCCTGGCTGCTTCTCTCCGCGTTCCTTCTCCTGCTGTGTGTTGGAATATGGAAGTCCCTTCACTCTCAGTTTGTTTAGATGGTTTGTTGTAGTACTTAGTGCTTGAATAGGGGTTTGGTATGTTGTGTTTTATGTAGATATACACTATGCCCTGATGCGCTTGCTGATGTATTTAGGGCATGTAATATATGCTTAGAGTAGCTGCAGAACCGTAATAGATGTATCGGCTTTTTTTTTCTTTCCTTGTATATTTGTCGTCTTTAGCGTATCTTCGCCGTGCAGTTTATACTCTGGAGCGAAGTTGTTATATTGGGGGAATTAGGTAGTTAGTGTTCTCATCTTAGCTGTCGAATAGATCTAATTATGTATTATTAATCATCATGGAGCAAATAAAATGGCAACTGCAGCTTTTTAACTGTCATTGTTGATAATTTTACTGTTATTAGGTAGGGCTCCAATTCCTCAGTTGATTGTATTGCTCCAATTCTGCTTGGTAGTATTCATGTGTAGATGAAACCCTAAACCCAAAACTCGCGCAAAATCATTCACAGGTATGCTCCACATTTAATTTTTTGAGCAGATATAGGAATTTTTACAAGTATTATTCATTTCATCTTCCACCTGTATCATCAGTAAAGCAAACCACCCTTTCTAGCAGTAAACATAACACAACAGATTATGGGCATCATGGACTTTTATGTACCAATTTGCTCACATCATGTGATATAGCAATTTTAAGTTCTTCATAGCATGGAAATTGGAAGAAAGTAGACTACTTACTGCAGCACATCACATTTCTATCATATCTTATGTAAACATGATTGCGAAAAAGAAGAAATCATCAGAAAGACGGCCGTGCTAGTCACGTTAAATGTGCGAAAAACAACATGCGAACCGACCAAAATACATTTTTCGCCGTTACTGAATAAAAAACAAACCTGCTATGAGGGTAGCTGGATAAAACTCTGCAACAAGCTACTGTAAGTCGTAAATGAAGTTTCACTAATCCTACCACTAACATTTAAGGAGGTGCAATGTTCCAGGGATAAGCCACCTAGAAACTTCTACACTTGGGTCCCTACCGCTTGCGCGCTCCATTGGAAGCTTACCTTTCTCATTAAAATCCTCCATATAATTGCACGAAAATGGGCGTACCTGCCATGCAAGGAATCCGAAAGTCACTTACTGGGTAGTTAGATGGCAATGGCATAGATATTTCTGCCCATCTTGATGGAAGAATTTAATCAAAAGGATAAGATTGCATCTGAGTTTTCAAAGTAGAGGGACTCAATTGTACCGCCGGAAAGATTTGGCGTACTAATAAAAACTACACTAAAATGCCCTGTGTTTTGGTGCAATTCACCGAAAAGTCCGCAAGGATTGACAAGCACAGCACCAATGGAATTCGGCGACTTCCGTCCAGTTCTTGAGAAAGTAGAAATAGTAACTATTTAGCTCTCGTCGGTACCTATTCAATTTCATCGATCCAATCGCCATAAATCCTGCTAATCTTGTCGGGGCCTTTCCACTTCTGAAGAGGCCTTTGTCCTTGGGCTTGCCTCTGGTTGACAACAGCCTGCCTCTGCGAAGGAACGCCCATATGATAAACGTCTGCATGAGGAACTACTGTTGCAGAAGAAGCAGCAGCAGCCTCTGCAGGAGCTTTTGCTGATACCACAGCCTGCTTCGAGTCTGGAGTTGCTGAAGTAGCATCTCTGCTGTCCATCTCCACAAGTCCCCCACCATATCTGTGAAGTTCTGCAGGCACAATGCCGAACAAAAAAGTGGATTTCAAAGTTAAAATCGTGTTCATGGGTTCTATATTGTTAGAATTGGAACACCGAGGATGAGACATGATTAATAATAAGAAACATTTAGCTCCAAACATGCTCATTGGTGAATCCCAAGTAATATTTCAAAGCCAATACAAAAGCAAGCATTTTTTAGGTAGGGCAGAAAATAGTATACACTGATTACCAATTGGGAGGTTACTAAAGTATACAGTAATTAATAAAAGCAACACTCCAGAAGCACACACGACCGCACACACGCATTATAGTTAAGCTACAATTGTATGCCTAAAACCCAACATATGCATGCTCAGTAGTTTTGTCCGCTCGCCCAGCGTTAAACGTGTTTTTGAGGGACTAATAACGTGCTCTGACACTAGAGATCACTTAGCAAACTCATCAGGTTTAGTTAGGAACTTGAGACATCCTACAAGTTTTTAGTCCAGTTAAACATTGAAGATCCTACGACATTTTTAGCAATCAGAACTTAAACATTATAAGATAGTCCCGCTACGCACACTAATGCCACCGTAGTCATGAACAAAATACTGCAAGAATTGAGTTGCATGTCGAATTCACAAAAATCCAAACCAACATAAGAAGACCAGCACCACACTCATTTTACATGAATAAGATCAACTGGTAAGAAGGACAGATCATATCAAACCTGCCGCACCATGGGCAAAGTGGCACTTGCTTCCGAACGGGCAATAGCCGGTCATCTCCCACTTGTTGCAAATCCTTGTCTTCCAATTTGAAGGTTTCTGAATTGATCCATTGGGCCCAGGCCCAAAATTACTGCTGCCCCCAACCGTCGGCGACAAGCTGATTGCGACGCTCTCTCTCGCCTTCGACTGCTCGTCGTGCAAGAAAGTACACATGTCTCCATAGGGGCACCCCTCCTCAGTATAAAACTTCTTACAATGCCTTCCTTTATACGACCTCTGACCGTCCCCACCGACATTCGCCGAGGTAATTATAGGTATCTGATTCTCCTCTCTCACCTCCGCACCTTCTTCCTGAGCCGCCACTATCTCCTGCCAATTGGGCGGCGGCTTTCGTAACTCCTCCATCCCATGCGCGAAATTACAATTGGTCACGTACGGGCAGGTCCCTGCACGAAATTTACAGCAAAGTTTGGTTTTGAAGAACATTTTCCCAATCGCCCTAGATTTGCTCGTGCCACTACTCCCTTCCCCCTGGGAAGAAGAACCGCGGGGCTTCTTGGCGGGGGGCTGCTCGCTACCGGCGCGGGACTGCGATTGCGAATGGCGGTCGGCAAAGATATTAGGGTTGGGATCTGCGCAAGAGTCCGGATTCCAATTCCGGTAATCATCGTCCGTCGCCCAGATGGCCTGATCGTTTTGGGCAGCCGCCGCAGCCCAAGATTCGGGACCGGAAGCATCCGGAATGATCTCAATAGCACTACTGTTGTAATCCATGTAGAATAACAATAATGCAAAAAAAGATACCAATAGATGGTATCAATGCACTAACTCCTTGGATCTTTTAACCTCTCCAGGCACAATTTCATCAAGAAATGCACCAGGCTTGGATTTATGAGCAAGTAAAGATTCAATAATCGCAAACAAAAAACAAAAACCCAAAGATCACAGATCTTAAAACCCTAGCTAACGCCCCAAATCATTAAAATCTCTCTCTACCAACCTAAGTACCCCGCAAACCAATCAATTCTCATACATCTCCGCTAACTAATCACAGGAACTCGAACAAAAGCAGGATTAAAGATCTCAAAGCGCGAAAATAAGCAAATAAACACGAATTTGAGCTCAAAAACAAGTGGGAAAAAGGGGGCAGAGAGAGAGAGAGAGAGAGAGAGAGAGAGAGAGAGAGAGGGGAAACCGAGGAGGAGGGTGGGGGATCGAAACCCTAGCAGCGCGTTTGAGCTTCGGATCGAAGCTGCGGCGATGGCGAAGAGCGCGGTGGTAAATGGCGAGGGAGTGGCTGCTATTTTTGTATTGCGTCGTTTTTTTTTTTTTTTTTTTTTTTTTTTTTTTTTTTTTTTTTTTTAGATAAAAAGAAAAAGAAAAAAAAAAAGGGTTTTTATTTGCGCGTCATATCTCTTTCTCGCACGAGCTCAAAATGTTTTTCGTGCAACGGGTCCACCACGTCAGCTCAAAATTTGTCATATCTTCTCCCGCCCTAATTAATTAATAATTAATAAAAAAAAATGTATGACTTATGCGAACTATGAATTATCTTTTAATCGATTATAATTTTTTTTTTTATATTTAAATTTTTTTAGCTGTTTTGATTTGAATTAGTTAATAATATTTTAACTTAATTATTTAATTTAATAAATTTATATTTGCATAAAAAATTTATTTGATAAAATAATTTTATTTTATCTAATCACAAAAAAGGTCAATCATTAATAAATTAAAAAGACTTTATCCTCACTTTTTTCTATATTATAAATACAGTAAATAATTAGTCGTCTTTTTTATTATTTTTTTATTTTTCATATATAATTTTAATAATTATATAAAAATTTTAATAAACCACGTATAATCTTTAACAATTTATTCATATTATTTAAACCATTAAATAAAAACTTTAATAATTTTCATATAATTTTAACAACTTCAAAAAATCCACCCTAACTTAAAAAAAATATATAATAATAACAATATATATAAAAAATGATAACAATATGAATTAACAATTTCATAAAAATTCACACAACATATAAAAAATCGATAACAATATGAAAACGACCAATGATTCATCGTTTTTTAAAAGCGGTGAATAATTCACAATAATTCTAGAGTTATATAGCCAAAATAGATTTTAAAATGATCATTTGATAAATTATAAATTTTTATAAAATTATTAGAAAAAAAGAAAAAAGAAAAAAAGTAGGAGATTCAAATTGAGAGGGGAGCCAAAAACTGGGACTGGGCTGGTGGAAATTAAATTTACTCTTCTTGAGAAGAAAAAAAAACTAAATTTAATTTATACTAATTCTCAGAATTTAACTTACTATAATTAAATCTCACAGTTCAATTTTATTGTTCATATATTAATATATATATATATATATATATATATATATATATATATATATATATATATATATATTATATATATATATATATTAATATATATATTGTTAATACAAAAATAATATAATATTTTAATTGCTGTTTTCAATTAACTTTAATTAGTTCACGAGCCTTAATTGCAATAATTTAAAATATTTAAGTCGAAATTCGTAATAAATTAAAATTTAAGAGCTAAATAATTAAAATTTTGAGTCGAAAAATTAGGGTAAATTTAACTTTGATTATAGTAAACTATGAAAACTATTTATTATAAAATTTTTGAGTATATATATATATATGCTTATCTCAAATTTTATTTTTATTTTTGAAAGGTATATTATTATAAAGAATCTAAAATTTTGATTTTATTATTCAAATTTTTAGTTTGTTTGGCCGAGTTAATCGACGGCATTTTAATTTTAAAATTTGAGTATTTTTTATACAATTATCATAATTATAAATTTATTAAAATAAATTTTAACTTAAATTTTAAAGTTAAAACATCGTTTTCCGACTTAAAACAAAAGACTAAATAGTAAAATTAATATTTTGCAAAGTTAAATATTAATAAATTTAAAATAATTAGTAGTTTAGATAAATTCTATACTATTTTACATATTTTTATAATGAAAAAGCACAAATTTCTCCTTTTTTTTTTTTTTTTTTTTTATCAAATTTTTTGATTTGCTTAGCTCAGTTTCTCTCCCACACACATACATTGATATATAAAATATAAAATTCCTAAAATAGGTTGCATTTAGCACCTTATTTTTTTTGTTTTTTTTATAAATAATCATAATAAATTTATTTGCATAAATAATTCACACCTTATCACACACACGAGCTCTTAGGCGGTGTTTTAAGTTAAACACCATAATTAAATCTCATATTATTTTTATATATATATTTTTTATTATTTTTTAGTTAAAAATAAGTTCACACACGGTTATTAAATTACTGTATTTAACTTAAAAATGTTGAGGGACGCTCATATAGCAAGAAAAAAAGCTATATATGTAAATATAAAGTCAAGCCCAAAATATTATAACCGGATTAAAATATTTAGTCATATTATATTTTATATATACGATTATTTTAAATTTTTGGATGTGACAGATTTAAATGGTATTTTAATTATCAGCTGAAAATATAAGATGAGTCTCGACTGACCTAGAATTATACAGCATGCAGAATGCGACTTTCCCGACTGATAAACGTTGTGGGTGGAGCGCGGCTATCCACAATGTCGACTAAAATTAGCGAAACGAGTCACACATCGCTTGATACTTATAGGTAGCGTTTGGTTCGGGGATTAGAAAAATTTTGTTATACCAGGGATAGGTACAGATTCTGGAATTAGCAGGAATTAGTGTAAATTTGCGTTTGGTTCGATTTATGAGTTATACCGGAATTAAAGTAAATTGTGTTTGGTAAATTATATAGGAATAAGGAGAATAAGAAGAATTGGTAAAAATTGTGTTTGGTTGAGTATAGAGGAATAAGAAGAATTGATAAGTGATAAATTTGTGTATTGACTATTTTGCCCTTTATGATATATTATATAAATAAAATAATTTATTATATTAATCAACCTAATAATAAATTTAAAATATTATTTAAAATTGTAAAAAATATTTAAAAATATAATTATTTAACAAATTTTTTTTTCTTTTTTATCTAACCATATTATTTTGATAGACAAAAAAATTTAACACAAGTTAATTTTTATTTTACTATTTATTTTTATTTATTATTTTATTTAGGATAGATCAAGATCGGAGCGAACTTTTATTTACAATATTAGGGCAAATGAAAAGATGAAAGAAATTTTTTTGTCTTAAAAAATTGTTATAATATATAATTGAATCATACTCCTAAATATTTTTTTTAGTTAGCGTTCATCCATACATGTTTAATGACTCAGATTTTATTATTTTTAAATTATGACCTACAATAGTAGGTCATTTTGAGAAGGTAATGGTTATTAGGTATGCAAAATAGAGTGTTTTGTCTTTTGCTTCAAGGGTAATTAAGTAATTTTATCTTTATTTTAAAAATTTTTATTTTTGTAAATATTATAAATTTTAAAAATTTGAATTTAGTAAGAGTTTTTATTTTTGGAAAGATTATAAATTTTAAATATTCTAATTTAGTAATCATTTTAAATGGTAATATTTTAATTATCTTTATTTAATATATTGTAAATAATTTTAATTTTAGAAAATTATTTTTAGAAATTAGAATTTAGGAATCGATTAAATAATTAAGCATGGTTGATTAATTAAGCATGGTTGCCTCGAACCCCGCGCCGCAGTTGGGTTCCTGCTAATTCCATCAATTTCCTGGAATTCAAATTCCAGGATCCATACCCACTATTCCAGCACGCCTGGAATCCGGATTCCGCCAAAATCTGTCCCCGTTTGGGTATGGACACGGGGATAAGGGGGGTATTCCCCCCTTATCCCCCTTACCAAACGCGCCCATAGTGTGCTTGAGCTTGACGTGGAGATCATAGCTTAAAAAAGAGAGTTTGTGACACTCCAGTAGTTGCACATCAGATGAAAATATAATTATGATTGCATTTATAAATATCATATATATGAGTAAAAATAACTTGACTTAATTATTTTGGTCCATAGTTGAACTTAATAAATTATTACATTAAACACTTGTTACATTTAGTCCCAAATATTTGATGCTATCAAATTTCTCGCGCAAATTAGGGCGGGTATATATAAATATACACCCCTTTTGGGGTGTATATCTTATACTGGGGTGAATTCCACTCGTAACATCGAGTGACAAGTGAAGATATATCCATCTCAGGATCGAATGGGGTGTAAAATGTACACTATTTTTTGGGTGTACATTTTGCCCTTATCCTAATAGCACTAATGCCTCGGTTAGGACCATTTTGCTAAATTTTTTTTTGAGAGGCCTAAATGCAAAAATGCTCGAAATAGAAAATTAAAAATGCAGAGCATCTAAAACCCCTTCTCCAAGCATCTTTTCTCCACTGATACCATTCTCCTCCTCCTCTCTCTTTCGCTCTCTCTCTCTCTATATATATATCCCCTGTGTCACCGCTCAAACCTCCTCCTCCAAAAACCCCGATCGAAGAGAGAGAGAGAGAGAGAGAGAGAGAGAGAGAGAGGAGGGAGATGGTGTTGTGGGAGATAACGGCGATAACGGCGTACTTCTTGGGGCTGAGGAGGACGTACAGGCTCGCCCTGCGGATCCAACGCCGTTTGATCGCACCAAACCAACCCAGAATCCGGCAATTCCTCCAGAGGTATGGATCGATCGGTTTCTCTTCAAAAACCTAGCGTTGATTGTTGCCTTTTGTGGGTGATTTGTAGTTGAAGTTATTAGTAGTCGATTTTTTGGGGGTTTGATTTGGTAGCTGTAGTGTGTTTGTGTGGAAAATGGTTGCGGAGGTGTTCGGTGATCGGTTCATTGATAAATCGGTGATGAAATTGCGAGGATCGATTTGTATTTAAAAAAATAATTGCATGAATTAAGCAAGGTTCAGAAAAAATAACAATAATAACAATAATGTGATGCAGTTCCCTCTACTGATCACGCAGCTTTGAGATTCGTGCTGTTCGCATGATGAATGGCGGATGAGATGGTCATCTCAGATTGGGGATCGTCCCCGCTAAATATCTGTTCGAGGAATCAAGGTTCAGGGACTAATGTATTTAATGAAATATTAGGGATCAAAAATGCAATTTTTTGAGAGTTGAAGTACTACCCAATACCCAATACATAATACATTTTTAGCCCTTATGAATTTTCAAATATCATTTATAACATGTCTGTGGCAATTCAGTGTGCTTTGATTGTTTTTTGGTTATTGTCAAATTAAATCGCCTTTCTATGTGGGATCATCAATGGGATTTAAGATCGTTTATTTACTCGTCGATTGATTATACCTTATTGCTGGGTAGTACTTGGTTACGGAAAATGCTGAGAGTATATTGCCAGAGATTATTTCGATGAGATTATATCATTTCAGAGAATACTCGATTTTCATTTGTCATATCAATGGGGAAAAACTTACGAACTTTGATTATCTTAGATTTCGTAAGGTTAATCGTTGACTAGGAAATTGGTTTTCATCCTTCTGGATTATTTCGTTTCGAATTGAAATTTTTTATCATGGGAAATATTGGAGGCTCATTTTGGTTTTTATTGAGCTCAGAAATTAACTATGATTAGTTGAATATGTGGATGTTAGAAGAAGCATGTGCTGATGCCTCACTGTTTGTGCGTTCAATTTCAACTCTAGATACCATCTCCATCAAAGTTCAAGCTTAATCATTTATTTTTCCTGATAGTATAGAGTTTGATGAACAGGCAACAAGTTTTTGTCTTAAACCGATTTTGTGTTGTTTTTCTTTCTTCCTTTTGCACCATAATTCGTTCCTTTGCATATTGAGTGAGGGATTTATGATGTCACTCTTTTATTCCTTTAAAGGAGCTCTTCTCCTATCTAATCAAGAGAGAAGCAAAGTACACTTGAAAATGATCTCCGAGAACATACTCCTTTTTATAAAATCTTTTCACCCTGGATCCACATTACTCTATAAAATTACACTTAAAAGGAAAATGCCTGAAGTTCATGAAAAGAGAAATAATATGCAATCTGCGTATTAGCACATTACACCTTGCAAAGAGTGAAATCCCTTTGAAACACTGCCTCTTTAACAAAATCCCTTTAATTTGGTTATTTTTCTCTTTCTCTTTATATGTTTACTCCTCTTGCTCTTCAAATTGATAGTTATTAAGCAAGTTTAGTTTATTGTTGCGTGATTTTGTATCACATTATCATGTAAGTGCTTTTATCCTTTCTAGTAGCATTAAGAGGACTTTTATCCGTTCATCGAGCTGTCACAAAAATTAAGAATACATAGGCACTAGTGTTGCGAGAAACATATTGCTGGGCTTTGTACAAGGCATGTTCGCATGTCCAAATAAAATAACATGCTGATAAAAACACACTTCACACTTCACACTTCACACATGTGTGCGTGTACAAATGCATAAACACACAACGGACACTACCTACCTACATATATATAGGTATTGACGAGACACTACATTTTAAACGTTTTATGCAAGATTAAATTTTCCAAAGTTATTTCTAGACCATCCAAATTGAAGAACGCTTATTTTGAGAGATGTAACTAAAACTATCTAGAAACAAAAAGGCATTACATTTACATGTCCATTTATGAAGTCATTACAAAAACAAGCTGCTAATAATGTGCTATTGTTCTAATACATACAATGGGGCTTCCAACGTAAAGATCTACCAGGATCATAATATTCTGTACTATTCAAAACCATCATGCAGAATTTTGTAAAATTTCAACAATTCTAGCTGAAATCTTACCAAATTTTGTGCTGCACAATTACATCAGTCAATTTCTTGGCTTTAGATTATAAGAACAATGCGGATAGTAAATAATGTTCTTCTTCTTCTTCTTATGGTTTGCGCTTCATTGTACTTTTTAAGAGTGATTTCATTCTTTTTCATATCAACTCCCAAACAGGCGCACCCGTGCTGTTTTTGACGTGGCTCTTAAAGTTCACAAGAACATCCAACAGAGAGATATAGAAGTGGGTCGGAATCTCGGGAACTCGATCCTTCGTTGGCTCGACCGCATGAAACCGTCGGCGCAGATCCGACCCCACCCTCCTAGTATACCAACCAACGGCTCTTTATCCTCACGGGATGTTTCAGCTCATAACCAGTCTCTTAAAATGCAGAAGCCAAATACAAAAGCAGCTAAAGATCAGGAATCCAACGGCCAGTTACATTTCACCCCATGGAATGTCCGGCCAAAGTCCTCCCCGACCATAGCAGCCCTGATGACTCAGCCAGCAAGACCATCAGGCATGAACAGCCAGTATAGACGCTTTTCCTACTTGCCATCTTGTGGTTCTTACGGTTCGGTTTCGGAGAGAAGAAGAGATTTATTGGAAGGTGTTTTTCGAAAGGACATTGCGCAATTGATGCTTCAATGATGAAAAAATCTCTCCAAATACTGGCCTAAAGAAGAAATTCTTGGTTTCCCTCAGTGGATGTTCGGTAACTTTCATGTTTTTGTTTTTAGTTTTTCCTGAAATTTTTATGCTAATTGATGGCAAACTCTGCGTTTGTGCCTCTCTTCTGTTTTTTACAACAAAAAACAAAAATGCAATATCAACTTCTTTTTTGTTTTTGCTTATTTTTCTTCTTAGAAAAAGATTAGTTTGCAGATAACCAACAATACAGTAGTCTATGAACTTCATTCCTTGGTGCCTTCAATTGCATAGAGTTCGAGAAAACGAAAACTAGAAGCGAGCGTAGCTGATGTTAATAAATCCCACTTGTTGTATACTTTTGTTAGTTTTCGCATTATGTTCCGTTTAGGGCCAAATATCTATGAGAGGATTGGAGACTGATATAGTCCTTTTCATAGGCTTTCTCTGATTAGTTACTTGGTATTCACTGTTTCTTTCTTATTACTAATCACGAAATATTCGACAAATTGTGACCACCACCTCTTAACGCTTTACTCGCTTCTTTGTTTCGGCATTAGTCTCTGTAACTATTGCCACATTTATCGCCATTAGCGGACCCGATTAAACTGCTTGTTCATGCTGTAACTCTATTGTAATTCACTTGATAAACTGATTGTACTTACTAGAAGTTTCACTACTCTTCGGTTGTATTATGACATAATTATTTGCTGCTGCTGCTGCTTTTCAGATGACTTATAGCTTAAGAGAAGAGCACATTATGGTATAGCTTTCAAAACAGAAGTAACAGCACAAAGAAACACCAAGAATGATCAGCCCCAGTATTTATTTATAAATAATGTAGCAGCACATTATATTTATAGTGTCTTAGCAATATCTATACCACAAGAGCCTTTCACTTATTACTAGTATTACAGTGCACATTAGCTCCCTCCAATGCAGTTTCATTCCCACTCCTTACATTGTGGCCTGTTTCTCGTTGTTGGTCGCCGCCGCCGGAACCCTGGACCTTTTCCTCCCATACCGATGGTTGTGATGGTGACTGCCGCCACCGCTGAATCTCAAATGCCCGGTCTCCTTGAACCGACTCTTCTCGGACTCCACGACGTCGCAGTCGGAAAACGTTTCCGGGTACCGCAGCGTATCGTAGCAGAAGGAGTAGGTCATGTAGCGCTCCCGGAACTGGCGCATCGCGCGACGCCTCTCTGGCGTCATTACGGCCAGGCCTGCGGCCGCAAGCTCGGCGTCGGAGGAAGTGCAGTTCCGGGAAGCCAGCGGGAGCGCTTGGATAGGGTCGATGTGGCAGCCGAGGAGGGCGAGGTCGGAGAATTCGGAGACGAAGGGGCCGTACTTGTAGTTGACCTTGTAGCGGCCGCCGGAGGTGGCCCAATTCGAGGCGTCCCAGATGGTCGCGTAGAGCGACATCGGCTTCGACGGGTAGTCGCCGCCTATGGCCTCCGTCCGACGAACCTCCCGGATCGGAATGTCGTCAATGTAGAATCTAAAAAAGGACGAAAACATACGGCTACACTAAAATGAAAAGTCTATACTTTATCTGATATAGAGAGATTCAGAAAGAGAGATCGGTACATGATGTTTTGGGCGGTCCAGAGGATGGAGTATCGGTGGAAGTCTGCGGTGGGGTCGAACGGGAGCAGGTAGCGCTCCTCGCGGCCGCGGGAGGTGCTGCCGTTGCCGTACATGTTGGTCTGGACCCTCCACTCCTTCCCTCTGATGTTGCCCAGAAACTCGAAGTCCAGCTCGTCGTGCGTCTTTTCGAACATGTCTCCGTTCGAGGTCTACGCAAATATTTTCAAAATCAAATCAAATCAAATTATAAAACGTAAAAGATTTTAAATATGTCAAACATTCCTTCAGCGCCTATTTGTAACGATCCGATACACTAGCAATAATAATTTATTTCAAATTCAATTATTATTATTAATATTCATATTTTTTATATATTCAATCTTCCGTTTAGGCTTGACGTTCTCGTCAGTTCAAAATTTACATTACCTTGTAACTTATATGCAGATTTGTCCTCCGTTTAGGCCTGTTGTTCTCGTCAGTCCAATATCACTATTAGATGATGTGAAATTTGTCTTGCTAGTTTTGTACTCTCAGTCTCTGTCTTTCAAATTCTGACTCAATCGAGATTCATCATATATTTTCGGCTGATGATTGGCTCTGATACTAACTATAACGATTCGACCTACTAACAATAATAATTTGTTGATTCAAACTGCCGCTATTATTATAAAATTATTAATTAGATAACCATGCCCCCAAATTTCTCCTTAAAAAAAGGTGCATTTGAGGAGAATATTTGGATGGAAGCTGCTTAATTACGAAAATACCCCTGGCTTTTTGGTCGACCTATTGATTTAAAGTAAAATTGGCCCGAAGATAACTCCGTGATTTACGCTTTAACATACAATGTAAGAAAATTACAAATTTAAAATAAATATGGAATTTCTAATTTTATTAGTTTAATTAATTAGATTAACTCAAATCAAGATAATCAAAATTTAACTGCTTAAAAAATTATGAAAAAGAATGTTAATTAATCTTAATACATTTTTAATCAAAAATGAAAATTTTTTAATACAATAATAAGAAGGAAAAAAAAAAAAAAAACTTACATAAAATGCCACAACAATTCCTGCTGTGTAATCAGATGGGAGCTTAATAGAAGCACTAAAGAAGCCATGGAGGTACATATCTGATGATATAAATCCAGCCCCTACAATAATAAAAATAATAATAATAAAAAATATATATTTTTATCAAAAGAAAAAATAATTAATTTTGGTTGAAAAACTCAATTATGAAAAGTAACAGCGATCACCGGAGGATCGGTCGAGGATGAGGCGGACGCTGCGGTCGTCGGCCGATCGAACGATGTTGTCGAAGCCAAAGAGCGGCGCGTAGGCGTCGTTGAACGGCAGTGTTGTGACATTAAAAGCAGCTACGCAGGAAATGAGGACGATGGGGAGGAGAATCAAAATAAAATGATTTAGACTTTTAAAAGTCATTTTATTTTATTTGAATTTTTTTTTTTTTCTTTCTCCTCCCCTTTTTTTATTTTTTTGTTTATGATTGTACGAGGAGAGAGAGAGAAATGGAAGGAAATGGATTTGTGTGGCTGTGTTGGATTTATAGGGAGAGAAGAGGGGAAGTTGAGAGGACAAGGATGAACATGCATGCACAAATTTAGAAATGCACCTGTTGTTACCTAAAATTACGGATTTGCCACTCCCCCAACCTTAATCTACAAAATATATGTCTAATTTAAAAATAATATAACATTATCGAATAGCAAGTCCAGCTAATAACCTTTCAATACTTTATACTATCAAATTTTTTACAGTTATATTTATTTTTTTAACTATTTTTATCACTTAAATTATACTATTATAATAATTACTCACTAAACTCTAAGTCGTACAGTGTTTGATTGAGGAATAAAGAAAGAATAATCTACTTTATCCTATTATTCATGTCAAACGATATGATTTTTGATTGAGATATTTTAGTCCGGTCAAATTTTGCTATTCTTGATTATTCCGAAATAGATTGGGATAAATTATTTTCCATTTTGATAGAATAATACTATTCTAAGAATTAATTATAAATTTTATTAAAATTATAAATTAAATTAAAACTAAATTATACAGACATAATTTATTATATATTATAATATATTATTTTTATTATAAAATTAATAATTATATATATTAATACATATTATTTTTATTTAAATATTATAATAAATTATACTTAAATATTATAATGAATTATTTTTATTAGATTTAAGTTTAAGTAGAAGCTGAAAAAGTTTTAATTTTATAAAAATATTTTATTAAATTATAATTTAAAATAAATTATTTTCATCAAATATTATAATAAATTATTTTTACAATAAATTATTTTTATTAAATTATATTTCATATTAAATTTAACCATTATTTTTTTTTCACTATTTTTTATTATTTTATAAAATTAATCAAACACAATTTTAGTTAATCCTAAGAATAACTGTATTTTTATTCATAACTATTCCGGAATAATAAGCTATTTTAAAAATAAAAAAATTTATCCCAATATTTCTAATCGTACATTCCTTTATCGAAGTATCAAAAATCCAGTAACACTGAATGCTATTATTAATAATATAGTAGTCTAAATAAATTATTATTATTATTATTATTATTATTATTATTATTTAGGATCAAACCATGGACCTCTATGGACATGTGTGCACTCACAACATTCACACACAACCAAAAAAAAAAAGCACTTATATTTATGAATCCTTAGTCATGTTTAAGCCAAATCTAATTTTCCCAATTTGCCTAGTGTAATAAACTTAAATATTTAAAATTAAGATAATATTAATTAAACTATTCAACAAGTCAGAGATTCTAATGTTCAAATTCTCCATCTGCTAGATAACATTTTGAATAAAACCTTTGTCCAAAATTGTCTAGAGTGTTAGTATTTCTTTATTTGTATAGTAATTTAAATTTTTATTTTGGTTTATAAATTTTCTAGGTGATCCATTATCAAATATAGATTAGTTTCATATTGAAAACTCATGTGATATGATAGTGTTTTATTTACTTTATCATTTTTAAATTGGTTGCTTGAATAATTGATCAGAGTAATGTCTTTGACTAAACACATACACATGCCCATGGCCTTGAATAATTGATCAGAGTAGTGTCCTTGACTAAATTTTCTAGGTGACCCATTATCAAATAGAGAGGTTAGTCCCATATTGAAAACTCATGTGATATGATAGTGTTCTATTTACTTTATCATCTTTAAATTGATTGCTTGAATAATTGATCAGAGTAGTGTCCTTGACTAAACACATACACATGCGCATGGCATGAGCTGAACGGCGACGCACACATGATCAAACCTAATTTTGAATTCGAGTTGCGCTATTCTGGAGACGTGCCAACATGATAACTTATAGTTATTGTATCACTAGAGGTGATTGTCGGAGTCTTGTAGAGATAATATAATACTTTGCAGGTCTCGACAAATATGTCTTATCTAAATCGTTTATCTCTATAGTCCTTCATTGTTAATTTAAATAATAATTTTGTACTAAAATAATAGCCAGATTTTTTCTGATAAATAGTTATACTTTTGCCATTTAACTTATGTTAAAAGCTACTTTTATGTACATTGCAATTCATGTTAGAAGGTGACAATTTTAAAAAAATAAAATAAAAAAAAAATTGAGAGGCCTGAAGAGGATTTGGTGCACGAGCCTACGTGGTACACCAGGTGCAGGGAATATTAAATATATATCATAAAATAGACCCTCGCATATTACTCTACCCCCGACCCAACCACGTCCGAGAGCTAGGGTTTTTCTAGGGTTTCTCTTCTTCTTCGTCTCCTTCGATCGAGACCCCCCATGGCGAAGTTCAACGTGATACAAAAGGCGCGGCGAGAGCGGATCCACGAGAAGAAGCGCGCGCTCCATGGCGACCCCGCCTCGGGGAAGCTCACGCAACGCCGTGGCCCGCCTATCTCCGTCTCCGGGAAGCGCAAGCGCAAGCTCCTCAAGAAATGGCGAAGGGTGCGTGCCCCCAAAACCCTAGATCGACGATTCTTTCTCTCGTCTATAATTATCAGTTTTGTTGTTTTGAATTACGATCTATGAGGGGTGTTGTTGAAAATTGGATTTTTTTTTTTCTTTGTTTGTTTGATGGTTTAGGATCAAAAAGAGGCGTTAGCAAAGGGATTGGTTACAATGAAAGATGTCGAGATGGCGATAACTGATGAAGGTGTGTGCTTTTTATAGATGAATTTGAGATCCTCTACTATGTAATATATGTTCTACATCTTGGATTTATCCGTATCTAATTCAACTAATTGTGTTTAATAATGGAACTTTGAGTTATTTGAATTATATAACATTTTTGCATTGTAGAAAAGTTTGTGTTATTCGAAATATACATATTAAATTTTCACATTGGACAATTAGAACTAGATTTAGCAGGACTTGTAGTTTGATTTGCATCTAAATCAAGGTACTTAATAAGTTTGATTAATTCATGTACTTAGTAAGTTAAAACCAATAAATTTTAATCAGTATTTATCTCTTAAATGCTTATGAATTATTGGTCTAGTTGTGTTAGATTATAGTTTAGTTTGACGTTAGTTCATAAATTAGGCTGTTGGAAGCCCATAATAGCTGGTAGCCGATGCCCTACTTTAGGGAATTCTACTTTAGTTTTGATTATAAATAGTATGATCTTCAAGTTATCCAGCTTATCCTTCTGTGACATCAATACTCAACCTGTGTAATTAATGAGTGCTATATGTTCATCGGGAAAACTTGTGCCTTTTCTCCGTGTTAGATTCTTATTGAGTATTTTATGCAGTTGGACAACTATGTTTCACAAGTTGATAATTAAAGTAGTGATGAATGTGCTGCTGGCAGTTCTCACTATGCCAAATGTGTTTTTTGCTAGATAGTTCTCAATTTTCTGCTGTGTTAACTGCTAATTGTAGTAATTAAACACTAAAGCTATGCTGAGAGACGAAAGCACCCTAAATATAATACCGGATAGATCTGAAACTTGCAATAGACTCCCTTCATTTTAGATTAATTTGTGTTTAGGCCTGTACCATGGTCTTCTTATGGTGGTCGTAGAAATGTTCTTCTCTTTCTAGGAGTTTGAGTGCTAAGGAGATCATGTTTTTATCCATTTTATAAATATGTCTTGTAGAGATTCAGATATAGAGTTATGATGTGCTGTTAGATTGCTGTATAGTTTTTGTCCTTGCAGGTTTCATGCTGAGTTTTTCGAAATTTTGTTTGTAGGGTCTTCTCAAGGCACTAGTGAGAAGCCTCATATGAAGGTTCACTTGAAGAAGAGATCGAGGCTTCAGATCAGAAGATTGAAAGGCAAAGGCAAGTTCTCTCTCTCTTAATTTCAATCTTTAGAGAGGTTACCTTGTTGATTTCTTCTTTCTGTTATTATAATGCGCTTGCTCAACCATCATTCTTGAATTTAAGGACAATGGTTTATTGAGACTTCCTAAATGTTAACAATTACTGTTGCTTACGGAATTCTTAGTTATAGTAAATGATTAGGCTATGTCTTAAATAGGCATGCCTACCATTAAGGATCTTCATCGATCATATTAATTTTAAGCAGTATGTTGGCGGAGTTGAAGTAAACTACTTGTCGTACCAACTCTTCTTTATTTGCTTTTGAGATGTATTATCTTTCTTCCTTCCTTCTGAACCACAGCAAATTATAAATAGATTTCCAGTATGGACGTGTAAATTGGGACATAGTTGACCTCATGTTCATATTAATGGCGTCAAGGTGAAAGTATTAAAATATTGGCTCTGATGCGAGGAAATTAAGCCATACATTATTATGAGATACTACAGAAACATTATCATGAGATACTTCTTCTGTACTCTACTATGATTGATTTTCCATTAATTGTGTTCAGTTTGAATAGCTTTCTCCAAGTTTAATCCTGAGTATTGAAGATATGCAGCCTTTATTTCTTTTTTATTTTGAATCATAGCATTTTTTGTATCATTATTTTGATATTCTGCCTTTCTGTTACTATCATTACAACGAAAGTTCATTTGATATCAGAAATTTGTTTGTTATCTTGCAGGTAAAAAGAAAGGGAAAAGCACTAATCAACCTGCGAATGAAAAAACAGATGCCATGGTAGAATGAGCGGAACGAGATACTTCTAAAACTCCCCGTCTCCGACCATGAAACTTAACTGATGCCAAGTGCTTTCTCCAGACGAAATCTAAATCAATGCCCATTAAAATTTTGTAGATTAAGTCCTACTTGATTATCAAAGTGTAATGAGTTAAGGGTGCTATATGTAGTTACTGGCTCGTTCTTTCGCTCTTTTCCTTTTCCTCTGTAGTTTCAGAAACATACTTGGTCAGATTCATCAATTTGGAGTCTCTTTTGTATGTGATGAGCTTCAGCTGTCGCAACATTTATTCGAGCAAATTTCTTTCAATCATAACAAAACTCAAAAACATTATTGATGATTTTTTCGACTTCAGGAAAGAAAAGGTGTTAAGTGTAAACCAAAGTGGTTTGCTCCTCTGACCCGAGTTTCCGTAGCAGTGTTGTTTGATCCGAGATGTTGGAGAAAGTGCAACTTACTTTTTCACTAAAATCCCTCCACTGCGCTCCGCCGCAGCAGCAGGAGGGGAGAGAACTTAACACAGAGAGCATCTTTTTAAGCTAAGAAGCTTTAGCTTTATCTTCTTGTGGCAGCTTATTTTTTGTTACTTTGTTTGTCGGTTTTTCGGAGTAGATAAGATGTGCTCATGCTTCAGGTTACTGATTCATCTTTATTCTGCAGATAATTTCATCCCAGGATGGACCTTTCTCAGGTAAACCTAAGCTTTGCTTTATTACTAATTTAATTGTGAATTTGTGATGGTCAATGGATCCAGCTCTTTGCCATGTAGCTTGGTGGCTTCCACCACCTACTGGGTTAGTTGGATAGCATAGGATAACTATAATCAAATACCCCAATAGGATAGGTGCTTTTTCCTACCATTTAACATCCAATATGGTTATACCTTTTCCCTTGCTTTTTGACAAAAGGCTCCAAAGATGAGCTTCAAATTAGGTTACATGGGGCCAGAGCTCCAAAATTACATATGCATATTGGGTTTATTAGGTAATTATGATTGTGCTTGGGATTGCGCAGAGAAAGTAAAACAGTAAAAGAGTTGATTTGTTAGCTTGTTTTCTAAAGTAATATTATGCTGCGCTGTTGTTCTCTTCGGTACCGTTTGGTTGGAAAACAAGATCTGAAATAAGGTTTTGTTATATTCTTGTTCTCCAAACGCGTTTGGTTATGAACAAGAATAGTAGTTATTGTCTCATCGGAATAAACTCGTATAAAGTAATATTATGTTGCACTGTTGTTCTCTTCGGTACCGTTTGGTTGAAAAACAAGATCTGAAATAAGATTTTGTTTTAGTCTTGTTCTCAAAACGCGTTTGGTTATAAATAAGAATAATAATAGTTCTTGTCTCAGCGAAATAATCAGGTATAAGATTGAAACTACTGTTTTTCCTGGAATAATTTTTTTTTTCATTTAAGAACAAATTTAATTAAAATAAATTATTAATTAATAATATTTATTATTATTAATTATTTTATTAATTAATATTTAGAATTATTTAGTGATAGTTATATAGGAAAGTTAAATTATTATTTAATCAATAATATTTTTATATTAATTAATTAGATAAAATATTATTATTTTAAAATTATAATTATTCATATTTTTACTATTCTAATCTAATTATCAAAATACTATTTTTTTATTTTTTAAAATAATTCAATTTTCATTCAAATATAAATTTAATTTTATTTCTGTTTATTTATACTTATTACTGAAATAAATAATTTTATTTTATATCCATGATCTTTTTGAATGCAACCAAAGTTTGTAACTTACTATACATTTTAATTACTTTTGGGTAATTGGTGGAATAGTTTGGTAATCAAAGCAATAATTACTTTTGTTGATTAATTTGAGTGCTCATCTTCAATACTAACCCAACATTTTGAAGGGAAAAGTGAATGCATATCTCCAATAAAATCTTATTAAAGCTTTATTTAATCATATATTATGTCTCATAAACATTAAAAGTAATTGTTCCTTGTGTTTGACTCAGGTTACTTTGTTGTTAAAATTTTGACTTTTATTTTTTTTATTTTTTAAATGATCAATTATGAATTTCTTAACACGTTTCTAAAGATAATTTCTTAGTTTGTCTCTATCATATGATATAGTTTATTTAGGATTAATTTCATATAGCACTCCATATATATATATATATATATATCTAAAAAATAATTTTTTATATTTATTTTTTTAAAAATTTTAAATTGTTCATATATATATATATATATATCATTTTGATTATTTTTTAACAGAATATAAATAAAATGTCAATTTTGCTTTTGTAAATATATCCTTCAGACTAAGTATGATATCTAAATGAATAAAAAAATAAATTTATCTCGCTCACTAATTAAGGTTAAATATTTAACCTATAGTTAACTATATTTTTTTAATGAATATTGACTGTAGGGACATATAAATAATTTAAAATTTTGAAAATTTAAATATAAAAGTTATTTTTTTTTTCTTTTTTGAGAAAAAGGTAGCGAGCTACCCGCTTCATTCATTACGAAAAATTTTTTAGAAATATATCTGCTATTCGATATATTTATAGGAAGATGTACGAATTCTCTGAATATATGTCCCTTCTCAATTTATATTGAAAAGATATTTAGGAAGAATATATTTGAAACATATTAAAAGTTATTTAGATGAAAAATAATTAATGTTTAGCTTTTAACTTAAAGAGTTTAAAACCAGAGGGATATGTATGCAAAATATTGAGTAAAGAAAATTAAAAAATGCTAGATGTACATTTTAAATAGAGTGTACATTTTATATCTCATCTATTTTAGGATGGAATGAATTTTATTCATCACTTCGAAGCAACGAGTTGGTGAATATCCCTTCTAGAATGAGCTAGAATTATGATGTACATCCTATTTGGAGTGTATAGTTAGCATAGCTAGAATTATGATGTACACGTATACTCCTCGTGTAGCAATAAATTTTTCTACGGGAGAGCTCACTAACGGGTCGGTTACGGGTAATGGAGGATCCGTTAGGGAAACGATAGAATATCCGCAATTATTGTATAGGGAAACGCACGTCGTAGCCGCCCCCCACGAGCTTATCCGAACACCGCATGCGGGATTAAATAATCCCCAAAAAAATTAAATAATAAATTATAATTGATAATTGATATTTGGTCATGGGAAAAACTCAGAGCTAGTCCCTGTACTATCCACGAATTTCAAATTGGTTCCTAAATTTTTTTTGGGCAAATATTTTGATTCTAAAAATTTTTATTGGACAAAATTCTAGGAAGATTTGCGTATATAATAAAATTATAATAAAATAAAAAATAATATTTTTAATTATATTAAATTATTTTTTAAAAATTTGATTTTAAATTAAAACTGATCCAAATTATTATAGATAGAAATGAAACGTATTAATGTGATTGAGAAGTTTTGTTCCATTATAATTTTATAGATGAAAAAATTGACTATAATATACAAATTATATTATAAAAAAAAATTTATGCGTTATTTTTTACTAAATTTTATCTATTTCGAATAAAAATAGTTGATTTGATTAAATTTATAGTTGAATTTCAGTTGGATTAGGATAAATATATGTTTATGTTTACTATTATTTTTCCTATTTGTTATTTTATAGAAAAGTATTAAAACTGGCAAAATAATAATAATAATAATAATAATTTTGTTAACTGCAGGGACGAAATTGCTCTATGTAGAAATGTTTAAGGTATGAATTAGCACTTTAAGGATAATACAGGGATTATCTTCAAATGTTACCTTTGAAAGCTACTCCGTGACGTCACAGGAGTACCTGATTCTTTAATAATTGCGCTCGGAGGAACACTATAATTATTATAGTACTCTTGCGGAACATTATACTGCATTCGTATTTATATATTCAAGTATAAATAGGGCGTCGTCGTATGCGAAGGGTTCTTCTCAATTTCGTCTCGGATTCTTCGCTACGGCATCGGCGCTGGAGACGGTCGACGCTCGTGGTGGGTGGCGCGGGAGGTTATGCCGAGAGGCATTGAGGTATGTGATCGATCTCGATTCTCGATGTAGTGTGCGGTGTTTCGGATCTTTGGGATCGATTAGGGTTTTGATGATGCGAATTTAGGGTTTTAATTGTTTCGATGGCCGATTTGGGGGGTTTGAATCGGGTCGGGGGTGTGGTGAAGATAACGGGGGGAATTTGGGGGGTTTTGGTAGATAATTGCGATCGAGAAGCGGAGAGGCATTGAGGTATGCGATCGATCTTGATCTCGATGTAGTAGACGTTGTGTTTCGGATCTTTGCGATCGATTAGGGTTTTGATGCGAATTTAGGGTTTTCTTTGGTTCAATGGTTGATTTGGGGGGTTTGAATTGGGTCGGGGGTGTGGTGAAGATGACGGGGGGAATTTGGGGGGTTTTGGTAGATAATTGCGATCGAGAAGCCAAGAGGCATTGAGGTATGCGATCGATCTCGATCTCGATGTGGTAGGCGTTGTGTTTCGGATCTTTGCGATCGGCTAGTGCTTTGACGCGAATTTAGGGTTTTTTTTTGGTTCGATGATCGATTTTGAGAGTTTGAATTGTATGGGGGATTCTATGTTTTCGGTGTGGTGAGGACAACGGGGGGGAATTTTGGGGGTTTTGGTGGATAATTGCGATCAAGAATCTTCAGAGTTTGTGCCGAGAGGCATTGTCGTATGCAATTGATCGATATTGTATGTGGTGTTTCTGATCTGATTATGGGTTGGATCGGTCGAAGCTTGGTTGGGAATTTGTATTTTGTGGGAACTTCGAGGGTTTGGGTGTGCTGAGGAGAACAGGGGGATATTAGGGGTTTTGGTGGCTAATTATAGGGTTTGGATGTGATTTTTTTAAAAAAATTTGATGATCTTTTTGGGGGGTTCGGATCTTATGGGAGATGGTAGGGTTCGGGTGTGATGAGGGAGAATGGGGGGTTTTGGGGTTTGGTGGATAATTGTGATAAAGAATCTTCAGAGGTTATGCCAAGAGTCAATGAGGCATGCAGTAGATCAATCTAGTGTGTAGTGTTTCAGATCCTTGGGATCGATTAGGGTATGATGTGAATTTGGGGTTTTTGGGTATATAATTGGTTTTGGTGATTTAAATCTTGTTGGAGCCTTCTAGGTTTTGGATGTAATGAGGTAAAACAAGGGCATTTTGTGGGTTTTGGTGGAAAATTGTGATCAAGAATCTTAATAGGTTATGCTGAGAGGCATTGAGGTATGCAATTGATTGATCTAGTATGTAGTGATTGGGGGCTGGATGTGAATATTACTCATAATTTGTCAGTCTGATATGTTGATATAGTCTAGCAAGTTCACTAATAATTGCTGAATATCTTTCGAGTCCGGCATAGATTTTGGTGCTTTACTTTTAAAGTAGGGGGACGGTGCTCCAATCTCTCTCGCATGACAATGGGTGGTCGCAAGAGTGAACACGAACACCAATTTCGGAACAGTTTGGTCACATAATAGCTTCTAATTATTCCGTTATTGGATCTAAAGAGTAAGATAGGAGTTTGAGAGTTAGGGATTCGACAATCACAAGTCTTTAAGTGATTTGAGCGAAGAAAGTTTGCCTCATCTGCATGTTTGAGAAAAGGGGATAGCCATGAGAAACTTGATATGATGACCATTATTTCTAATAACTAATTAGGGAAAGCCTCAAACTACTAATTGTATAGCCTGATTCTGCTTTACCACCTTGTGGTTTGATGGGTTGTTATTTGTGTTTCTGTAACCCAAGACGACCCCTCCACCCGTGTCTTAATATTCAGCACGTGGCAATCATGCCCCTCAAAACAATCCTTCCCCCACCTCCGTGATATACCCCTTTCCGCTATGTTGTTTTAAGATTTTGCTCTTTGCCGCTCTATTAACAATTTAAAGGTAGGTTATCACAATAAATCGGAAAACAATCGCCAAGTAGCAAAATGCTTCACTTTGAACCACAAGATGATAAATTAGAATCGTACATATTAAGGGGAGGTTGAAGTTTTCGTTAGTAATGTGAACTACCATTTATGCTCAACGAAGCTTCACTGGGACTGGCTTGGTTGAAAAATGCCGAAGTTCATGCTACATCTTGTCAAAATCATAGGTCTTGGCATGGCATGGATAAATAAAACTTGCTTCTCAACCTGTAGGGCTTTGCACTAACTTGGTCACATCAACCCTGATTTGCTGTCTTAGAACTTGTGTGATTAAGTTTTTTTGAGCTGTTGGCTTTTGATTAGGCATGTAAATGTTCTTTCATTATGCATTTTCACGAATGGTCCAATATATGATTTTTGAAGCTAAGCAACTTCGACATTTCTTGTAGGCCATAACTTGTATTTGAGGAAGGAATGTTTTGTTGCTATTTTAAATTTGGTTGTTTTCCACAGATATGGAAAGCACCAATATTTATGCACTTGTCAAGTAACTATATTTAACAGTAAAAAGATTGCATTCTTAGTATCTCCAAAGTTATTCCAGGATCTTTGCTTTAGAATCTGTGTTAGACTCTCGTTTTTTGCTTCTATAGACAATTGCTGCAATTCTTGCTATTCTTTTAACAGTAATACTCGTTTTAGTGAAGCTGAACATACACACTTGTTCTGCAGGTGACGCCATTGTGTATTGCTGGGGGTATAGAACTTACGGCAGGATATGGAGCATGTGCTCTTTTGCTCAAGCTGCTTCCAGCGCCGAGTCTTACTACAGGAAGTTCTTGGATGGCGCTTCTTTGTTTTCGGGGACTTCCTTCTTAGTTCATTTGTTAACTGTACTTGAGAGGCCAGCTGAACTTTGATGACCATCAAGGGTGGTCTGATGCAACTTTTTACTGAAGTTGATGTCGAATCTATGCTTCATTTTCTACCAGCCAACTTCATACACCCTATTGAACATGTGCAGAAGCTCTTACTATTCTTCAGCAAACTTCAGTTTTGGCGGTGATACATCAACATTGCTTCTTCCTGGAGCTTGTTTGAGGTCTTAGGAGCTTGCTGCCAAAAAATTATACGTTGGTTTGGTTCTACTCAAATTAGTGTCGTGATTCTGTGATTCCTTTTTTTTTGGATATTGGAGTAATTGGGTTTTCTGGGACAGTTTTCAGATCTTGTAGGTTTCATCCATATCTTCTCTATCCTTTCCGCTAGACTTTAAGCTCAAAAGTCATTTAGTGGTTGTTTGTCACAATTCACAAGTCCACTAGCTTTTCAAGTTTCGAAGCAAAATTCTTGGGTTATGTAAGATCTCCTGTTCAAGCTTTTGTGAGGAAAATGATCATGGTTGAGATAGGTATGCTCGTGCTCTATCTATTATTTTCTCTTCCTACCAAGTATTCATCATCATTTTTTTTTATTGTTCTATTGTTTACCTGTAGATAACATTTGGATTTCTATGTTCCAGAGCTTGCCGGAAGACGAGGCTTTCAGATGCATTGCTTGCCTTGTCTTTAGTTAAAAGTACTCGGACGTTTCTTTTTTGAATAACGTGCTTATGCGGATACAACATATTCTTGGCATCAGCATCTTGCCTCTTAAATAAACTACTGTACACCTTCAGCTGGAAAAATGGAAAGGTAAATTTTATTTTTTATTTTGTGTTGAAACCCTCTTTTGTATATCATTATGTAGGACACCTGAAAGACCATTTGCTCCCCTTGACAGGTACAAGGTAATAAAGGAAGTTGGTGATGGAACATTTGGGACTGTTTGGCGGGCAATAAATAAACAAAGTGGGGAAGTTGTATGTTCTACCCTAATTTGCTCTTTTCAGCCTTTTTTTTTGGGATTCAATATGGTTTGGGGCCTAGTAGTCAGCAGAGCAATGCATTTTCGTGTGTTGGCCATTGCTTTATAAGCAGTCAAATGTCCCTTTACATCCATATACACTTGGAGATGAGGGTAGTTAATGGGACATTTGGGGCATGCTATACTCGTATTGAAAACAACAAAATTTGCTTTTCTAATACACTTTCTTTTCTCAGGTTGCAATTAAGAAAATGAAGAAAAAGTATTGCTCTTGGGAGGAGTGCGTGAATCTTCGTGAAGTGAAGGTAACTATGAATATATTACTGTAACATGTTCTTCATCTTCCTTTCCAATTTTATATTCTCAAAGAACTTTTTGATTTCCCAGTCTCTCCAGAGGATGAACCATCCGAACATTGTGAAATTGAAGGAAGTCATCAGAGAGAACGACATGCTATTCTTTGTATTTGAGTACATGGTATGTTTTTTTTTTCATTTTCTTTTGCTAGTTTCATCAGTAGTTGTTTCATTAGGTGTGCAATTCTAGTACAGAGCAGCAGCATCCTTTGTAACTGAGAGTTTTGTACTGGCTTTCGTGATATCAGGAATGCAATCTTTATGAGCTGATGAAAAGTAGGGGCCAGCCCTTTCCAGAATCTGAAGTCCGGAATTGGTGCTTTCAGATATTCCAAGCTTTGGTTCACATGCATCAGCGTGGCTATTTCCATCGCGACCTTAAGCCTGGTACTTATGATCTAACCTTTAGAAATTGCAATGTGAAAGTGTTGCATACTCACTGCTAATGTATACCTCAGTTTCTACTTATAGTTGTATGTACTTAGACAGATCAGGACCAAGATCTCTATTTATAATCGTATTGAAAGATCATAACTCATGTTTATATTTTGTTGGTGGAAAATCTTTTTTATGTATTTTGATCAATACAGCCATCAAATGGTGCTATTGCCTATCAGTTTAGGTTCAGTCACCCTTCATGGCCAGCTAAAACCTTTTTCTCGTTGATTTTATTTTATTTTATTTTATTTTATTGTGGTCCTTTTTCCTGACGATTGCATCAGACCCTCTGCAGCTTTTGTTTTCCGATGTGCATTTTCTTTTTCTAGGTTGCTGTTATGGTTCATTTTGGACTTGATCTGTCATGTAGTGTACGAGTTGATGGTATACTATGATTCTGTTGATTCCTTTCTCTTTCAGAAAGCTTTTATAGTCATGTGATCTCACAATTTCATGAAATCACTTGGTTATTAAATTTCTTGATGCGTCTTGTGGTTTTCATGGATTTCCGGGAGTGTTTATATCTCGTGTAAACTCTACATTCTTATTATAACAGGAGCATGATGGCTATAGATTTTGTTTGACTAAATTCTTCATTAGCATAACAAGATACAGCTTTCTTTGTCGTATTATTTCATTGCCATTTTATTGACAATGCCTTGAATTAGAACAAAAGGCTGAGATTTGTTAACCATCGCCTTTGTAATCCTTCTCAGAAAATCTATTAATCACAAAAGACGTCATCAAGTTAGCAGATTTTGGGCTTGCTCGTGAGATTTCTTCAGAACCACCCTATACAGAATACGTTTCCACGCGGTGGTTAGTTCTCATATTTTGAACCATTGTTATTTCCATACTTCAGAATAACAAATTAGTTGGTTTCTTATTTTTGTTCTCAATATTTGTGGCTTTCATAGGTATCGAGCACCTGAAGTTTTGCTTCAAGCTTCTATTTATAACTCTGCAGTTGGTAAGAAAGATTGATGATTGTTTTCGATATTTGTACATATGCAACCATGACATGGTAGATTTCCTTACGATGCTTTTTTTTTCTGACTCACAGATATGTGGGCGATGGGTGCCATTATTGCTGAGCTTTTTACTCTCCGTCCTCTTTTTCCTGGCAAAAGGTATCATCTATAAGATGATTTTGTTATTTAATATTGTGTTAAGGTGGTTAGCCCTATGCAGATAATATATCTTTTAATCTGTGTTTTTTTCGTATCTTTAGCCTGTAGTGTGTGTGTATATATATGTATATGGTTTTTTCAGCAAATTGTACTAGTTTTTTACTTAGAATTGGAGAAGATTGTGGAGTTGAAAGCCTTTTCTTTTATTCTTTAGCCATCAGTATATGGTTTGTGATGTGCGCTCTACCTCATGTTTGCTTACATAATCTTCGATTTTCTCAGTGAAGCAGACGAGATATACAAAATATGCATGATTCTCGGTACTCCCAATAAAAGCACTTGGGCTGAAGGATTACGGCTTGCTGATGCCATCAGCTATCAGTTTCCACAGGTATGTTGTTTCTGGCCAAGTGCCACCTCTTTTTTGGTGCAAATTTAACCTTTTTGATATAGTTTAAAGAGATGAAAACATTTACTGAAGTTTTATTCTGTTTTCTTCTAATATTTCAGTTTCCAAGCATCCATCTGTCAACATTAGTCCCAGCCGCCAGTGATGATGCAATCAGCCTTATTTCGGTAATTCCTGTTCTGGTGATATTGGAGTTGTGACAACTTTTTCTCCTGTTTTCTTTTCTTTTACATTGATCTCTATATCATTGTAAATTTATTGGAATAACAATCCTCTTTTGTTCTTTTCCTTTTTGAAGTGATCTTTATCGGAAAATCATTGATTAAAATCTAGGGCCCTCTAAAAACTGAGTTTTCTTATATAGCCCTCTAAGGAGTAAGATTCTCACAGAATAACCTAATCTTTATGTTGGGGAATCAACCAAGTTAAGGGGGGAAAGTTGGCTTCGAATTGAAAAAGGCCTTTCTTGTCGGTGCGTTGTTGCCTAATGCTAAATGTATAAGACATGTTTTTGAAAGACATATATAGAATAATTCACCGGGATATGCTTCAGTGCATGATTTTGCAGGGTTATGTGCCTGAGGTCCACCCGCACCCCTTAAATTAAACTGAGGGTGGAATGAAATATAGAATAGAGTTTTCTAACATGATTTATTGAAATTTACAATTTCAGTTGCTCTGTTCCTGGGATCCGAGTAAAAGGCCCACCGCAGCAGAGGCCCTTCAGCATCCTTTCTTTCAGGTGATATGTCTAATAGTCATGCATTCTACATGAATGTAATTGTCTTGGATTATTATGCTATTAATACTCTTCTTTTTTTTTTCCCCTCACCTATCATAATGCAGTCATGCTTTTACATCCCGCCGTCACT
The DNA here is from genome assembly GCA_029168755.2 of Tillandsia fasciculata. Classification (NCBI taxonomy): domain Eukaryota; kingdom Viridiplantae; phylum Streptophyta; class Magnoliopsida; order Poales; family Bromeliaceae; genus Tillandsia; species Tillandsia fasciculata. The sequence continues at coordinate 1,242,976 of CM054932.1, forward strand.
TCGCCCTAACAGATTTTCAGGATATGCAGCAACTCCACCGTCTGGTCTGCTCTAGCCCCCCCTTCCAAAGCCATATCAATTTCTTCTTTTTCGTTGTTCTTCTTCTTTCATGCTATTGCTTTTACAAATCAGAGCTAACTCAAGTTGCTTGAACTTTTAGTTGGGACAAAAGCAGCATTGGAGCAGAAGAATACCAGAAGATACTCTTCCATTGGGGCTTTTCCCAATACCAAAGCACCCAGCAATTCCCCATCCTCAAATATCAATGCTCCTGTTAGAGCAGCAGGTATATTCCTTTTGTGGTGTTCTGTGTTAGCATTTTAGGGCACTTTCTCCAACTGTTTGTTTGTCATCGCACGGAGTCTTTTTCTTGACATCACTTGTTGAGTTTGTTATAACAAAAATTTTATCCATTCTGTGGATATTACTATGAGCTTTTCTTTTTTTCTAATTTTTTTTTCCCCTCCTCGTCGTCATCACAGGCGTCCAGAGGAAGCTAGAGATGGATTATCAGGTAAGTAACACGTCTTAACAAGCTGTTGAATTGCTAGTTTCTGGTTTCCTGGCGCTCGTCCTCATCAATGCCCCTTCTAAATGTGTAGGACATGGTGAATACTCAGAGACCTACACAAAGCAATCATCCCAAGGAACCTCGTTACCAGCCCCCCGCCCGACACTACATAGGTATAATATTTCTTCTATATCCTACTGATGAATATTTCTTTACTATCATGCAAATTCCGTTGGAGAAATTCTCGCGCTCACCTGGTGCTCCACACCAGCCCGTACGCCACTTTTCTTGCCGGGCGGTCGAAGTACGAACCGGTGCACGGGGGATAATGTGGTGCACTAGGTGCACTCAATTGTAGTTTCTTGTCCCAGCAAACCTCTTTTAAGTCGCCTTTTTTCTCAGTTCGGTTAGTTCTGATGATTTTATTTTTCCGCTACTCGGAAGGGCATAAAACGGGCGGCGGCGACTTTCAAAGGGTTTCGGATGTATCCGAGAAGCTCTCCCGGCTGTCTGTGAACACCAACGGCAGCAACATGGCTTGGAAGGCCAACGAGAACCCCGCACGCTTTGCGAAGCAGTCGCCATCGCCTACTGTCGCTATTATGAAATCCGGAGGAGGGGGCTGGCACAAGGATAACAGGCACCCAGATTTTCGGACGGCCCTGAGGAATCCCATCTCCAAGAAGTACCTTTCCTAGAAAAAAGCTGAAGTTCGGTGAAAGTGGTTTGCGCGCCGCCGCGCGCGCGCATCTTTGTGCTGTAATAAGTGCGATCCATCCATCCACACATTAGGGCTTGCTTTCGCGGCTGCGCTTGTTTGCTAGACAAAAATTTGTGACACATCTGAAACTGTTACTCCTTCAAGGCAAACTATCTATAGGGAATAATGCTTTGCTTGCAATGGTTTTCCCATCTTTTTTTTTTTCAAGTTTTCATTGGAAGCTGTGATGTGCTACTGCAGGCTCTTTTGTTTTTGATAAATTTGCTGAATTGTACTCTTATACAAATGTTGTGTAAGATTGTAAGACTGGGCGGTGGTGTATTGCTTGTAATTCTATCATTGCTTGTAATTCTATCATCCAAGGCTTTCAGTTGACAACAAAAATCTGTGTGTTTAGAAGTAATGCAAATTTTTTTTTTTTTTTTTTTTTTATCTTTATTTTTGGGCTCCCTTTGATTTTTTTTTCTTTTGTATCCGAAGTAGAGTGTGCATTCGTTGGCATGAAATTTTTATATTATAATTTCATCAAAAAATTTAAGTTCTCAAATTTTAATTAATTGATTATATATTTTATTAAAAAAATATAGTTTGAGAATTGTAATTAAGTTTCGCCATTTTATGAAATAAAATAAAAGAAAGGTTTTAATTATTAAATTTTTTTTTAAAAAATAGTAAATCTTGTATAGAAATTAAAACTTTTTTATCACGGTAAATTAATTATTATTTAATTTAATCCGATAATAATAAACTTATCAAAATTTTACAAGGGTTGTTTGGAATTGGGATGGAACGGGAAATAAGGGGGATATCCCACTTATTGTACTAAACGCATCTGGAATTATCTGGTATTGATAGTTCCAGTATAAGCAGAATAGTTCCAGTATAAGCAGAATAAGTTGGAACAACAATTCTTACCCATTATTTTATAATTTTTTTTTTTTACCAAACTACCTCTCCTCCCCTCCTTTCTTTCTTCCCAATACACTCTCATCATCACAAATCCCTCTCTCTCCTCTCTCTCTTTTCCTTCATCTCACCTTCTTTCTCTCTTCCCAATACACTCTCATCATCACAAATTAATATTATAAAATTTTAAATTTTAAAATTTAAATGTTGAAATTTTATGTTTGAAATTTTAAATTTAATTTGAAAAAATAAAATATTAATTAAATATTATTTTTAAATAATATAATTTAATTATGATTATAATTTTATTTTTATTTTTTAAAATTATTAATCCATTAATTAAAACGAACTAATTAGATTTTAACAACTTTTATCACATATTAACTCTTGAGGGCAAAAGGTAATTTACCAAACTTAACTTCTTTATTTTTCCTATTCCTCATTATTAAACCAAACATAAAATCTCTTATTCTTGAAACCATCCGAAACGCTTTTTCACTCTAGTTTCGTATTTTATACTTATTTCAGAATTAACTAGTTCTAGCTTAACCCTTTCCAAACTCACCATAAGTACTAAAAAATAGAGCAATCCACATCGTACAAGGACCAACTTTGTGTTGTACCTAAAACATATATTAATTAGTTTTTATTAATTTAGTTGGGTTGGATCAGAAGTAGAATTTAATTCCGCGTCCGCGTCCGCGTCCGCGTTCGCGAAGTTCTAGAGAGAGAAAATATAGAGAGCGAGAGAGAGAGAGAGAGAGAGAGAGAGAGAGAGATTGTGCGTATGTGTGAGCGAACGCAGCGTCGAAGCCGCGAAGCAAAACCCCACTCCATACGCGATGAGCCTCTTCGGTCTCGGAAGGTACGATACCCTAATCTCTTGTGGATTCCCCCCATCGGATCCAGAATCTCGGGAATTCTCGCTGTTGCTTCTTCGATTTCGATCCCTTTCTCCTTCGATCCCCCGTTTTTTGCCGAAAACGCCGTGATCTTATGTATTTGTTAGCTAATCACCTAAGATCCGCTCGGAAACGAGTAGTTCTTGATCGGATGTTAGGTCAATTGGCGCGACTTTATGAGAAATTGATGTTGGATCGCAAATTATGTGAAAACATATTGCTTCAGAGTTGACGTTTTAGTAACAAGATATTGTTCAGGTGCTCCATCTGTTCTTCGATATATTAGGTGTTTTTAGCTGATAAGATGAAGGATCCACTTGAAAATGAGTTGCTGATTGTCCATTTGGTTAAAATGATGCGGTTTGCGAGCCAAACTGTGTGTGATTTACTGCAATTTCATGTATCAGAAGTGTGGTATGAAAAATGAAGCTGAATCGTCGAGAAATATCTGATGTTTGTCCTCTGAATTAAATGTTTTGGTAACACCATCTTGTTTGAGTAGCAGATCTAGTGTGTGTCCGGGTCTCAGAATGAAGGGCAGTTTAAAAATATGGATTAAATCTTTGCGCTCTCAGCTGTGATTCTAGAAAATTTATTGTTTTTTCTATAAAATGACCGGTTAACTCGTCAAGTTAAATGACTCTCATTTCAATTTCCTTCTTGTTTTCTAGAGATGGAGTTGTAATATATGAGAGAGTCCAAGGACTAAAGTGTTTAAATGAAACTCAAGGCACTGCGCTGCAATATCAGGATACTACAGGGATTATCCATACAATTTACCCTTTGTGAAATTACCAGAGAGTTGGTGGGCAAATTGGCATGTGATTCCGGAGGATTATACAGCTGAATGCTGTTTTTGGTAGTCAGATTTTTTACGCGTCAAATAGATCCTTGTAAAAGTTGATTGAGAGAAGATATAGATGAGAACAATGTGACTATTCATGCTAAAGTTCAATCCTTTACGGCTTTTCTGTGTCCCCTTTTGTCTTGTTGGGTGGGTAACTGGGTATGTTTTCAACCTTATTTCACTGAAACTGTAAATCTCGTCGTATGTAGTTAATTAAGTTGGATCAACAACTGTGCTTTGACGTTACTAACCCGTAACTTAGTTAAACTATAAATTTTTTTTTTTCTCTTTTGTCTTTCGAAGCTGTTTTAAATTGCTTTGATTTATCTCAGGAATCAAAAGACATTTCGACCAAAGAAGAGTGCTCCATCCGGTAGCAAGGTAGATTTCCTAATTGCACGAGTAGTATTTATTTGAAACTTTTACGTGTACAACCATTATTAGCAACAATATCATACTCTACACTCTCAGTCATTTACTTTTCCAATTGCTGACATGGCAAAGTTCACAATCTCAGAGCCATTCTGAATATGTTCTCGCATTTTATTTTCTTTCGATTTTACTTTCGTTAGACTAGTTTAGTCTACTCTTATTACTTCACATAGTGAAAGTTTTCTTGTTGGGGTACTGGCAAAATATGAATGAATGAAAAAGCAGAACATGCCATAACTTTACTAGGGCATATTTCATACTGTTTATCTTTCGTAACTGCAGGGCGCACAGCTCCGTAAGCACATTGATGCCACTCTGGGTAGTGGAAATCTCAGGGAGGCAGTAAGGCTTCCCCCTGGCGAGGATGTTAACGAGTGGCTTGCTGTCAATAGTAATATGCTGTCTCCTGCTCTTCTTTTTAATTCGGTGTTTCTTACCACCTGTAACGGTTACGTTGCAGTTGTTTTTGTTTCGAGGTTATGTGATGTTTACTTCTGAATTTCATAGGTTAATTGCAAATTACTTGCTGAAGTTTGACCTTGATTTCAATTTTGCCCTTTCAGTTTTAGTTGTAGCAATTCAATCTCTTTGTTTTGCATAATACATATTCTATGTTATCACTAAAATAGGGGTTCCGCTCAGCACTATAGTTGGACTTTGCTTTGCTGAATGCGAAGCCCCGAGGATGAACGGAAGTCGCAGTGAAATTTCACAGATCAAATTGTTTAAATTGGGGGAAACTGAAATCAATCAAATTTTAGTGACTAAATTGTAATAATTGAGAAATAGAAATCTGGATTAATCTTCAGGAACTGAATTTGCATCCCGTAATTTCTCTATGTTCGTTCTATTCCAAATGTAATATTGTTTACATTATTCAAACCCGAATTCCGGTCCTGCTGCTAGATTCTAATGGAGCTTTTGGTTTCAGCTGTTGATTTCTTCAATCAGGTTAATCTGCTGTATGGAACTCTCACAGAATTCTGTACACCTGAGAGCTGTCCTACAATGACTGCAGGCCCTAAGTATGTCTTATAGTGCTTATTTGCTGCACTCTTTAATGTCCTAAAGTTCTTAGAGAATTTAGCAGAGCAACAGTGCTTTTTATATGCTTTATCATCAACACCTCAATACAATCCAGTTAACTTTAGGACCTGTTCGATAAAGTACTGCTTGAGTTGTGCTGTTGGGAGAAGCACTCACAATTAAAGAAAATTGACTACTTATATTAAAAGAACATGGATTTTGTGCAGGTACGAATATAGGTGGGCAGATGGTGTACAAATAAAGAAACCGATAGAAGTTTCTGCACCAAAATATGTCGAGTATCTGATGGACTGGATTGAAGTTCAGCTTGATGATGAATCCATATTTCCTCAAAAACTTGGTAAACTTCAATTCTTAATGTTCTAACCTATCTTTCAAAGATATATACTCATCCAACTTATGTTTTTCTTAGGAACACCATTTCCCCCAAATTTTAAAGAAGTTGTTAAGACGATATTCAAACGTCTGTTCCGTGTTTATGCCCACATATACCACTCGCATTTCCAGAAGATCGTCAGTCTCAAGGAAGAGGCGCATCTTAACACCTGCTTCAAGCATTTCATTCTATTTACATGTGTAAGTTATTTTTCTTCTTTGCATTGCTCATTTTAACTCTTTTAAAATCATCCGATTACTAAATTGTGGGTAAACCTGAGTGACCTTCGGAGATGAGTAAAATGTTTGCATTAGCCCTCCTGGTGAATACTTTCCAAATTACTATATATACCCTAACACAATCTCATGTCATGTCATGTGTTAGCAAAATTCGGTGTCGAGATTAAATCAGGTTTTGGTTTATGGAAATTAGTTGTGACACCCCAATAGTCCCACATCGGATGGAATGAGATTGTGATTGGGCATATAAGAGACAATGAAAACTAGTAATAATAACTGGGTTTAAGCATTTTGGGTTGTGGTTTGGACCCAACGAGTTATTATTGTTAGTGGGCCGGGTCGTTATATTTGGTATCAGAGCCAATCACCAGCCGGAAGTATGTGACGCGAGTCTTGGCTGAGCCTGGATCTAGATGGCAGGACTAGCGAAACAAGTTTTATATCGCCTGGTAATTTTGGACTGTGTGTGTATTTGCGCTGACGATGACGTCTGGCCTAAACGATGGGTATGGAATTGTGATTGGGTATATAAGAGACAATTGGACATTAGTAATAATAACTGGGCTTAAATATTTTGGGCTGTGGTTTGGACTAGTGGGCCATTGTTACATTAGTTTTCTACTGGTTAGGATATATTTCCTTCCCCTCTTTTCAAGAGGTTCTGTACCACTGTTATATGCACATTTTACATAAGCAGAAGCGCGTGGCTCATGTTTATCGTGTGATTGCGATGCAGGAGTTCGTGTTGATCGACAAGAAGGAACTCGCACCCCTTCAGGAGCTTATAGAATCCATCATAGTTCCTTATTAAGAGTAAACTTGTATATCTGCGGACTAATAATGCCTACGCTTTATTGCTAATTCTTGGAACAATGTATTATGTGGGATCTACTTCGATAATTATTAACTGTATTAGTGTGTTGAACTAATTGGTAATGCTGGTGCAGTTCCCGCAAATGCAAAAGAGTGAAACACTAGTTTTAATTTGTTGGTAAATTGCGCATTGTAGTTACTCGTGAGATTAAAAATAAGCGAAACAAATAGCATACTATCTCTCTTTCAAACAAACACACATACAATTGCAAGCCATTTTCGTATAAACCTGGACAAACAAGCCAAACCACAAGCGGGAAAACATCATATACAAGTATCAAAATCCACTGGAAAGCGGAGGAACAAGAATAAACAACTGCTCTTGATAAGAAAAGCCACAAAAGAAAGAAGAAAAAAATCTGATCTAACTATGCCGAGGCTCTACAAAAATATAGGTAAAAATGTTTGGAGAACCCCCATTAACATAATAGAGCATTTTGACAAAGAACCCACCAACTTTATCATTTTTACGTTTCTCATCGGCACGGCATCAACTTTCATCTGTTCTGATTTGGTTAGCTTGCGTTAGTCGAATTCAACAGAAATGACGTTACCATTCCCGACGAAGATAACTCGAATCAAAACGAGCAAAAGTAGAGGGAGTGTCGAGTAACGAAGAAGGTTAAGGTGACTTCTTCAAAATGACCAATAGCTGAGGGGCGGGGGGGGGGGGTTCTCCATACATGTTTACCTACAATATATTCGGTACGTGTGATTCGAGTCTCAACTGCAGCTCTTTCATCTTTGAGCTCAGCTCCACCTTCTGCTCCTTGTAGCTCTGAAGCAAGAAATCTTTCCCTTCAATCACTTCCTTGAGCTCTCCAACTTCTTTCTTCAGCACCTCCGTGCTCTCCCCCCCATCCCCTTTCATCCTCTCCACCGCGACGCACGGCAATTCGGCACGATCATCCACACTATCGGCGTAAAATCTATTTACCTGCCCATTCACAACCACACGATAGTCCGCGATGACTTTCCTCAACTGTTGGATCTCCCTCTCGGAATCGAACAATTCCCGGTTAGCAGAATCGAGCTGTGCCTGCAGATTGGCCGATTCTGAAACCCGAATGCGGAGAGAAGTTTGAAGGTCCGTGATTTGGGCTTGCATTTCCATAATCATCTCGTCGCGCCTCTTTAGCTGCTGTCTTAATTTATGTATTACTTCTCTCTTGGCATATATATCGGATGATCCAGATTCTGAGGCATGGGGTGATGATGCCCACATCACGCCGCCGTTCTCATTGTTCAATTCTGATCCCGTGAACTTGACGAGCGGAAGGGAGGGATCGGCATCTTTTGATATTGCCCTAGTATCGACTCCGCCTCCTGCAAGCTCTGTTATCGACAAATTGACCAGCAAAGTTGATTAAATATGTTGTTTCAGTGACACTGAATAATAATACATGTATATGAAACAAAAGGAATAAATATGTCCTTGACTATCCTGTATCCAAAAGTTGTAGTCATCTAGGGCTTTAGTTATTGTATCTAACAAAATTTGCGTTTAACCTAACAAAGGAAAATTATAGAGAGGCTTGCTCTAATAATAACAGCCAAGATCAGCCCATGAGTACCGAGGAAAAATAAATCAACTTACCTGTTAAAATTATCAAACTTGATAAAAAATAACCAGAACATAGTTATAAGCCTGCCTACAAAGCTTTAGAGGAAAATAGTATAACACCCAGGTGAACCAAACATTTCAGCTAAAATTCTCCTATTTGTTTAATACCTGTAATCTCAATTTCATAATGTAAATAACATTTTCCACCGTGTTGATAAGCACTCCTCGCCTACTAAAGCCTAGCAGATGTGCTTTTGCGTCTCCATTTAAATCATAAGTTATCACAGACCTTAACATGGATTTTGGAATTCATGTACGAGCTTTAAATTAGCATTCGGAGTGAGATCTTAGCGCTAGCTGCAAGGGTATTACTTTACCTAAAAGGGGACAGAGAACAATGCCTCGTGAGAGATGTACTACATGAATCTCTTCGTAGATTAGAAAATTTCAAGTTATGCAATGATCTTTTTCTTCAAAAACCTTCAAACGATCATCTTAAAGTATGTTTACCTGAAAGACAATAGTAGCAACTGTCCTTATCCAGGTTAAAGCGATTGAGATTTGAATGCAGTTTGCATGCTCCTGATCTTCTTGTGGATGGGATTTTTCCATTTCCTGGGGGTAAAAGGCCAACTTCTTGAAGTTTTGAAGACAAGAGATCAAGGTAAAATAGCTTAAGTAGAAAGTAATAAAGAATATAAGACCTTTAATGGAATTATTTTGTCGCTTTTTCTCAAAGGTCTGCTTCAGCTTGCACCCGAGCCTGATGGTCAGCGTGCTCAGAAGTGCACCTCCTGCAATAAGAACCCAATTTGGTCTCTGTCCTTGAATATTGTTCAGCTTCCCGGTTCTTTGTATAGCCCCATTTGTCTTAGATCTCATGTTAAGAGTAAATAAAGTGTTGTCGAAGAGAAAACAATAGACTTATTGGAGCTCGACCTAGACAAGATCCATATATAACAGGATAAGAGCCTAGTTTTGATGAATAGTGAAAACGAAGAACAAAGATACTTCCACATATTGCAAAGATAGCGAACCGATCATCAAGCAAGACGGAAATGTGCAACAAGAGAAATTATTGCTTGCATCATACCGAAAATTTCAACCACCTTCGGTTAAGTTCATGAGATTAATTTGCTTCCAATATTAAACCCCTAGATTTAGATTCCGTTCACCGGATTGCCTTGATTGCGTAAAATGTAATTACTTAGTAACATCAATCAGATAACACTCAACATAGGGGACCAAATCGAAGAATCTACAGCAGTGAACTTATTAAGGTTCCATTTCCAAAATCTTATAGCCCAAATTTTCCTATACTCCCTAATATTGTTTTTACCTGCATCTAAATTATCCAACCAAGTAGTAGTTTATTGAAATGAAAAAACTACTAAAAAAAATCGTAAACATTCACAACCAATTCCTATATTTACTCTTCTAATGATCAAACTAACAAATCAGAAGCATTGAATACATCAGAAAAGCAATTTCTCATAACCAATCCAATGAATCCGCAATCTAACAAGAGGAAATCAGAAATAGAGATCAAAATTTGGAGCTACAGAGATTCGACGAACGAGAACTCGATATCGACCTCATTCAACTCCAAAATCGGCGCCGACGAAGACTATTTGCGTCTCCTCTTCGATCTCACAACCCTAGATCGCTCCGATTCGAGACCACGGGGGAGGGGCGATCGAAAATGGCGCGTTGGCGTGGTGAAGAGGGGGTGGGGGTGGTGGAGGAAGAGGACGAAGGGGCGGTGTATTAGATTAGAGGGGAGAGGAGCGAGAAAAGTGCGTCGCCACCGCGCGGCCGCGGAAACGCGGTTTCTACGAGAAGTAGAAAAAGCGCTTCGCGTCGCGGTGTCGTCGCCCCGTGCGGACCCGTGCGGACGCCCGCATAGAATGCTTGTGCGGATCGGATCGATCGCTTATTATTACTTTGTCGGGAGATTTCATGACCGTTCATTGAATCATGATCTTTTGCACGGAACAGAACACCACGCATTAGTCCCTGAAATCATTCAATATTGTGTGTTAGTCCCTCAAAACTTTCTATTAATATTCTAGTGTCTTTGTGCTTTAGAAATCTTTGTAATAAGAAAAATATTTGGAAAAAAAAAAAAAATATTGGGGTGGAAACAATTAGAAATATAGAAAATTGGGAATAAAAATGGGGTCAATGTTTAATATTGAAAATTGTAAGGGATAAATATGCCAAAAAAAACAACGGTTTGTTCCTTGTTTATATTGGGCTTTCTCATTTTAATTTTAGCCCGGCCCGATAAGCTTCGTTTTAACTATACATTATAAACCTACGGTGGAGGATCATCCAAATTCATAAACCCTGCCGCTTTAAGATTGGTGCGGGGACTCGGTCGATCGCTACACGCGATTTATTGCTCCTCTTTAAAACCCTCGTCCCCTCCACTCAACGATCATCTCCTTCGCGTACGGCGCTAGGGTTTTCATCTCCTCGCTGTGCGTAGTGTGTGCATCTCCCATGGCGATCGCCTCCACGGTCCGATCCCTCCTCTCCTCCCCCTCTCGCTCCCCCTTCTCCCTCCTCCTCCTCTCCAATCGCTTCTTCTCCTCCTCCTCCTCCTCCTCCTCCTCGTTCGCGTCCATCGCCGGGCTCTTCCGCCTCCGCCCGTCGCCTATCGCCGCGCCTCCGACGGGGCTCGGCCTCCGCCTCGGAGCGGCGCGGCTCGTCCAGGTGCGCTTCGCCGTTCGCCGCCCCGGCGGCGACGCTTACTCGCCCCTGAAATCCGGAGGGTCGGGGTTCGGCGATCGGCCCCCGACGGAGATGGCGCCGCTGTTCCCCGGGTGTGACTACGAGCACTGGCTCATCGTCATGGACAAGCCCGGGGGCGAGGGCGCCGCCAAGCAGCAGATGATCGATTGCTACGTCCAAACCCTAGCCAAAGTCCTTGGAAGGTATCATCTCTGTTTTCTTCTTATTCAATCTCTGATTCCATTTCTCAGTACCATATATTTTTGGTAAAAATGTATGAAAATTTTAATTCAAATCATTAGATTTAATTTGTTTGACTAAAATCACTGGGTTCCATGAAGAAACCGGAAGTTAAACAGGGTGTCAGCCATTTTGAAATGGCCTGAAGTTGAAATTATCTCCGATTTTCCATACATTTTTACCCTTTTTTTTTTTTTTGTAATTTAGATTGATCTGAATACTGTTTTGTTAAATCTGTTTTCTTTTGCCTTCTCTTATTGGAACGATTCAGTGAGGAGGAAGCGAAGAAGAAGATATATAATGTATCGTGCGAGCGCTACTTTGGCTTTGGATGTGAGATTGATGAGGAGACCTCAAACAAACTTGAAGGTTTCTTTTGCTGATTTTAAATGTTATAGTTAGTTTCCGTGATAAATTTTTGTTGGATAGTTTTTTTTTAGGAATCAATTGGCGTTTTCGTGGTATGTCGAGTAATCATTTTGCTGCTACAGGTCTTCCTGGTGTTCTCTTTGTGCTTCCAGATTCCTATGTTGACGCAGAGTACAAGGACTACGGAGGTGCGATTTTTTTAACCTGAAATTGATTATTAGCTGTTCATTTTCTTGTATCTAAATCTTTACTGCATTATGACAGCCAAGGGATCTTTGGATTCTCAGTGCCAATTTATTATCTTAATTGTCTTTAGGTAGAAATAACAAACTCTTTTCATAATAGTTCCAAGCTTTACACATTGTTCAGTCCATCTTGGCAAAGCGGACGAGCTTATATGTCTTGCTTTGAATGCTAATGGACTAATATTAACATCTCCATTATCGGTTCTGCACTTCATTCAATGAAGCTGTAGATGAGTTAAGGTGAGACATAACAAAGATCGAAAACATAAGACCATCAAGTTGAATTTGGTCAAACCTCCTTTCAAAAAGTATAACGGATACCAAAGTCAAACCCCAAATAGATGCAGGACACAGACAACTATCGCACCGTAAGAAAGTATTTCTTACAACAAAATAAACCCTAATCTAAATTTAGGCTGCATCCGAAACAAAAGGAGGAAAGCGACTAAGGGGAAAAGGTGAGAGAAAAGGGAGGAATATTGAGTTATTGCAGTTCTAGCTGCTGCAATGCATAAATCAGCTTACTACAAATTTTGCTCTGCTACATGCTAGCCTACTAGTTCTTTGTTTTCATAGACTAAATTTTCTACTGTTCTACTAAAAGAGAGTAGTTCTGTAAATGTTGTTTCATTCATTTTTCTTTCAGGTTAAAAGTGTGAGTAGTGCCTGAACATTACTGTAGTGTTCTGGTCTCTGAAACATAATGAGTCCTAATTGCATTTTCAATTCGTAATTGTTTAAACAGTGCCCAACTTGTCGTATGGAGTGATCTTTTTATCCCACATCTGTCCAAAATGAACTGCCATATAATTTAGGGATACAATCATAAGATGGTATCGATTACATTTATAGGAATTGGCATCAAGAATTTTCGATGGAGAGCGCATCCAGGGTTTAATAAATATGAACTAGACCTAAACTTAATGCCCAAATTTACTCACTAGACCTAATCACAACCCGATTACGGATTATTGCCTGCACACTTTTCGGAAACAATAAAGAAACTCAATTACAGGCTGCACTGACTTCCATTTGATTTGTGTAGTAACTAATCCAATTAAATTGGACTGCATTGAAGAACTAATTTTTTTGAAGCAACCATTTGTGTTTTCGGACTTTGTAGCCAAATTACTTCTAGTACTCATAATTATTGGGTCATTTGTTATATTTTTCTGTTTCATGCAGCCGAGTTGTTTGTAAATGGGGAGGTCGTTCAAAGACCTCCGGAGAGGCAGAGGAGAATCGACAGTGTGCTGCAGAGATCTCAGGAAAGGACCAGACACGACCGGCCTCGTTACGTGCGACGGAGGGAGAACCAGCGGTGATCGAGAAATTGTTGCCTGCGACTGGTGTGGCACAACATCCATGCATCATCTGCTTCGCTTCAATGCCCACTGTCCAATTCTTGGTCTAAAATTAGAGTGAGTTGGACGGTCAGCTTGAAAGTATGAGATGGCGTTGACGGCTGGAGGGGGGGGGGGGGCGGTGTGCGAGCAAACGTGGTGCACCAGGCGCAGGTAAATGTTTGGGCTTTTATACATTTCATCGGTAACTTACGCACCTAGTTCTTATTTTCCCTTCACATTTAATTGCCTCTGCTAATATCCTTATTTTGATGTTCTCTCTCGGACTCATTGTGTTATCACTTAGCTTATGTTTGTTTTGACTTATGTACGCACAGTTCTTATATATAATTTGATCATCCGGACCGTGATCGGTTCCATCTTTTTCTCCATGATCACTCTCTTGTGTTGTTAAAAGAACGGTATTTAGCTGCACATTTTAACCAATTGTCCTGTACTGTTACCGAAAACACCAAATCTGAAACAATACAAGAACCAAATAATAGTGAGATATAAGGCCATTTTTTTTTTCTCAAATAAAGAAGCTCAAAACTGCAACCATGTGGTACAAAATTAGTAACTTTTGTTAGGGAGTCTTTTGCGCCATAGTCTCAATCAACTCTCATTCTCTTCAAATACATACATGATGAGCTTAGACCTACTATACATTGTGGCCAAACTTTTGTTGATTTATAATACTTTGTGTCAAAATTAGATGCAAATAAGAACCACCATAGAAAACTCCCTGGGAACTTCTTGGCAACTTGTGGGGCTAAGCAGATGGAAGAATGTTGAGGGCTACTTCCTTCAGTGAAGGCATTTCTTGTTGCTGATGCAAGCAAACATATCTGCCACCTCTTCTTGCTTTTCTCATCACCTTCCAAGGGCCAGGATAAGACCTGCAAATGGAATATTATATATCTTGTTAGTTAAATGGATTGATGAAGGGATAATAAGAGGGGATAATAAGAGGAATATATTACCCCTGGGAAAAGATTTTTAAAAAAATGAAACCAAATGCAAAATTTACAAACCAAAAAAAAAGAAGAAAAAGTGTGTATATTTTTCTCATTTGTCAATATTCAAGGTGTTCAGTAAGTTTGAGAAATTTAAGCCAAAAAGAAGATTAGTACCTGAAAAGTGTTCCTCCATTGCGCCCTTTGAAGTTGTGAACATAATACACCGTCTCCATTTTGGGAAGGAAGGTCTTCGAAAGTGCGGCCAGTTTCGGGTAGAAGAAAGGTGGATAATCTTTTAAGTTGCTCATCAAAGAATCGGCAAATTAAGATGTTAGAAATTTCATATAACTTACGTTGCGTTTGGTTCATATATAAGTTTTTTTTTTTTTTTTTTTTTTTTTTTTTTTTGAGCTAGAAATGTGAAGCAACTAAGGCTTCGAACTCGGGTCATGAGTATCAACCACCAAACCCTGTACCACTTGCATTAGGGACGGTTGATAGTTCAGATATAAGTTAGAATTGTTTATTTCAAAAATAGGTATAAATTTAGGAACAAGCAAGAATAAGATCAATTTTATGTTTGGATAAAAATTAGGTTGTTACTAGGAATATAGGTATAAGTTCATGAATAAATAAGAATAAGACTAACTTTACGTTTGGATGAAAATTGAGTTCTTTCTAGGAATAAGAAAGATAGTGTTTATATAGTTAGATAGGAATAGTAAGAATAAAAATAATTATAATTTTAAAATAATAATATTTTAACTAAATAATTAATATAAAATATTAATTAAATTATAATTTAACTTATTTAAGATATTTTGAATATTAATTGATAAAATAATTAACAATAATGAGTATTATTATTAAATAATTTAATTAATTACAAATAATTTAATAAATTAATTAGTTAATTATGTAATAGTTAGATAATTAATTAATAAAATAATTAGACTAGTAAAAATATTAGATTAATTAAAGAGTTAATACAATAATTAAAATTATATTTACTTTAATTAACCTTATTCTTTGATAAAATAATTAACAATAATGAGTATTATTAATAATTAATAATTTAATTAGTTATACTTAAATAATTAGTTAATAAAATAATTAGATTAATTAAAAAATTAATATAATAATTAAAATTATATTTATTTTAATTAAACTTATTTTCAAATGAAAACAAATGGGAACAAGTCTTGTTCCAGAAAAAGGCTGGAACAGTAGTTTCAGTCTTATACCATATTATTCCAGAAAGATGAGAACTGCTTTTCTCATCCATAACCAAATCCGCGTTTTGGCTCTTTTTGGTTCGAGTATAAATTTAAAAGGTATAAATTTTTTTATACCTAGGATAGCTTTCTATTTCGGGATAATCAAGAATAAAAGTTAAATTGCGTTTGGTTCAAAAACTTGGTATTCTCTAGAATAGATAAAATTGTGTTTGGTTAATATTATAGAATAGTAGAAAATAGTAAAAAAAGATGATAGAATTTTTTACCAAATACCAACTTTGCCCTTATCTTGTATATAGAAAATATGATTTATATTTTATAGTAAATTTGAAACAATATAATAATAAATAATAGATTATATTTTATGTAAATAAAATAATATTTTATATTTTATAGTATATTTTATAGTAAATAATAAATACTAAATAAAATAATAACACAATTCAATATTTAACTTTGCCAAAGATTTGAAAATAAAATTACTTTTGAGTAGGAAATATAAAAGTAACTATAAAATTTTAGATTAGGGACGAGAGAAGTAAATTTCATTTACTATTCCTAAAATTTTTAGTGGGGATAATCCTATCCCATAGGACCTATGGAATAAAAATTAACGGGTTATCCTAGAATAACCTGTTAAGTTAAGAATTATTTAAATCTAATTTTTAGATCCTTGTTTGGCAGGAATTGTGAGATAAGGGAGTTATTTTCTCTTTATTTCGCAACCAAACAGATTGGAGAACAAAGCTGGAACAAAATCTTATTTCAGTCTTTGTTTCCGAAACAAACGGAGCCCTGAAGAATTTCTCATGACTCCATCTTAAAGATAACTTTTCATGGGTATACATGAAAATTGAAAATTCAAAGAGAGAATTCAAAGAGAAAAGGATACATCCACTTCTTATCCTATCAAGCTCTCCATTGAATATAATCAGCTTTCGATTAGTATTCGCCACTGCTTCTTCGTAAAGCTCTTCCACCACAAGCATCTCTACAGAAAAAAAAAAAAAAAATCTTATAAATCAATTTATACTAAGAAATGAACTAGTGATTAAAATGCTCAACATAAAGTTGGTGCAAAACACTACCATTAACATTGAAATATGGATAAGCAACGAGAAATATTTCATCTTCGGGTTTCACGCGATCCGCCATTCTGATCTTTGTTACGAAACCAAAATCTTCGAATAAGGACGGCTTTGTTAGATAATCTAGTTTTAGTGATGACCCTCCGAATGCCGATTGGCGTGCGAAATCGACCTCGTTGGCCTCTGGAAAGAACTACCATATGTGGAAAGAGAAAATTAAGGAAAAAATTAAATCATCTGTGTATTAGTGTTAAATTCCGAGGACCTACTATTCTGGTTCGTGTCGCTTTCTCTGGAGCGACGAAGCGATCGCAGAATCCCCGGATTAGAAGCACGCACTCTGTCATCTCAATCCCTCCTTCGCCATCGCCTGATGTCGATATCCACGACAATTCGTGAAATTCAAATCCACCCAAAAACACCCAAAAACTATGTTGTTACAAGGAGAAAGAGAGTGAGAACTTAGAATAAACCTTGTTACAAGGAGAAAGAGAGTGAGAACTTAGAATAAACCTGGAACAGATTCTAGACCTGCAGTGGGGAACTCAATTTCCTGCATCAGTATATGATTCCATCATACTTTTGATTTTAAGGATTCATAAGATAAGTTCATTAAATTTCAACTCTGACTCACCAACAATTGCTTGCCATCCTTTAATGCTAACTGGGTTGCTTCTTTCGCCTGCGATTACTACAACTACTCGAATCAATCAATCGATCATCTGTCGAAATCTGAAACTTTGCTTTTGATACCAAAGTACTACCACATAGGAAATTGAGAGAACCATATTGATCAAAGACTCAATCAAACTAATTTAAAGTAAATAGAATTTGATGGAAGATCCGAGACTAGTTAAGGGACCACAAGATATAAAAGGATCTTAGTCAAATATTTGGGCTTATCTTCTGACCAAAACTTAAGCTGATAGATAGAAAAGCTCTGCAAATTATACTACACAAGGAAGTATTCTAATTGGTACCAAATATGGGACTAACATTTCAAACATAACTTGTTTGTTTCTGGTCAAATTAGTACAAATGTTACTTCAAAGTTGCAAAATAATTCAAATCACAAGAACCACTTCGCAAACCGGATGATGAGAGTGTAAGATATGTTAAATATAAAAGTATAATATATATCATTCTCTACTAACTTAAGTGTTTAGAAAATAACGGTTGTTTTGAATTAAATAGAAAAAAAATCAATTATGTTAGAAGCTTGACGTGGCTGGAACTCAAAATCTCTAGCTCTGTTGCCCTACCTTGTCCTCATAAAAGCCAAAATTATATAACCCAATAACACAGAAATAATAAGTGGAAAAAGGAAAAAAAAAAAAAAAAGTATGTTACAAGAATTAGTTAAAAAATACCTGCTCAAGGAGCTCAGAGTAATCAGTGGGGAAGCTCACATCAAACTCACTGAGAGTGCCCTGGTCTCCTGAAACTCCAACTCCCTTTAATTTTTTGTTTGTTTGGAGATTATTTGACACTCTCCTATGGGCAAAAGTATTGGGTGTGCAAATGGGTGGGAGTTGGATCCTCCATCTAGAAACCTGGCTTGGGTATTTTATTTTTATTTAATTAAATTACTCAGAGAGGTGAGTGAAATGCTCATCTATTATTTATTGGTTTGTGATGAAATGTTAAATTTTGAGGAATTGTTTTTTTTTTTTTACCTGTTTCCTGAATAGCAGGGAGGAAGAGAGAGAAGCATCTGGAGCCCTGTAAGTGGAGAGTGTGTATGGTATTGTTATCCTCATCTTACTGAGAGAGAGAGAGAGATATTATGTTCTCTCATATGTGGTAGTTAAGTATGTGCTACTACCTTGGATGGAGAAATTATTGGCTGGACCTGGTTCGCCACATCAGCTGTGGACGGTATAATAATTGGATAAGAACTTTTTATTTTAGAAATAGATATAATTTTAAGTGTAGGCTGAAACTATAGGAAATTTGTGTTTGGATGAGAATTTGGTTAGTAACAAATATAAAAAAATATTGTTAGAATATATAAGATAGTATACGAAGAATACTGGATAGGAGTAGAGCTTATATATTTTTAAAAGCACAAGTCAAATCATGCTTGTAAATTTTTTATTATTAGATTTGTATTGAAATTTGTGCAATTATTACTTTTTCTTTCTCTCTTTTTAGTTAACTTTACAATTGCACAAATCTCAATGCACTTATACTTTTGAAAGTATATAAGCTATAGATATAAATATAAAATAACTATATTACCACTTTTGTTATATTTGAATTTTAAATTTTTAAATTTTATATTTAAATTTTTAAAATTTAAAATTTATGTAATATAATTACAATTTCTATTTCCAAAAAATTTGACAATCTCTTATGAAAAACTGAACCAAACCCTAACCCTAACCCTAGACCTAACACTTTTCTTTGTACATGCTTTCCCAAATAGGAAAGTGTGATTTGGGCCACAAAGGACACGGTCAACTCCTATTGTTTTGGTCCCTTGATTAAACCAATTTTGCACTGAAAAAACGGAAACAACGTATAAAAGTGGAGGAGAATACATAGAATTAGGAAGGGAACGTAAAAAAACAACGTCCCTTCTTTTATTTTTATTTATTTATTTATTTATTCTCCCATTTTTAAATTTAAATTTGAAATTTAGAATTTGAAATTTGAATAAATAAAACAAAATGGAGCGTCTCTTGGGGCTGCTCAAAATTCGTGTGGAGCGAGGGGTGAACCTCGCGTACCGCGACGCGAGGGGGAGCGACCCCTACGTTGTCCTCAGGATGGGCAATCAGGTAATTTCACATCTACTTTTCTCTTTTATTTTTTTATTCCTATTTTTTTTTTATTTTTATGTTTATGGTGAAATTTGAATTGGATTTGTAATTTGATGATTTCAAGTTAATTAGCTTTATATATATATATATATATATATATATATATATATATATATATATATTATATATATATATATTATAGCCATGGTTAGAGATCCCTAGGGTTACTATTGGTTGAAATTTGATCACTATAATATATTTTTTTATTATTTACTGTTATTATTGTTAGTTTGTGATGTAATTTGTGTGAACATGAAATAATATCCAAGCGAATAATAATTTTTATGGTTAATTTTATACAGATTTTTATAACTATATCGATTTCTATAAATTTAAGTTTTTTTTATTTATTTTTTTAAAAATTTTATATTGTTCATATATATGTTTATCGTTAATGTTCGTTAAAAACCTATAATTAACTATAGATTAGTAAGATAAATTTATCTTTTTATCCTTTTAAATATTATTATATTATTTAATAGGTAAATTTTGTGAGAGACATATTTGAAAGAAAAAAATTGATATTTCACTTATATTTCGTTAAAAAAGAAATCGCGAGCAAACGATAATAAATCAAAAAGATATATATAAATAACTTAAAATTTTTTAAAAAATAAATATAAAAATTGAGCTTTATAAGAATATAACTACTATTCTTTTTATAAAAAGACGTATGAAATTAATTCTATTTTTGATCTTTGATTAGTAGATAAATTATACATAAACTTTGCATCTAATCTAAAAAGAAAAAACTAAATGAAAACAGCGAAAATATAAATCTGAGCCTAAATTTTTTCAGTATTGTCACATCTGAAATATGCTGATACAATTTCTTTCTTTCTTTCAATTATGTGACAGAAATTGAAGACAAGTGTGAAAAAGAAGAGTGTCAATCCAGTGTGGCAAGAAGATCTCACACTATCTATTGCAGATCCTTCTATTCCAATCAGGCTTGTAAGTGAGTAGTAGTCTCCTTTTGATTGTTTTAAATTTTTTGTATTAAAACTGTTAGGACGTGTTTGGTTCCTCGAAAAACTCTGTAAAACCATTTTTTTCGAAAGAGGCAAAAGTTTAAGCGAAGATCATGCGAGAAATGAAACTGAATGCGCGCAGGAGGTTTACGACAAGGACACGTTTAGCAAGGACGACGACATGGGGGACGCGGACGTGGACATCCAGCCGTTCGTGCAGGTGGCGAAGATGGACCTGGCAGACATCCCGAGCGGGACGGTGGTGCGGTCGGT
Organism: Tillandsia fasciculata; assembly: GCA_029168755.2. Taxonomy (NCBI): domain Eukaryota; kingdom Viridiplantae; phylum Streptophyta; class Magnoliopsida; order Poales; family Bromeliaceae; genus Tillandsia; species Tillandsia fasciculata. Next base: position 1,263,681 of record CM054932.1, read on the forward strand.
GCGGCCGTGCAAGCAGAACTGCCTCGCCGACGAGAGCCACATTGTGTGGAAGAACGAAAAGCTGGTGCAGGACATCATCCTCAGGCTCAGGAATGTGGAGAGTGGAGAGGTCCAGCTGCAGCTGCAGTGGGTTAACATCCCAGGTGTTGGCCTCTAAGGCTGCTGCTTTTCTCATAAGCACTTTCGAATGAATCATATTATTAATAGCTACATACATATAAATATACATATGTTATCAATAATGGGTGATATGTTTTTGTATTCAGCTTGATATGAAACCAAATTGGTGTATCCATGTTTGTTTTGTTCCGCAAATTCGAAATGTTTTAAAATGAATTCCCTCAAATTCATGCGAATTTTGAATTACTCACCATCAATTTAGTAGAAGAATCAAAGACAAATTTAACCACCATAATTATAACTCTCCAGTTGCAAAACCTTGGATAACTAATGTTATCTAAAACCCTGTAACCAGTGCGAATAATGAGACACACAAACTTAAAAAGACTTTTTTTTAGATAAGTCCAATACCAATCAAAATGAGAGAGCACATAAAAGATACGATTGCGGCGGCGAGAGCCCGAGCTTCAAAATTGATTCCTTTTCACTTGAAGCACTTGGCGTCCAACAAGGCCTCGCCCTCGAATGGCTCCTGATCCTCGATCATCGCACTGACACGCTCCTTCTGCGCCTCGTCGCTTGTGTCGGCCTTCCGCCACTCGTACAGCTCCATGTCGTAGCACTCGTCGAGCACGAACTGAGGGATCTCCGTCCCGCGGAAGAGCCACAGCCCCTTCACCTTGTAGGGCGGCTCGGACCCGATCACGAGCATCTTACCGAACGCGTACTTGCGAGCCAGGTCCATTCGCTGCAGGAACCCGCTCACCTTGTTTAAAGTGACAAAGGAGACCGTGTTCTCGTCGTTGTATTTGTAGTCGCAGAACCATAGGGAGTATCCCTCAGGGTCATACATGTCCCAGAAACCTGAAAAGAAAAAAAAAAAAAGCGCGGAAAAAAGACGTAACCTAAGACATGCACAAGTGACGAGATCGGTGAGTTGGGGATCATCCAACATGATTACAAGAATACTAACAGTGGAATTGGAGAAGAAAATAAGTTGCATTGATATAATCAGAAAAGAGTTCCATGTTTTCCCACCAAAACAACTCGGTTTTACAACAAGGGGGAAGAGGAGCTTAATGAGAAAAATAGGATGAAGCAAAAGATTTCACCTTTAATGGCAACCTCCCGAAAGTTGGTTTTCGTGTTCGAGTACAGCCGCTTCCACTCATCCAATATCATCTTACTAGGGGGCAGCAGATCGAGCGGATTCTTCGCTTTGGGCTTAGGCGCCTCCTCTTCCTCCTCTACAGTCTCCTGAACTTTCGGCTTTGGTGCTTCCTTCTTAGGTTCCTTCTTAGGTTCCTTCTTCGCCTCCTTCGGCTTGGCTGGCTCCTTAGATTGCTGAGCCGGTTTCTTCTGCGACTGAACAGGTGGGACCGACTCCGCCTGCTTAACCTCGCCCAATACCTTAGCGAAGTTCAGTTGGTTGACCAAAGTCCAAAAGTACCTCTCAACATGAGGGAATTCCGAAGTGAAACTCTTGGTCAGGATTTTAGTAAAACCGAAGTATAGGTTGCATGTCATTATGATATCAGCGAGAGTCACGGAGTGCCCAACAAGGTAAGTGTTCGAGGCGAGATGGGTGTTTAGGGCACTTAGCGCACTCTTCAAATAGGATATAGCAGATTCTTCAGCCTATAAAAGGTAAAAGTACTTAGTTACTAACTTACTACACCAAATAACATGTTTAAAGAATTGAGCCTACCGAAGGAACATAAGTAATAATGCCAAGCCTTGGACCAAGCCACCTTCCAATATTCACATCAATTTCAAATGTTGAAAAGTCAATCCATTGCTCAATATAAGCCTACACAACCAATCACCGATTCGCAATAATAAGTAAACGCAAAATGCCGGAATGCTTATAATCTACTCAGCACAATACTTACATATTCAATTAGGGAAGAACCATAGAGAGGGCTGTCATCCTTCAAGCGAGTGACTACAGGAGCAAAATCATAAATCATAGATTCAAAACCAAGTTAAAATTTATTAAAAAAATATTACTAGTAGAAGATCCTTCAGTACCATAGCGTGCTATCGCATTACTCTCAAAAATGGCACCATCAGGTGTCTCCAATACAGGAACCTACAACAACATCAAATGGCTTGTTCAATATACTTAATACAAGATATTTATAAATCTACACATTCTCATAAACATAGCGACACCAGCAAAACATAATATACCTTCCCAATAGGGTTCATCTTCAGAAACTCCGGTGTCTTATTCGAAACACCCATTTGAAAGCTTTTTGCTAGCTCAATCTCGACTCCAACGTACTCGGCAGCAATAAGTGCCTTGAACCCATTTTTGTTTGTACTCCCAGCATGCAAAACCTACAAACGACAGGTACCAATTGGAAACAGAAATCAACTTTGCATTAAAAAGACATGCAGAGAATGTAAGAACAGAAGAAGGTTTGGGTTAAATACTGCAACTAAGGGCCCAGAAAAGTAGATTCTTTTTGCAAACTCCTCTTTATGTACAACTATATCAATGTGTAAATACAATTAAAATAAGTTATGTATCATAAACACATTTCAATATTAATCATTTAACTGCAGGAACTAAGCCTTCTAGCCGATTAACTTATCGCAAAGTCCTTAATCAATGACTCAAAAGCATCTGAATCTTTGAATAGAAACAAACCGAATCAGAAACTACAGTTCATTTCACATCATCTAGTAAGGTTATATAGCACAATTACGTTACCGAAATCCAAAAATGGAATTGCAGAACCAACCAATCCAACTCAGTAGACAACATGCATTTATTTACATCAGAGAATTGAACCATCTATACCAAAATAGCACACATAACAACCACAAACCTCTCATAAACAAAATCGAGATGTGCCGAGGACTATAAAAGAGTTCCTAATGTGAAAAGGATAAGATCATGCACCGAATAAAAATAAACAAGAATTGAAGCACATAAATAATTCGAATCTCAAAACTAAAACCCTAACTACTTCATTTCTACATCGAATCCAAAACCCTAAACCCTAAATCCAACTAGTCCCACAACGACGAACAAAATGGATACAACAAAAGAGAAACAGTAACCATTCACGAACTCACCAGCGCCATGGAATCGACGGTACCCTCCCCTGTGACCTCAGATCTACATAAAAGACGCAAAAAATCAGGAAAAAATGGGGAAAAAAGAACTTGAAATAGGAAATACCAAATCGTAGAAAATCTGGGGCTTTAAACACGAAATTGAGATCGGTTTCTTGGATCGGAGATCACCTTCGACGAGGAATTTAGGGCACGTCGCCGAGGAACCTTCCAGAGAGGAGCGGCGAGGGAAATGGGAACGGAGCGATGCTCTCTCTCTCTCTCTTTCCGTTTCTTCGTCGCTCGTATTTTATAGCAGGAAAAAAAAAAAAAAAAAATTCTTGGGAGTGTTAATCACCGTCCGATGATTTTCGTGATCTGTACAGTTAGTTAATCCAACGGTAGTGATTTTTCGAAATGGAGTAAACAAAATAGAAGCTTTTTTTTTTTTTTTAGTGAACGGGTAATTTTTTTTGCATCATTTGTCACCAAGCTTTCTTTTTTTCTTTTTTTTTTTTTTCCCCTAAGTTTTAATTATTAAGGTGAGGTTTGATAAGAAATTAAAATCATAAAAAATAATTTTAGCATTTTATTTTTAAATTTTGGCGAAATTTTTTTAAAATTAAATAAATTAAATATTGAATAATAAAATTAAAATTTAAAAAATTAGATAATCCAATAGAATGATTCATAGTTCACAAGTCCATAATTCAAATAAGCTCCTTATATTTTTATCTTATAATTATCCTTCCAAAAATAAAAATAAATATCAAACAAAATAAAAATTTTTGGCCAAAAAAAAAAAATTAAAGACAAATATTAAAACTAGTCCCTAATCAATAATCACATAATCATATTCAACAAATCTATTAATCTGTGTAGTCGATTTGGACTGAATTAGATCGGACATTAGTAGGGTCAACCAAGGATTTAAGTATCTATCGATACGGATTGTATCCATCGTGTCATATCGTGTCAACAAAATACCGACACAATACAGTACCTGTGCCGATGGTACAGTCCAAAATCTTTTTTTTTAATTACTAAATAATTTTCTCAATAAATTTTAAAATATTTGATAAAAATATGTAATAAGCAATTAAAAAATTTTATTGCTAAAAAAAATAAATACTTCATATCATTATATGTCGACACACACGTATTTTTGCGTACCAGCATATTTTCTCCCACAGCGCTTAAATCCTTGAGCCCAACACATATTTATAAGTGTAAAATAATACTCCTTAAGACAATAATAAGAAATAAATATCATAGCATCACTTCCAAAAAAAAAAAAAAAAAAAAAAAAAAAATTATATGCTCTAAAACATTAGGAAAAGTAAAGCAAAAGAGAATGTAAATGGAAGATCACAGAAAAGAAGAAAAAAGAAAAAAGCAGATATAATGTGTTGGCATGAATTGCTTTCATGGCAATTTCTTTTACATGAAATGATGGGGTTCTCTTTCAAATTTTCCCTGTACAAACAGTTACTGTAGATATATATATATATATATGTACTTAAAAAGTTAACACCAAAGTGATAATGTCTTTGAGAAATTAATCATCATGTAGAAGAGTGAATAGGGCTCCTCTTTCTTTTCCCTTTCACTTGAAGTACTTTTCTTCGGTACCATCACTAAATCTACATCCTCGAGTAGCCTCGGTAGTCCTCGTATTGTTCCATGAACGCGTCGTTGAATTTCTTGAAACTCGCCATTATCGCCGGCATGTCTTCCTCCGCGGGCAAAATGGTAGTCCTTAGGTGGAAAACCCTATAAAAATGGCAAGTCATTTTATTAGTAAGGAAAAAAACACACACACACAATAGATCGATAGTCGAATATGATGTTTTGATGCGATTCGTTCATTAGATGCAATAGTTTCTCTACTCGAAAATGCAGAAACCAAATGTCGTACGAACAAAATGTTTCTAGCAGAAGCTTTTGGACCTCAAAAGCAGAACAACCAACGTGAAGCTTCGGCTTTTCGACGGGGCTTTCATGAAAAGTTGAGACTTGTTGGCGCTTCCCCAAACATCACAAGAGTAATGCAAGTATTCGGTACAATTTCATAGAAACTTAGTACAACTACAACCATAATAAATCATAAAGAGTTCTTAGAGGAAATACCCTTCTTTCTGACCAAAACCCGAGCCTGGAACTGTAGAAATGCCAGTTGCTTCCAAGAGTTTGAGGCAATAGAAAACATCAGGAGCCTTTCCAGCCTTTTTAGCAGCTTCGATTGCTTTTGGTGGTAAGCGTATTTGAGGGAATGAGTACATAGCTCCTGCAGTAATTTTTCAATTAGTTAGTTTGGTATTTCATAAACGAGAGAGAAGCGTCGTAAGGACTCAAATTAGGGGCGAAATTGTTACAGTACGGAGCGGATGGTAGCTAAACCGTATTGTATTCTTTATGAATATTTGTTTCCCAGATACAAAGCGGATATGGATATGAAATGGAAAACAAATACAACTGTATTCTTTTAAACTGTTAAATTATATGAAACAGTTATTTATCTCCAAAAGCTTAATCTATCAGATAACGATATTTTTAATATATGTATTCAGCACTCCCTCCTATGTCTGGGCTAAGAATTTTTTAAATTAAATAGAGGAAAATTAAATAATGCTAAGAGCGTGACGGGATTCAAACTCAATATCTCCTACTCTGATATCATGTTAAATAACCGTTATTCTCTAAAAGCTCAAGGTGTCAGAGAACGATATTTCTAATTTATATATTCAACGCTCCCCCCCCCACGTATGAAATTTTCCAAGATTATCCGGGCCTATCGGCCAAGGCTAAATACTCTAATTAGCCGTATAAATTTGGGATTTACCTTAAAAAAAAAACAAGAAAAATATTATGCATATGAACCCATGTGTGTCTGAAAAGTGTCTGAAAATGCGGATAAAAGTTTAAATTCAAAGTTGATAAGCAAATCTTAATCAAAATCCTGTAAAACAGGTGTTGTGAAGCCAGATTGGTCAGATAACAAATTGCTCATATTACCTTCAGTAAAGTTGCAAACCACATTTCTGCAACTATTGAAACCATCGGTCATTATGTGGGCTCTTTTCCTTAGAGACTCGAGAATTGCCTTGCTGCAGAATCATATAAAAGCCCCATTGTAGTATTTTACGACACGATAAACAACAATCAAGAAATATAGAAACTTGGTCAAGTTCAACATTATTGGAACATTATCCTTAATCTGAGTCTTCTCTTAGATTAAGTTCATATAATAACAAAAAGGGGGAACATGCAAAAAAAAAAAAAAAAGAAACTTTACTTAATGTAGTTTTTATCTGTTCAAACCTTTCTGCAGAAAACTTCAAATATGAGATATCGCCTGGTTTGAGAGGATTAACCATCAACCCCAACTGAAAAGAAAACAAATTCTTCGTCTTATATGATATTCTCGAATGATTTTATTAATGTTTTGAGTGTGACTTGTTCACTTACAAAGATCTGCCCCGGGACATTTGGACTGAGCGATATAGATGCAACTTTGTAGATCTCATCTACTGTCTATACCAAATCAAGAAAATGAGAATCAGTTAAGCATGAGGAAGACGAAAAACATAATTAAAATTTCAAATGACAAGGTCAGCCCATAGTTTAAACACTGTAGTGAAGTGGTTTCTCCATTTCTTGGTTCGACTCATTCATCAAGTAGATGGTCAATTTAGTTCAATTTCTAGTAAGTGGAATTTACCATGGCAGAATTAAAGGTGATTAGTACTTGAATGAAACATGTCATTTTGTTCCCTTTTCTGAGAAAAGAGACTGTCTGCATACATAATTAGGTCCCAAAATTAAATTGTAATAAATAAATATATGGTATCCAGATAACAGCCATTGTCCGTTACCTTTGGAGGAAGGTTAGTCATCTCAAAATAGCCCCCGCGCTGTCCGCATTCTCCCCAGTATCCTTTCGAAACAGTGTGGAAAGATACGAGCTGGACCTCCTTGCTCATAGGCGGACCCATGTCGAACAATATCTAGAAGAAGTAAAGAGCAAACAATTTCAGATAGTGGTATTCTGAAGAGTACAAATTGGAACTCTTCAGATAGCAATTATTTCTACCTTTCTTGCGCTAATAAATGGCCGTTCATCCTGATATATGTTCTGCTGATAAACTTCATCTGCGAGCAGGACTAAGTTTTCATGAAAACAGAATTTCAACAATTCCCTTATGTTGGATTCACTAAGGCATTGTCCGGTGGGGTTTCCTGGGTTTATGATCACCATAGCTCGAACCTGAAACCGTTATAACTTGAACAATTTTACCAATTCTATAGTAAAAACATAAAACAGCAAAATGTAAAGATTTATTTAGCATTAGGAGAGAGCAGAATCATCTGTAGTAAACAAAAACAAGCAAACATCTCAAAAACAATTCAATTTTGAAGAACTTTTCTGAGGTCTACCCATGAGATGTCTCTTACAGTTTACAAATGGATCACTCAGGCTAGGTGCCTGAGTGATCCATGAGCAGACTAGGTCCATGGAATAGTTTCTCCATTACACTTCAGCAACCATGTGATTTATACGAGTAGATCATATGATAAAATCAAAAGGAGAAAATTCACTTACAGTGATTCCCTTAGACCGTGCTGCTGCTACAGACTGGCGAATGTTGTTGAAATCAAGACTCCAATTAGCCTCCTCTTCCAAGAAATACGGGACAAGCGAACCACCAAATAAGGAGATTGCAGCTGAATAAAGCGGATATTGTGGCACCGGGACTAATATCTACCAAAATTAAAAAAGGAAAGATAAAGATTATTTATAAGAATAAGAAAAAAAATCTCAATTTGCAGGGCTTTTCCATGGAGAACATGTGTTTTCTCATGAGAATCATACCCCATCATTCCCGTTTCTAATAACAGTGTTTAGGATTTGCATTACACCTTTGCTCGCACCATCCGTCAAGAAAATAAGCTCTGGATCACTGAAGCGGCACAGGTAAAATCAGAAAATATCTTGTGAAAATTAAATCTTTGAGAGGATAATATAATGCCTTTTCTTGGACAACAGTTTTTTCCTACCTAGGGTACCCATCGCGCCTCTCGATGAAATCAGCAACTTCCTTCCTGATTCCGGGAATACCCCGTGAATCACTATACGCACCTAATTGTTAAAAAAAATGGGTTAGAAAAAGCTAGTTTACATCATATGCTCCCAAAAATAATTGATCAAGTTGGAGTCATACGAACATCCAAACATGTGAAACGAACTTTTACCATGGTACTAAATATTAATCTAGTTCATGCCAGAGACTAAAGGAAAATCAGATGCAAACTTGACGAGATAATTTACCTAAACCACCCGATGTCATTGAAAGATAATCTTTAGCTCTTGCAATGGCATCTGCTGGAAAGATAAGCCCAACATTGGGATCATCGAGTAAAAATGGAGCTTGACATAATGCTACCACCTGCGAAAGAAATGTCATCTAAGCATGAACTTTCAAAAACCTTATCTGGAAATTTGAAGTGTATATTAAACCTAGCTTTCAGAACAACTTCTCTACACATCAGACAAACTAAAAAAAAAAAAAAAAAAATTGGAGCTTTTGCAAAGGTCCAATTTGAAGCTTTGTTTCTATTTTTGCTACATTTGAGGGTTGAAACGGCATTGTCAAAAAATCTGTTAGAGGTCTGAGATGGTTTAATCCATTTTCTTGGTAAACTTAGAAAGCAAGAGCATTCAACTTAATCAAGCGAAGATGAACCACATGAGGATTCACTATGGTACAGCACCTGGCGAGGAAAGGTCAGTGGCTTCTGTCCCAGAGCATGAGGATTGCCAACATTCGTAAAAATAATCTGCAAGAATAATTGAATCGTGAGAAGAAAAAACAGTTTACCGAAAACAAATAATCTGCAAAGATTGAATGCAAAAGTAGGATTTATCCGCTTGAAACGGTCTCATAGCACGCACATCAAGTCATGTTCTCAAGTTTTTGCTGCAGTATAAATGTTACTGAAAACAAACTACTTAATATGCAGATGAATCAAACAAGTGAATAAACCTCTGGTCTTTTGGTCAAGCACCAAAATTCCTTATTGCAGTACATGATTTCGCACAAATTTAATTACGACTTAGATCTTCTGAACATCCTTTCAAGGATCTTTGCCCCACCATTTGTTTCATCCTTTTAATTCAGACAAAAACTAATAAGTTGAGTTGGGTGAACCCAATAAATTAAGTGGGGTTGCGTTCCACAATAAACCTAACGTTCTGATCGAAATTCGTGAGCGCTGTATCTATACGTTTTAAGTGAATTGCTCAAACTTTTGAAATTAATGGTTAGCGCCGATGATCCGAGAAATACGTCATGTCGCAATGAAGTCACATATTAGAATTAGGGTTAAAACTATGTCATTTTCAATTCCCCTGAACAGATCAAAGAGATATGTGGAACAAGATATTAAAAACATGCATAAGAACAGGTAGACCTTTTTCCCTTCCTTCTGGAGCTCGGAAGCTCTCAGATAGAGCTCCCCCCTCACAGCATAAGCGACCTTCTTCACATTCTCATTCAGAGACTCATAATCCAGCGGCTTGGGCGACATGGTGCTTCTTCACCTGCTACAAAGAACAAAGATCACACACAACATAATAATCACCAAAATTAGAGAATCAAAAGCGCAAATTCACACCTCTGAGAGGGTCTGAAGAGATTGGAAAGATTGGGCTTTGTGGGGTGGAGTATATAGGAAAAAAAAATGGGATTTGTAGGGGATAATGCGGAGGAGTGAGTGTATCCTCTCGTTTTTAATAATTTTTTTTTTTGTGTGATGGTGATGGTGATGGGGGAGGAGGAGGATAATTTGATGATTTGATAATTCGATAATTTTGATGGGGATCCTCGGCCACAGGTAGAGGAGGAGGAGAACGAGTTGGGATAATCGAAATCGAGAGAACGAGGGAGCGTGAGAGTGAAATGTTAGAGAGATAGAAAGAGAGAGAGAGAGAGGTGAAGCAAATTTTAAATTTAAATTTAAATTTAAAATAAAAATTTTAAAATTTAAGTTTGAAATTAGAATTAGTTAAATATACTAACCAAGTATAATTTCAAATATTGATATAAACAATAAAAATTCGGCAAATTTGAATCTGGCCTGAATTATTTCTTTAAATTTTAGTAGAAAAACTTGTGTGCTATTAAAATTATCTTTACTTTTGCTTGTTACATGTAGCCATGTAAATTTTAAAATTATCATAACTAAAGTCCCTTTTTTTCTCCTTCTATTATTTTTCTTTTTTTTCCCTGTATTAGAGCACCCATTGTGGGGTACTCTCTTACCAAATTTTTAGATCTATTTGCAATAATGGTGATATTAAGAGGCTGCTTGATGTTGAAATATTAAAAATATTGGTCGCTAATAGTTTATATTTTCGAAATACAATGGTTTATTCATATTATTTTACCTGATATTAGAGTAGGAGATTCTGAGTTTGAATTCCGCCAGACTCTTAGCATAATTAATTATTTCATATCTAATTCAAGTTCACGTTTTGGGTTTATCAAAAAAGTATCGAACCCAAATATGGAAGAGAGTTTTGAAGTAATAAAAAATTATTTGTATAAGTATAAACTTTTAGGTACCGTTTGGTAACGGGATAAGCTAGAACTAGCTATTCTGGGGATAGGTATAAAGTACGGAACAAGAGCGAAAAAGCGTTTGGTTCGGTTCCAGGGATAATAGATTTTGTGTTTGGTATGAGAATGGAGAATAAGAAGAATAAAGAGGTTGTGATGATGAGAGTGTATTGGGAAGGAAAAGAAAGAGAGGAGAGAGAGGGATTTGTGATGATGAGAGTGTATTGGGAAGGAAAAAAGAGAAAGGAGAGAGAGGGATTTGTGATGATGAGAGTGTATTGAGAGTGTATTGGGAAGAGAGAAAGGAGGGGAGGAGGGGTAGTTTGGTAAAAAAAATATATATATATAAAATAATAGGTAAGAACTGTTGTTCCAGCTTATTCTGCTTGTATTAGAACTACTATACCGAATAATTCTTGGTGCGTTTGATAGAATAAGGAGGATAAACCTCTTATTCCCTGTTCTAGCCCCGAAACAAACGGTAGCTTATAGTACAGCGGTTGTTTCATATAAGTTCATATGGTATCAGAGCAGAAAGTGCTGAGTTCGTACTCCAAAAATTTAAACTATTAAAAAACAATATTTTTAATATTTTTTTTTAATATTTCAATATTTTTCCTTATGTTTAGACTCATACTTTTTATATAGATCCGAAACGTTGATTTGAAATTAATTATGTTAGGAGCTGTTAGGAGCTTAGCAGGACCAAATTTAAGACTTTCTACTATGATACTATATGAAATTATATGAAACAACAGTTATACTTCAAAAAATTTAAACTTTTAGAATACAACGATTATGGTTTATAATTATATTGTAGTTGTAATTATATGCAGAATCAAATTTGCTGCAAATAATCGAGGAGGCCAGCTATTTCGTAGTTCCAACTACAGCAGCAGTTGAAGATAAACTTATCGTCCTAGTTATTTTTTAAACAAAATTTGTTTTAAAAAAAAATAGATGTAATCTCACCACACATATATAATGTTGGAAAAAATCGGTACTCGCCCCGGTACCAAATTCTGTGAATTCGCAATCCGCTCCGGTACCGCAATCCATGTTGGTACCGCCTAGAGTTGGGATTCCGTAGTAAAAACGTCAAATCGAATTTTTACCATAAATCCGTCCTCTCAATATAAACCGATTACACCGACTCCTCTTCTGCAATAGAGTAGCTTCAACACGAGCTCTCCTCCTGAATCTCTCTCACCCTTCTCTCGTCTTCTATAAACCTAGAAGACTATATGTGTGGCTAAATTCTAGGCCTCACCACCTTCTTAGGTGTAACTACCACTATATGGGTGTGGCTAAATTCTAGCCCTCACCACCTCCATGGGTGTGACCACGTTAACACCACCTTAACACACCTTTATAGCTTACATCAAAAGCTATCCAAATTCTAGTCTAAATAGATTTTTATTAATATTTAAATCTTAACAAACTTATCTCTTTAACATTTAAATATTAATCTTAATCCAACTAGGATTCAACTACAAATATAATCAAATCCTAACAAACTCCACCTTGATTTGATTTGTAGTCTTCAATCGCTATATCGAGCTCTCCTCTGCTCCACCTTGAGCGACTGCATCTCCGATCTCGCTTTTGGACTCTCTAGATCCACCTGAAGCCGAAAAATTACATACCTTCGAGTCCAACACGCCTAACGATATCAAATTGTGATCGCCTCCTGTGATGATCGGTAATCCAGTACTCTGATGTCGATATCTCCTGAGGATCGCCAACCTTTAGCTCCGATACCAATTGTTGGAAAAATCCGATACTCGCCCCGGTACCAGATTCTCTGAATCCGCAACCTGCTCCGGTACCGAAATCCACGTTGGTACCGCCTAGAGTTGGGATTCCGCAGCGGAAACGTCAAATCGGGTTTTTACCATAAACCCGTCCTCTCAACATAAACCGATTACACCGACTCCTCTTCTGCAATAGAATAACTTCAACACAAGCCCTCCTCCTGAGTCTCTCTCATCCTTCTCTCGTCTTCTATAAACCTATCTTCAACACGAGCCCTCCTTCTGAATCTCTCTCACCCTTCTCTCCTATTCTATAGGTGTGGTTAAATTTTAGCCCTCACAACCTTCTTAATTAGGTGTAACCACCACTCTCGTCTTCTATAGGTGTGGCTAAATTCTAGCCCTCACCACATTCTTAGGTGTAACTACCACTATATGGGTGTAGCTAAATTCTAACCCCCCACCACCTTGTTACACCACTATATGGATGTGGCTAAATTCTAACCCCCCACCACCTCCATGGGTGTGACCACGTTAACACCACCTTAACGCACCTTTAAAATAATAACACATATGCTATATTTATAGCTTACATCAAAAACTATTCAAATCCTAGTCTAAATAGATTTTTATTAATATTTAAATCTTAACAAATTTATCTCTTTAAGATTTAAACATTAATCTTAATCCAACTAGGATTCAACTACAAATATAATCAAATCCTAACATATAACTAGATAAAATTTTAAAAGTAAAAATTTCAACTCCATGAAAACAAATAAATTATTTATAATTACGACCAAATAAGATTCATATAGTTATAGTTGTTTTATTCTAATTACATTAAAATGGATGGTATTTGGTGGCTTTTGCTTTTTTTCTTTTTCTTTTTTTTTTTTTTCTTTTGGGCTGGACCAAGCCAGGTGTATTGGGTCATAAAAGCCCAATTTGTACCTCGAACAAAAATTCGGGCTTCGGTTAGATTGGGCTTATGAAGCTCAATACCTTATTATTGTAACGATCCAGCCCATTAATACCAATAACCTATTAAACCTAAACTATCGATCTAAATTACACGAATTTATTTTTCATCTGATATGGGACTATTGAAGTGTTACAATTGATTGCTATGGAAACAATCCAATGTTATCTCTTTGTATATTATTAATTTGTTGGTGCCATAATTTATAATTTTTTGATTGTTTGACTTACGTACTTTAAAAACTGACATGATATTATTATGTGTAAAACATTAGCATCCACATAGCATTAAAAAATATTTTATGTAACAGTTATGTCTCAAATTAATTATCTTACGCTAAGAGTGTGTTTGGTTGGTTGTAAAATATACTAAAAATTATTTTTTAGCTTGAAAAGTTATATTTTTTTTTTATATTTATTTAGCAATATTTTTTTTCACATATGGGAGAAAAATAAAAACTCAAGCTGTATAATTTTATTTATTTATTTATTTATTTTCATCAAACCAAATAAATATAATTTATTTTTCAACAAAACAAATATTGGTAGAAATTTTTTTCTTTCTACAAATTAAACACTAAAAAACATAATATACATATATATATATATATATATATATATATATATATATATATATATATATATATATATATATATAATTATTTTTTACGATTTTAAGTACAACCAAACACTACCCAGATGAAATAGAAAAGAATTAAATTTAAAAAAAAAAGATAATTGTATATTAAAATAATATTTAATTTTTTTTAATATTTTTTTACAATGTAGCGTTATTTAGTTAAGTGTTACAACTTATAAATCCTATCCGTAATAATTATAATAGAAAATATTTTCTCTTTCCACGCACGCAGCAGCGCCCCAACCACCCCACTCGTTTTTAGTACAATAATAAATGTTTTGGGTCTCCTCACTATATGTATTTGACTATATTTACAGTGGGTATATATAAACATGGGGGATGCTAGGTGTACACCCCATAAGGAATGTATATTTTATACTTCATTTTATTCTGGAGTGGGATTTTTTTTACTGGTCACATCGAGTGACCAGTGAAATTCAACCCATCCCAGGATGGGGTGGGGTGTAAGATGTACACCCCTCATGGGGTGTATATTTATATTTACCCTATAAATATACACCTCTTTAGGGGTGTATATCTTACACCCCACCCCATTCTGGAGTGGAGGGAATTTCACTCGTCACTCAATGTGACGAGTGAAATAATATCCACCCCAGAATGGGATGGAGTGTAGGATGTACACCCCTAAAAGGGTGTACACCTAGCATCGCCGAAACTGTAGTTTGCACAACAGTTAAAATTATATGCATATTCAAATTCAGTATCTAATTCAACGCGTTTGAACTTTGAACTCAACCGCTGAAATTACAGCTGTACGTGAAATATCAATTACAGGTTAATCTTGTTCCCCACTCACCTTTAAAATAGAAAAAATATACTTTCTTATATTAAAAATAATTGCAACACTGTATATAGAGAGAGAGAGAGAGTTTGGTTACTATACTATCAATAGCGCCAAGTATTTAATGCTACTAAGCTTTCTGCCGTTAAATCTATAATTTTGATTATTTTTATTCGTTAGATTTTATATATATATATAATTGAATTTTTATATTTTTAAAAATACCAAGTTATTGATGCTCGTAAATTTTAGTCTTTGGATGAAAAAATATACGGTTAAGATAATAGTGAATCTCATAAATTTAGTGGGTTGAAAATGATCAAAGTGGTTGACTTGAATTTAGTAGGTTGAAAATGATCAAAATGGTTGATCCAATGGTGAAAAATTTGATAGCACCAAGTGTTTGATACTATTGATAGCATAGTAGCGGAACTCATATATAACTAGGCTATTATACTATAAATAGCAGGAAGTCATTGATATTATTAAATTTTTTATCCTTGGATGAAATAATGTGTTGTTAGAATGACAGTGGCCTCTAGGATTTAATAAGTGGATGGTTAAATAGTATAATCTAAGAGTTAAAAATGATTAAAAAAATTGAATATATATATATATATATATTAAATCTCTATATTTTAAAAAGTATAAAGTCGTGCTCGTAGAATTTTACCCATTAGATGAAAAGATTCCGACAAACGAATATCGCGGGCCCCACCACCGTCTCACGCGGCCGCCGTCCATCCGCACAACGAATCCCCTGCGGACAGCAAAATCCGCCGTCCACGTCGTCCAGCCGACTCATCTCAACTGTCCAAGCAGCAGCGCCATAAGAGTTTCTATGGGCGCGCGAGCTGGAAAAAATAAATAAATAAATAATAAAAGAAAAAAAAAGCGGTGGTCGCTTTTATATGGGACGAGGGAGAGTGCGGGTGAGGTGGACACGTGTCGGAATCAGGACCGTAGATCTGGAGGCGGACGTAGCCGACACGCTTGCGCTGTCTCTTTTTTGGCCAATCAAATCACGGGAGGTGTGTAGAGAGAGAGAGAGAGGCGGTGCCCCCACGACGCGGCAACT
This sequence comes from Tillandsia fasciculata, assembly GCA_029168755.2. Lineage (NCBI taxonomy): Eukaryota > Viridiplantae > Streptophyta > Magnoliopsida > Poales > Bromeliaceae > Tillandsia > Tillandsia fasciculata. The sequence goes on from CM054932.1 coordinate 1,279,741, forward strand.
CGTGATTTCGCCGTACGATCAGATCCAACGGCGGATATTGCACAGCCGTGCACATATTCGCCAAATCCAACGGCCTTGATGTTGGATCATATATCTGATTATTTATTTATTTATTTATTTATTTTGTGTGTGTGTGTGAATTATAATAATAAATATGAATAAAGTAGATAGAATTTGGATTGAGTTAGGAGAAGTATTATTAGATTCGCAGTAATTGAAACAACGAAATTAATAAAAACGAAATTCATTTCTTAATTTTCATTACAACGTCGAGTGCGAACATTTCGCTCCAGGAGCTTTCGCCTCAGCGCAAAAAAAAAAAAAAAAAAAAGAAAAAAAAAAAAAGCTAATTAATTAAATATTCACAAAAAGAAACAGGGAAAAAATCTCTGCGAGGGGAATTACAAGTTCTATCTACACATATCTATTATATATTATCTATTCGTAATTGATTTGAAGGAGAATTAATAATAATAATAATAATCCTAACGGTCGATTGATCTCCTCGATTTCGAATCTTCGATCTACCAGAAAAAAAAAAAAAAAAAACTGGAATCAAGCGAACTCGGGAGGAGGGAGGTTGAGATCGAGATCGAAGCGGGAGAAGGCGATCCTCGGCGGAGAAAGAGGGGCGGCGTCGATCACCGACGATGAATCCGAGTCGCTCTGGCTCCCGCCGCCACCGATCCCCGCCGCTGCCGCGGCAGCGGCAGCGGCAGCGGCCTTCTTCGACAGTGGGATGGGGTCGAGGAAGAAGAAGGGGGGGCGGCGCAGCGGCGTGACGGGGAAACCCCGCGGCGGAACCCTAGCGGGGCCGCCACCGCCACCGCGGAAGAGATCGAGATCTAGGGTTGGGATAGGGATCGGGATCGCCATGGGTGGGGCGGCGGAGTCGAGGGTGCTGGTGGTGGGGCTCGCGGGGGCGGGGAGGGGGAAATTGGTCTTGGCCTTGGGGCCGCGGAACTCGAGCGCGGCGGCGTCGTAGGCGCGCGCGGCGTCCTCGGCGGTGTCGAAGGTGCCGAGCCACACCCGGCTCCTCTTCGCCGGGTCCCGTATCTCCGCCGCGTACCTCCCCCACGGCCTCTTCCTCACCCCCCTGTAGTGCACTCCCCCTCCCCCTCCCCTCCGTTCTCCTTCCTCGCCGGCGCCATGTTCGTCTCTCTCTTTCTCTTTCTCTCTCTCTTAGTAATTTGGGAGAGTATGAGATGGGGAATGAGGGGGAGGTAGAGGACGAGGGTTTGTATTTATAGGGGGAAAAAGAAAAAAAGAAAAGAAAAAAAGAAAAAGGGGTAAAAGGAAGGAAAGAGCGGTGGAGGGGGGCGTAGGAATTGAAACACTCGGCGCAGTCAACGAGCGATTTGACGGTCGCCTCTCTATTTGTTGTCCATAGTAAAAGATAAGCCGCCGCTTTTGGGCCCCACCACTCCGGGGAACGGTGCAAGAAACCGCAGTGGGTCCCACTTTAGTGTTTAAGTGGACGCGCTTGTTTGGTTGGTTGCCGAGTGTCGTTTTTATTTATTTATTTATATTTATTTATATATTTATATTTATATTTATATTTATATTTATATATAAGATGAGGAGGGGATTACGTGGCACGTGTAGGAGCGAGACCACGCGGCGGGGTCGCGCGCGCGCTTTTATGTCCCCCCGATTCCCCGCTCCTCCTTTAACGGCCGTTAATAACCTTCCCCGGTGGGGCCGGTGCCGTTTCGTACGAGAATAGAGGGGGGGGGAGGAGACGGCGCTAACGGCGCGTAACGGTAGCGGCGTTTGAAAAGGGGGGGCGGGGGGGGGGGGTGCGTGTGGGCCCCGCGGAGGTGTCGGTGTCGGCATCGGCCGCCCCCCCCGCGGCGCGTACTGAGGATCAGCGGCGGTGGGGCCCGCAGTACACGTGGCGCAGTATACTTAATCTTCTGTCTCACGCACATTTTGACCGACAAGTAGTGCGCGATCCACTGGATGGACGACGCGTGTCCCACCGTGCAGTTGCGTCCAACGGTGGTATTGGGCCGTTGTGATGATCATCACGACTCGCATGATTTTTTGACGGTGTCGCGTACCAGTACGTGCGTACCACCTCAGCGGCGCCCCCACATCAAATTAACTAAAATAATATATATATATATATATATATATATATATATATATATAATATATATATATATATATATAGTTCCACACTGTTGTTATTTTAAAAATATAAGTACTTAATATTTATAAATTTTTTAATATTAAATTAATTTTTTAATTATACTATTTTACTAATTATTTACTAAATTTTAAATAATCACTATTCATTTCTAACAATACATTTCTACATTAAAAAATTAAAAACTCACATGCATCGTTACCATGATACTTTTACAAACCCAATTATATAACTTACATATTTTTAAAAGTACAAATTAATTTATACTTAAAAATTTTTTATCATTAAATTTATATTGAAATTTGTGTTATTATAAAAATAACTAAAAAGAAAAAAAAATTAAAAAATATAAATTTTAATATAAATTTAATAATAAAAAATTTATAAATATGAATGAATTTATATTTTAGAATATATATATATATATATATATATATATATATATATATATATATATATATAAACCGTGTGGTGAAGTGTGCGATTTGTAGAAATCCACGGGAAGGCCACGACAGGTGGGATGGCGACGCGTGTCCGGATTCCCAACGCGCGCCGGCATAAGATCGTGGCTAAATCCGGAGGAGTCATTATTGCGTCCGACTTTTTTTTTTTTTTTTAAGATAAATACTATACATCTAATTTTTAATGTATATCTTATATTTTACTTATTTTAGAATAGAATAAATTTTACTTATTATTTCGAAGTGATGGATAAAAAAATTTTTACCCTTAGATGGGTGGGATATAAAATCTATACTCAATTTTGAATATAAAAATAACAAAACTTTTTAAAAATTAAATATATAATTAAAATATTAAATATATTATTTTTTAATAGCCGACTATTATACCATCAACAAAATTCACCATCGCTAAATTTCAGAACTCATTATCATCCTAATCAAATGAAGGCCGAAAATACTAAATAAATTTGTGCTATCAACGGTATCAACAGTACAGTAGACTAAATAATTTCATAAGTGAATTAAATTTGAAAAGTATATTGAATTTGATCCCCTGCTCCCTTTTCGCTCCTTTTTCTCCGGCTGCTGAGATGTTTCAGTTCGTCAAGTTGTCTCTTGCCTCCTCATGAATTTTCGCTCCTTTTTCTCTGGCTGCTGAGATGTTTCAGTTCGTCAAGTTGTCTCTCGCCTGCTCATGAATTCAACAGCCGTTCGAAAGATTGACCAATTTGGGAATATCTCTGGATTTATGCGTATTTTCAACTTTTCGAAGCATTTCGTCGCTTATTAATAGGTTATTTATTATAATTTATTTTCTTAATGGGTTTAAGATATGGAGTTGAGTCATCAAAGAGTGGTATTAGTAGTCTAATAAAATTTAAATTTAAATTTTTTTATTCTAATATAATATTAAAGTTGCTTATTTTAAGAATAAGAATAAGCTCAGAAATAAGCAGAAACAAAATCAAATTTATATTTAGATAAAAATTAAATTATTTTTAAAAATAAAAAAATAAAGTGAAAATAAAAATAATTATAATTTTAAAATAATAATATTTTATCTAATTAATTAATATAAAAATATTAATTAAATAATAATTTAACTTATTTAATTAACTATTGCTAGATAACCTTAAATATTAATTGATAAATTAATTAACAATAATAAGTATTATTATATAATTAATTATAAATAATTTAATAAATAAATAAATAAATTAATTAGTTATCTAATAGTTAGATAATTAGTCAATTAAATAATTATATTAGTTAAAAAATTATATAATAATTAAAATTATATTTATTTTAATTAAGCTTATTCTCAAGTGGGAACAAGCTAGTTCCAATAAAAAGACTGAAACATTAGTTCTAACTTTATACCAGCTTATTCTAAAGAGACGAAAACTACTCTTTCCATCCATATTCAAATGCGTTTGGAGAACAAGACCTTATTCTAAGTCTTGTTCCCGAACCAAACCCTGCCTAATTTCTTAATTTGATTCAGATATAAGTTAGAACTGTTTATTTCAAGAATAGGTATAAAATCAGGAACAAGCAAGAATAAAACTAATTTTAAGTTTGAATAAAAATTAAATTATTTTCAAAGAAAAGAAAAATAAATATCTAAATTAGTATATATATACTTGTTTATTTCAAGGATAGATATAAGATCAGGAACAAGCAGGGATAAGATCAATTTTACATTTAGATGAAAATTGAATTATTTTCGAAAATAAAAAAAATAGTATTTGGATAGTTAAATTGGTATAGTTAAAATAAAAATAATCACAATTTTAAAATAATAATATTTTATCTAATTAATTAATATAAAAATATTATTTAATTTATTTAATTAACTATGGCTAGACAACCCTTAATATTAATTGATTAATTAATTAATGATAATGAGTATTATTAATAAATAATTTAACTAATTACAAATAATTTAATAAATTAATTAGTTAATTATCTAATAATTAAATAATTAGTTAATTAAATAATTATATTAGTCAAAATATTAAATTAATTAAAGAGTTATACAACAATTAAAATTATATTAATTTTAATTAAATTTATTCTCAAGTGAAAATAAACTAGTTCCAATTAAAAAGTTAGAACAATAATTCCAGCTTATTTCAGAAAAACAAAAAATACTGTTTTTATTCATAACCAAATGTATTTGATGAACAAGATTGAAATAAGATCTTATTCTAGATCTTATTTTTCCAACAGCTTAAATTTAAGAGACTCATGCTCAACCCAAAAGCTACATAACTAGTGTTACCTCGTATATTATATACGAGTCAGGATTTCGATATATACAAGGACATATGTACATCTCTAAATCAGATATACATCTTAGGCTCTTTTTTTACTTACCATTTTTTTCACTAAAAAAAAATTTAAATAGTTAATTCTAAAATAAAAGGATAGTATAATTTACATATAGCATTTTCCAATTAAAAAGTATCACAACAAATAACACTAATAAGAAGAAATTATTGCTTGCGCAGAATGTATTTGTGAGATCTATTTCTCACCAATCAAACAAAAACTAATCTATATGTGACGCCCACCAAATTTGAATTAGTTCTATATATAAATAATATAATATGACTAAATTTTTTAATTCGACTATAGCCAAGAGGTTAAAAAAATTAAGCGTGCTAAAACTAAAATAACTCTAGAATGGATGACTCCTTGAGAAGTTGAGGCGTCGCCGTTGGTATCAGAGCCAATCACCAAGCAAAAATATGAGATAAATATCGGCTGAGTCAAAATTATATAGCGGGTAGCGCGACTCCCCGGCTAATGACTGTTATGGATGGAGTACAGCTCCCACAAGATCGACTAAGACTAGCAAGACGATTTCACATCGTCTGGTGCTTGTGAGTGTTTTTGAACCTGACGTGGACGTCAGGACTTAAAAGGAGAAACAATATGACACTCCTGAAATTTGAATTAGTTCTATATATAAATAATATAATAGAACTAAATCTCTAAATCCGGCTATAGTATTTTGAATGGTAGTGAGGCACAAAAAATTAAGCAGGTTAAGCGTGTTAGAGCCCCTGAAAAGTTGGAATTGGATATTGATTTTAAGGCATTAATTGTTCGAAAAAATTGATGTAGTACAGAAGACAGGGTGGAGGTAAATTCTTAATGGAGTATTGGGCCAACTTTGAGACCTGAGTCTGCTTACTTTGTTCCCCATTCATTCTTCAACAACAAAACCTACCAACCTTAATTTTTTTCGACTTTATTCCGTGTCTAAAATATCTTCTCCCCATATAAAAAATTTAGAAATTTCGATCACTTTGATGCTTTTGAACGAGTTTAAAAAAGATTTAAAATATGCTATTTAAAAATCCTAATGGAAGGGTCTATTTGAGACAAAACTAGAGTGCAGGACTGATATTATCTAAATTTCTAATATAAGGGAGTTATTTGAGATAGGGGATAAAGTGCAAAGGAGTTTGTTTAAAATTAAGCCTTATTTTTGGGATGAGCAATTTTGTTTAGTGGCCTTGCAACTTGACAAACAGATACTTAGATCAAGGAATAGAATATGCTAAGTAAACAAAAAATTATCTACCAGAAAAACCTCATCATAATTTGCAAATTGTTGACCCTAAACAGCCACAATTGATACTTATGCAGGAGCATTATTCTGCTATAAAAACAAAGAATACAATGTTTAGAATACATGCCAGAATTTTGCCCTAAAAACTGCAGGCTCATTATGAAACCCGAAGAATTTGGGCAGGGAATGCTATGTTTATCCTAATTAAATGAAGCATGAGAATACTTTGATATGCATTGTAAATTCGAATATAACGGCATCGAATGTAAAACATGTACCTTGTAGGCACCTCAAGTTTTCTCTTATGAAAAGTCAGAAGCCCAGATTAGAGATCCTCTGAAGGAACATTAATGACTCACTACAGCGCCAATGCTCAGAGACTACAAGATAAAAAATAAGAACTATGTAGCACAAAAACTTTAAACAAAATTTGCAGCTTACCATGAAAGAAGCTTTGTCAATACAAAGGCACTGTCCAATCAAGTCCACTGAGTTTATAGATTAAATCCAACAGTAGGTAATAGGTATTCATACAAGCTCAAGATTTACCATACTTTTGCACATAACCCTGCACACACAAAACATTAATAGATTATCAATCTGAGTTTAGATTTATCTTCTGCAATAATCACAACTCAAATCCTCACCTCCACGAGCTTCGAAAGCTTCGGCTTTGACGACGATATATAGTTGTTGACGGCCTCTGTATTAGTCGGGGCTTGATGAGGTTGCATTGCATTGAGGACCTTCTCAACTGCTTTTTTAACTATCATTTTATGAGAATCTTTAGTTAAGCGACCCTCTCGCCAGTAGGGTTTTACCAATTCCTTAACACAATCCACCAAGGCAGAGCGGAATACTTTCGAAGCCTTTGATTCTTTGTCACTTTTAGCCTTCTCAACTTGTTTACTGTCACAATTCACCTCTTTGGAATTTGCACCTTCATTTATATGAGAAACCTTTTCCTTACGATCTTTAGGGTTAGATACATGCCCTCCGCCCTGCTTCGATGTACTCTTGTTTTCTACAATCTCTTCATTGGGCGGCGGAAGAGCATTTGTAGCTCTCTGAGCATTAGATCCATGATTAGAGTTTCCACTTAAATCAGTACTTGCTTTCTGGGCATTAAATCCATGACCAGGGTTTCCACTTAAATCAGTAGTTGCTTTCTGGGCATTAGATCCATGAGTAGGGTTTCCACTCAGACCAGTATTATCACTTATATTTCCACCTTTGGGTGGATCGAGGCTATCAACAAATGGATCATATTGGCTATGAGGGGTTGGTTTGCCGAGATGTAGACTACAAAAAGAAGATCGGAAAGGTACAGAATTCTGCCAAGCATTTCCCCGAATTTCTGCTCTCTTCTCCCTGAGGATATTTTGATGTGCGCTGCTCTCCACTTCAGATCTCGAGAAGAACGGCGAAGAACTTCTTGGAAGTGAGGCAGACCAAGAATCATACTTTCCTCCGCCATCGATATGTTCCAAACTTGACGGTGTAGATCCACGAGTAGATGAAGGGGAACCCGTTAGAGGGTTAAGAGAGTACTCAATAGTTGGGTTTAATAACTTTGAAGAACTATGAGAGTCATATATTGAATAATGGCCTTGCTGATTGCTAAAACCGAGGGGCTCTTTCCCCCAGCCATAAGCATAAGGATTGCTGTAGCTAAGATAAGTTCTTTTGAGGCCAAAAGGCTGTTGATAATCTTCCCAGATCATTTGAGTGTGACCCAACTCTTTCCTTAGAAATGTAGATGCTCTATTGCTTCGTGAATCATCTTGTCGGATAACTCCCTCTTCAACAGTCTTCGACGGATGTATATGGTGCTGACCACCGAGATGTGGTAATGTATGGTTTTCTCCACCATATGCAAGGACGAGGGCCCTTTGATGATCTATTTCTGATGAGGTTTCAGCATTTAATGAGTCTCGAGGCCCAAAAGATGCGGGCAATTTTGGTCTTTCTTCTTCTTCGGCAGAACCTGTGGGCACTTTCGATCTTTCTGCTCCTTCGGCGGAACCAGCGGACAATTTCGATCTTTCTGCTTGTGCAGAGTCCAGAGACACACCATGTAGCAGTAAACATTTTTATTCTTTTCAAAGTATCGGCTAAAATAAATTGCAGAAAACCTTCTTGAAACTATCGCAACTTGAGCTCCACCCCGTGAAAAATAATAACCTATATTTAACCCCCTCAATGTTTAGGTTGTTAATACTTAACGCCCTTCCATCACGTTTTTTGTGTAGGAACCGTTGGAAAGTATTTCATAGAATGGAATAAAGTGCTAACAGTATAAACATTAAGGGGCTTAAACATATGGTTTTACTTTTCAGAGCATGGGGCAAAGTGCAAATCGTGATCTTTTAAGGGGGTTCTCTGTGTTTTAGTGCGCTACGTTTTCTTTCACAGAAAGCTCCTTAGAGGGAACTAAAATACCTGTATGACCAGCAAAGCCATCCTTCTTATATGGCCCTCCTACATCTTTCGGTGACTGGCTATCAGTGATAACCAGCTCTTTCTGGTGACGAAATGTGCATGAATTCCCCTTTATACACCAGCCTCTAGCGAAGAAATCACATATGACTGCTGGCTTTTTTGTTGAATTCTCAAGTGGGGTGCCAGGAGAAGAGCTCCTTTGCCTTCTTCGTGGAGAGTTGAGACTGCAAAAAAGATTCGAAAGTTAAAAGTAGCTGGTAAAAAGCAGAAAAAAAGAAAGAATTTTTTACACAATTGATGCCAGACAAACAGGTTTAAAATTTCATTACATAGCAGTCGATTTTATACCTTGAGACACTAAAATTTTCGAAAGAATGCAAGTCAGCATTTGTATGCAGAATTGGTACTTTTTGCTCCTCAATATGACCGTGTTTTGGATTCTCAATGTGAGTTTTGAACGCATTCCCCCCAGACTCAGGACCACTCAGACCACGCGAGCCTATACGGGACCTATAACTATCATGAGCATCATCGATGTACCTTTTTGTATCTCTTAAAGCTTCAGTAGGGACTTCATTTCCTAAAATAAATTTGATATCTCTGTTAGCCAAATTAATTATCGAAAACATTATATCTTCAAGAAAAAAAAGAGGAGGGTCGGGTGGGCCTGGCTTCTAGATCAGCGCCTTTACCCCAAGAAGCTATTAGGCAAAGAAGAGGTCCGCAGCTTTTGCTATGGTGAGGAGCAGATATGAGCTTCTGGGAAGCTCTAACCATAAGCTTCTACCCCTGCTGCACCAAAAAGCTATTTGGGGTTTTTGGTCAAAACCTGCTGGTGCTTTCTTCAAAAAACAATGCTTAAGCAGCATTTCTACAAAAGCTCCAGACAGGCTCCAGAGCTGCAGGCTTGACTATACAATTACGATCATTTAGGGTCAGATGTATCCTTACTTCTTGCTGCTTGCATCTCCACTAAAGGATCACAGGCGGTAATGTTTCTGCCATTATCGTCCATCAATTGGATAACTGATGCTGGATTGGCGCCAGATCTCTCATGAATGGACGAATTTAGCTTCAGCTCCTCAGGACGACCTCCAGACTCTACCCTTGTCCTACTAGGATCTACATGAAAAATATAGCGTTTTAAAATGAGCCACAATTGCCCACCACTAGACTTGTATCAAGTAAAACATTAATCATAAAATAAAATTTTCAAGTTAAATTATCTATGGCCCATTTATTCATTATACATATGGTTTTATTGGTTAACTCCCTTCTATGGAGACGATAGTCAAGTAGAAAAATTCAAAGAGTAAGCTATAACTAAGATCAAATGGAGATGTAGAATAGGCTCTTACAAATGCAGCTGTCAAACAGAACTAAAAAGAGATAGTTCACCTCGCCAGTAACAATATCCAGTCAGCCTATAGTTAGGTTAGAGTCAAATCAGCCCAAAGGGTTTTGTCGGCTTCTAGTTTTGCTTTGTTTGGGCATAGATTGCACCACTGGTACCCAAAGTTCTAGTTAAGTTTCACTTGCGTCCTCGAACTTTCATGTTGCACATCCTACACACTAAACATTTAAAGTTCTTTCACTTTAGTCCTCGTCCTCATCTTATATTCAGTCCGAACCATCTGTATCTTCATACTCCTATTGCATGAAAAATTGTGATTGGAGAAAGATTCTTCATTTCTAGTTTCCAAGCCTGATTTGGAATTTATAGAAGCCCAATTTATCCTCGTTCTAAAATGCTTCTAGAACAACGATAGCAACCCCTAGAGATGGTGGTGGTGACTAGCTAGGGATCATCGAAGCAGATTTTAGTGTAATGGTGAAATATGAATTTCAGGGAATGAGAAAAGTATAACGGGCTAAAGGTTTCGAGAACAGCTCCAAAGAGGTTCTCGCTATAGTCCATTTAATCTATATCGTCGGAATTCCCAATACAGCACAAGCACACCTACATTTTTGGGGGTGCAGGAATGGTTTGGTTTGGCAGAGGGCGATTAAAAAATTTGGACTCACTTGATGTGCGTTCTCTTCCACACTTTTAGTCCACCTATCCCCCTTATGTTACCATTTCAGGTCGCTTCCAATATTTGATGCTAAAATGTTAAATTCCTTAACATTTCGCCTTGTATGCATACCAAACATCGTTGATGAGAGGTAACAAGTTAAGGAGGTTTCTATTCTACACCCTTTAGCTTAATTATAGCGCGCTCTTAGGTGCCTAAGTGTCTCAATATCTTGCAAAAGGAAAATTTAAGGTCCATATTGGTAGTTCCTTCGCAGTGATGAGTTGAACTGGATATAAAAGTTTAAATAAGAACAGAAACTATATATCACTATCCTCGATAGTTCCTTCTCATCACCACCCTATTCTAATGGAGAGACTAAGAGAGTGAAGAAGAGAAAAGCGGAGAGGAAACTATTTTACCCTATTTGGCTTGAAATTTAGGTAAAAGACGAGAGAAAAACAAGAGGAAAGAAAATGAATTTTGCTCCCACATATCGCTTCACTCACTTCGTTCCTGCAAGACAGTACTCAACAACTATTTACCATCGACAGAGTAGCTCAATTGGGCTCTATTTCCGTGCTCGTAAGCAGCTACGACGTTGACTGATGCTACGAGGAAAGTAAGCGATTATAATTAACTTTCAGACTTATCAGTCTTTCTACGTTTATCCGCCCCTTTACATTGTCAATCAGTTTGATATCGCACTATGCTCGAAGATCCAAGCAGACTTTCGAATGCCGCATTTTAGAGGAACCTTTAAAACCCCTTTGATTTCCTTACGAGCATTATTTACTTCATTACTTTGAGTTCGAACAATCTTAAAAGGAACACATATTCGCCATCAAATTTTTCTCAATTCTTTGTAGGTTTTTTTAACCTAATTTACAGCAAACGTAATAAGAATAATATTATATTGGTTCAACAACAAATTGACCTATTTGAATTTTCTCATGTGTTTCTATTCTAAACCTACTTTAATTCTCTTCTTTTCCTCTACTGTTCATAAGCAACTCAAAAATATATAAATTACAACAAACAATAGCAAAACATATCACCAAATCAAAATGCAATGATTCATATGATGAAAATAACAAAAATAAATAAATAAAAATGGAAGAGAAAAGGAGAGGAACGAACCATCAACATCTACAGAGTAGGGCATGTCTCCGTCCCCATCCTCCTCCTCTTCCTCCTCCTCCTCCATCTCCATCTCTTCTTCTTCTTCTTCTTCTTCTTCTTCTTCTTCTTCTTCTTCTTCTTCCTCTTCCTCCTCCACCTCGTCCTCTTCTTCTTCGTCCTCCGCGGGCGAACCGGGCTCCGATTCGGCGCTCCTCGCCATCTCCGCTACGATGGCGATGGCGATGGGAGGAGAACGAAGAGATGCGATGCGAGGGAGCGATCGATCGATCGATCGATCGATCGAAGAAGCGAGTGTTGGTGGAGAGAGAGCGACGCCTTTTCGATCGCCACCGATTTGTTTCCAGGTTTGAGCCCTAGTTCGTTTGTCTCATTTATTATTATTTTTTTTTTTATAAATTTTTTTAAAAAAATTAGTTTTTAAATATATTTTTCGAAAGTTTTAATTTTTGATTAAATGTGCTCAATAAAAATAAAAAAAAAAATGAACCAAATAAGCTTCGAAAATGCTCATATTAATAAAATAAAATAAAATAAAATACTATCCACTTCATTCAATTAATAATAATATTTTTTTAAATAAAAAAAATAATAATAAGAACTTCCGAAAAGTCTTATCCAAGAACGATCACACCCATCCATTTGACTCCCGGTCTTCTCCCACTGCTTTCCCCTCCAAACTGTCCGATTGGCGGGTCTTGAAAGGTCATGCCCGATTGGCGGGTCTGTTAGCGCGCCCGAACTGTCCAAACTGGCGGGCTCGGGGCGTGACACCGGCGAGCTTGACGTCGCCGAGGTGGCCGTGATGTCGCCGAGGTGGCCGGCGAACATGACGGAGACGAGCGTGATTGCGTAGTACGACATGTTCGTCGCGATCATCGGGACCACGAACATCGCCTGCTCCCTCGTCTCCTCCACTTGATCATCATCCACACCACTTGATCCCCTGAGCACCATGCACAAACACCCCCTCCTCCTCCTCTTCCACCATCTTTCTCTACTACTACTACTACTACTACTACTACTCTCCTCCAACAACACACTTGTAGACATAATAACACACTACTTCTCTGTAGAGAGAGAGAGAGAGAGAGAGAGAGAGAGAGAGAGAGTGGAGTATAAAGGAGTAGTGAAGGAGTTTGGTTGCAAAAGGAAGGATTATAATCCTTGAATATATAGAAATATATAAAAATGATATGGATTAGGACTTGTGAACTATAGCCGTCACTAAAAGCTGTTTCTAGTAAAGAAGGTCCGCTTGTTGTAGAAAAATATAAATTATTAGTTATTTTGCTTTCTCTTTCTAATTCTTTTATATATATATATATATATATATATATATATATATATATATATATATATATATATGTATGAGTAGAACTTATATATTTTTAAAAGCACAAATTTAATCATGCTTATAAAATTTTTTTCATTAAATTTGTATTAAGATTTGTGCAATTATACTTTTTTTTTCTCACTCTTTAGTTGACTTTATAATTGTACAAATCACAATACAAATTTAATAATAAAAAATTTACAAATATAATTTAACTTGTGCTTTTAAAAATATACAAGCTCTACTCTCTCTCCCTCTCTCTCTCTCTCTCTCAATATATATATATATATATATAAACATAAAATTAATCATGTGCCATGCATACGTAAGTACTAAGTAATTATTTGTATTAGGACTATTTTTTGACTGTGTCATATATCTTATTAGGATTTGTGTCTGCTTTTCATACTTCCATTCTTTGGAGAGGTCTTTCGCATCTTATCTGAAATAATTTGTGAACTGTTTCATCAAAAGATTAAGTTATTAAAAAAATATATATAATAAAATATCCATGATTTTTCTTCTTTAAGCATAGTACACACAAAATGTTCGGCTAAATATAACTATAATATCTGTCTGAAATTTTAAATTCGAAGTCTAATTATCTTATATTTCTAGTTAATTTTTTTTAAAAAAAATATATGCAAAACGAATAGTACGTTATCTTCTCTGTTTCAAAATAACAATAATAATAAAAATATATGACCAAAAAATTTAAAAAAAAAGTGTAAACAAGGAGAAGCATTGGGTGTATACTACACTACTTAATTAGTTTTTACAGAGGAGTGAAGCCGTGCAGTAATTGGTGTCTTTCCAAAGTTGGCAGTCTCAGTGGTGATCAAGCTATCTACAACATCCAATCCAAAATAATGTAATACATTTTTTTATTAAAAGCAATTCATTAATTTTTATTTTTTTATTTATTTTTATTTTTATTTTTTTATCATGTGAGATAGAAATTTTTTGATTATTTTTTGATTTGAAATGATCTCTCCCTCCTTTCTGAAAAAATAAAAGAAGAAAAATATTGCTGTGGTTGAAAATTTGATTTGATTTGATTTGATTTGATTTGCGTAGGTTAAGCAACTAATTAATGAGAGTGGTGGGAACGCTTATTATTATAAGGAATCTTGACCATTTTAACAAGCCGCCAAATTATTTCTATCCACTGATTAGTAGTGACAAAAATTAATTAATCAAATTATTTCCATCCACTTATTTGATTTTTTTTTTAAAATGAATTTTACTAGCTTCTTCTAGGCTACAAGATTTAAAACTTAATACAATAAAATTACATGGAGAGTTTTTTTGTATAACTACTATTTTGTATTAAAAAAAAAACAAACTATTTTGTATATACTAAAAGTAGTTTTTTTTTTTTTTTCATCTTTCTATATTTTTCAATGAGTTCATTACAATACATTATAATACGAATAATATATATATTCATTATACTTTTTCACTGTATCAATATCAATTATGTTCTATTCATAAACTTCATATTCTGGGAACTTAGTTTACAATTTAAAAAAAAGAGGATTTTACAAAGTAACTAAAAGGAAAGGAAAAGTCCTTAGACACACTCAATAGCAAAGAACTTAGGAAAACAAAATAGAAACCAATAATAACTACTTGGGCCTAAACTTGTTAAGTAATAACAAAACAATATATTACGAGAGGCTATATTACATACTCAATTTGTTACCTGCTCAATTCCGAACATACTGAATAAAAAAAGATCTTGTCAAGATATTTACAAAAAAAACCAAGCACAAACACAAAGAAGAAATAAAATGAATCATCAAAACCAAATCGAAAGCCTTCTAGCTAATCTAGTTATGTTACATATGTACTTCATAGCTACATTGACATGCAAAGGGTTAGGGCATGTTAGGTTATTCCGTTCTCGGTTCCGGCGAATTCATGACTTCGTGTAACTGGTCATCGCACTGGGAAAGGGCGAAGAAGTCGAGTTCCCCCTCTGTACACGAAGTAGGGGAGATTCTAAGAAGAAAATTACTCACATAACCAAACAACGGTGGCGACTTACCTCTCCCACTCCATCATAAACAAACACGCCCTTACTGAACAACCAAAAAGGGAAGGGGGGGGTCTGGAAATAAACTATACATTTCTTAAATATGCAGTGAAGGGTGGCAGTTGTTCGTCTTTAATAACCATGTTTGTTAGTTCTTTTTGGAGGGGTTTCGAGTTTTCTATTTTCTAATCAACTTCAGCCTTCTGTTTCTTCTTCTTCTTCTTCTTCTTCTTTTTCTTCTTGTAGTTCTGTAGCATTTCAATCCTCTCTAAATAAGGAGCAGAGAGTAGCCACTTACTGAAGTCGAGCTCCCCCATATTCATGTATCGAGCAATTCGACTAAACTCTCTTCTTTTATGATGGGCTAGCGAAGGTTCTCCTCCTCTCAATTTTACATGTTTCCTTTCATGGCTTCTATCTGCTGCCTTGGTAGGAAAAGAATTGTTGGTATCATCTTCATGGGTACTAATTCCACCATGATTTCCTCCCATTTTCATGTTAACGACGTCTTCGTTGCGATGGGCATACACTATGCCTGTTAAGAGGCATCAAATTTTGCTGGTGAGCTTCATCATTTTAAAATAATTTGACTCCACTGAGAAAAATGCCATGTTAAATTAGTTGGGGGTCACGTAAATCAGTCGACATATATGGTTGACAAAGTGCCCAAGTGTACAAGAAGAGATCTTGACGACTGCGAAGTTGACCTACAATAACTTGGTCCCTGCTTAACTAAATTAAATAGCAGGATCAAAGAAATAATTTCAAACAAATTCCCTCCGGAGACGGACATGTTTTAAAGGAATCTTACCCAAATCATCCAGCGTAGCCTCGTTTTCAGCATGAGTTGCTTCCCCATAAGACTTTGAGTTTGATACCTTAGTGGCTTCGTTAGTAGTAGATTTAACATCAATTTTCTGGCTAACTGGCACTTTATCTGTTCCACTATTCTTCCCTTGCTCCTCATGCATTTCAATGATCTCACTTGTAAAAAGCTTGTCAGACAAGTCTCGGAACAGATTGCAAATTCCAAATAACTCTCCTTGAAACTTCTTGCAGTCCTGTAGAGTAGCACATGAATCCAATTTGTATTCAACTTATATAAAAAAAGTAGGAAGATGATTGAGATGGAATTTTGATGTGTTCTCAGACAAATTTGATGCAATCTTATTCTAAGAAGCAATATGCATGTAGATGAAACCTAAGCTAGTGCAATTTTAGTGCATAGTTCATGAATACTACTACCAAAGGCATCCGCAGACTAACTAATGTAAAGTGTGATCTAAATCTGGAACTGGAAGCATATTTGCAGCTTAACCTGTGCAGGTAATTTCGGCTTAGTCTAATCAATTGAAAATATATGGAATGAACATGACGTAAACAACTTCACTATCAAGGTAACCAAGAACAGAAATAAAAGGAAAACATTAAACTAAATGAAGTCTACATTACAATGACTTAAAAATTACCTGAACACCTTCAAAGTAACGCTTTTCCACTTTCCCCGAAACAGCGATGTTGGAAAGCTGCTGTTTATACACTTGCCGTGAATAAACAAGTTCTTCAAACGAACCAGCAGCAAGTAAACGAAACACTACAACGTGCCGTTTCTGTCCATAGCGAAACGATCTGTCTTGAGCTTGCAAATCTTGTGCTGGATTCCAACTTGGATCGAATATCACGACACGGTTAGCGCTCACAAGATTCACGCCTAGATTACCTGCCCGAGTTGATATTAGGAAAACCTGTGTTTAAAATGGAGCTTAGAACAGAAAAAAGGGTAATATGCATAACAAGTGCAGCATTTCATTTGAGGAGTACCTGTTTACTTGGACTTCTGTTGAACTCGTCAACAAGTGACTGGCGTGCATTCATTGGAGTTGAACCGTCGAATCGGGAAAAGCAATAGCCTTTCCGTATTAGAAACTTCTCCAGTATGTCAAGCATCCTGCAAAAAGTTTCAGTTTGAGCTATATCATAAAAGAAATGAAAGTTAAATGGTTATAGCTGCAAATTATAAAATGCAATATAGATACCAGAGAATAAATCCAAGCTACTATTACATACATATACCTGCATCTATGCATAGGACATACAGCGAACCCCATCTATACATTGATAATCTTTAATATATTTAGGGGTGATGACTTGGCCAAATTTCAATACGACCAACAATTCATAGTCAAACTAGTACTAACACTTAGCTTCTTGTATGTGTTTGATTCTCTCCCCATTTACCCCTTAGCTTCTTGCATGTGTTTGATTCTCTCCCCAGTTAGCCCTTCTATTAACCAAAAAAAAAGAAGAAGAAGCATAAATCAATGCTCATCTTCAAAATGCTTTATCTTTCAACTGCTTCAACAAAGGCAATTACTTCTGTCCCTAGATATTAACAATTCTTGGCTCCATAAAATGAAAAGAACAGTTTAACAACAATTCAATCTAACTTAAGTGGCTATAATTTTGCTAGCAAGAGCAGGACAATACAGAAAGACATAGTTTTCCAAGCAAAAGTTTTATTTTCCAATAAAATTAATAAAGGATTCAGACGATTCAAACAATTCGACAAAGGAATACCACCTGACAGAGTAGCTGAAGAGAAGAATCTTGTCACCACGCGAAGTCCATGACGCCAATAGCTTTTCCAATGCTCGCATTTTCCCACAATGTTCTGCATCACTAAGGCCCATGAAACTTTCACTTTTAGCACCACCGCCAACCAAGTCAACATCATCACCAAAGACAGCAGCTGCTAGTTCAGAATCCTTCTTTTGTTTATCAATTTCATCCTTAGTGTTAGGCTTTATCAGCTCCAGGTGATTGCTAATCTGTTCAAAAAGCACATCTCAATTTCTAAAATAAGAGAGTTAGCATTTGCCGGGGGAAACAAAATATGAAAGGTTTTTTTCCCTGCATGTATGCCACTGCAAGCTGCAAAAATGTGTAAATACCACTGCAGATCTGGCATAAGAGAGGTTTTCAAAGAAATAGAGGTGCTGTGGAGACACCAACCAACTTTCAAGGTATTTACAGAATTTTTCTTTTTTCAAGGGTCTAAGCCGTTACCTGCTGAAGCTTGACTAGGCAAGGAAGAACGAGGCAGAAAGGGCACAAAGCACAACCATCGGGGTTGTCCTTATGGAGATAAGACCAAATAATACCCTTAGGCTCAATTTTTTTACAGCACTCCACCTGAGTTAGAGGACTTCCACAGCTACAAGGAAGATCTTTATTTACAAGGCACTGTATATCAGGTTGTTGCAATAATCTCCTGTAAACACGCTTTTGTAGGTCACTCATTTTGCAGAAAACAACGTTATCTTCTTTTCCGAGCATTAGATGCCCTATGGTCTCCTCCTTTGTCCTTCTTAATAAATATTTTCTTAGAACTGCAACAAGGTGCTTCTTCCGCTCATCAGCAATTTGAATAAATCTTTCAGGGGCGCTGAACCTCTGACCTTGCTTTAATGGCTCATCATAGAATGCTCGAAAATGTTCTCTATCTCCCAAAGACCCAGGTGCAACCCAGTCAAACAGATTAAATAATTCTAATATCTTGTTCTGCATTATGGTCCCTGTGAGGCCATACCTTTTACGTGTTCTTATTCCTAAGCATGCTCTGTAGAGTTTAGATTTTTCATTCTTTAAACGGTGGGCTTCATCAACAATCACGATTTCCCATGAAATCTCAGATAAAATTTTGTCATGAATCCTGAAAGTGTCAAAACTAGTTACGAGTATCTCCACGCCTTGTGCTTCAATTTTATCTAGTATTAATTCCCGATTTGGTCCGTGATAAATAGCGACTGCGAAATCCCCCCATTCAGAAAACTCATTTTCCCAGTTGCGAATTACAGTAGTGGGGCAGAGGATGAGTACTGGACCTTTATTAATACGATGGCCTTTCTTGTCTTTCAAATGGTCTCCTTGTTCTGGGTCTTTTCCCATCACAGCAGCCAAAAAGGCAATTGTTTGGATCGTCTTTCCCAAACCCCTAATTCGGAAAATGAAGTGAACAAACTGATATTTACATGATAAAGATATGTATATATCTATAAGAATGAACTATGAAGAAACGAAGAGAAAAAATACATAAAATAGTGGGGGAATAGCAGATTTCTCAATATCTCTTTTAGTGTTTTTGGGATCCCACAGAAGGCTTGACAGTTTAATTGGAAGTAGTGATATAACAAAATATCCTCGTCGTCCTTAACTTGTTCGATTTGCAACTAATTCCGAATGAGATTATTTAGCCATTGTATATTTTTCTACAAGTATCACGTATCTTTTGCAAAACATTCCATTTGGACATGGGTCCTTGTCTATCCATCATTTCTACCACTAAAAGTTTTATCATTTAGGTATCAAATCAGGTCATAGAATTATAAAAATATTGCACAAGAAAAAATCATTAAATGTAAAAGGAGTAAAATGAAGAGTACAAAGATATAAAACATCTTTCTCGAGGCTTACATGTCATCTCCAAGTACGCCACCATGGTTGTTCTTGTACAAATTATACAAGAACCTCACACCATCTCTTTGATGTTCAAGGAGCCTACAATTGATTGATGCAGGAACCTACCAAAAAAAAAAAAAGCCTAACTAGAATAAATAATAATTTTAATAAAACCATTGAATCAAAAAACACACCCTAATACTTAAAAAATGTTATAGTTAATGATACTAGAAAAAATAGAACCACATCATGGAATTTTTACTAGCGCATGATTTAGTCCAGAAAAGTCCAATTCGGAACATCTACAATATAAAAGGCATATTGTATCAAGAATAAGATTCAGAAGTCAACTATCGAACCAGGGATTCCATCAATAACAAATAAAGATGCCAAGAAGCAAAATTGAACTTAAAACTACCAGAGGAAAGGAAAAATAATAATAATAATGAAATCCTTATTTTTCTGCAAAGATCTGATATCAGAATCTATCAAGACATGCCGCAAATTCGTAATAAGTTCCCGAATTAGTTAACATTGTCCTTCAAACAGAAGCAGAACTTAATATCCAAAAAGTAATTGAACTAGCAACAACATAAAGAAACAGTTTGCAAGAAAAGGATTAGTTCATGAATGTAGGTCCAGGAATCACAATGAAGCACAATTCTTGAATAAAAAAAAAAAAAAAAATTTCTTGTTAGACAGGATAATTAACAACTAAACCCTAAATTTCCCGCATTTGTTGGCAATTTCGTTGTATCGTAACCGGAAAAAAGGGAAAATGAAGAAGAAGAAGAACCTGCACAATCGGATCCTCGCGGGGGGACGAGAGGACCAAGGGCTCGTAAGGCCCCCGGGCCTCAAAAGCGAAAGGCTGGGAAAGAACGGGCTCCCGATTAGGGCGAGATAGGGCGCCGTCGCCTCCACCATCGTCTTCATCTTCGTCGTCCTCGGCGTCGTCTTTGTCGCCTTCTACTTCCTCTCGTCGTCGCGGGGGCGGAGGAAGCAGAGGTGGAGCGTAGGAGGAGGAGGAGGAGGAGGAGGAGGAGGGGAGGTGGAGGCGTTGGAGCTGCTGAGATAGGGAGGATTTAGGGGGTTTCCTCAGAGGAGGAAGGGATTCGAAGAGCGAGAAAGAAGAAGCGGCGGAGGCGGAGGCGGAGGCGTAGGAGGTGGTGGAGGTGGCGGAGGAGGAGCGGAGTAGGGTTTCTTTGAGGCGGTTTAGGGACATTTTGAGAGAGAGAAAGAGAGAGAGAGAGGCGGTTTTCGACCGTTTGACTTTTGCTGGAGATGGTGTTATATAGTCGGTATTTTTTTAAAAAAAATATCATAAATATTTGGTGGAAGCAATGTCACATACATGCGTACCAATATATAATAATATTAAATTTTATTAAAAAAATTTATTTAACAATTTTTTTAAAAAAAAAAAAAAATTAAGTTGTGTCAATTTAAGATGCTGTATTATGCCGATAACGCACGATAAATACGAACCATTCTTAGTTGGGGAGGAATATTATATTTCCGAAATATTGATAATTACTCTACTGACCCAACAATATTTATTCGGATTACTCGACTTCCTAGTTACTAGAGGAGCTTTTGGCAAAGACTAGCTTTAATTAAAACTAGGAAACTTTTTTAAAATTGTTTTCCATTAATGATTTGAATTGATTTTGAAAACTTAGACAATTTTAGGATAGAGACTTTACTACATTGATTAAGATTATCCTTTCTAAAATTATCTTAATGGTTTCTTTTTTAACAAGAGGAAATGGATTGCATCAAACAGCTTGAAAATTTGAGCTCCAATGCATAACAATTTTAAAAATCACCCACACTCATACTCCCACACAAAACTCAGTAGAGATCGAAATCACTTTGGAGCACATTAAGCCCAAAATTCAACACAGGTTACATATTAGCTTCACTGAAGGATATATAAAATAGAAAAGGGGTATAATTTACACATTGGATTCACTTTTATGCAGCTCTCTACATTATCCTTCTAGTAAGATTGAACCAACAAAATGTCACCTAAATATTTTAGTGTAAAAGTGAAAGAGCAAGAGGCGGCTTCAGGAACCTTTTAACTTAACTTTCGTCGCAGAAATTTACTTATCTGCGTCATTCTCAGACAGTTGATTATGAAATCGGGGGGATCGATCAGGTGCCATGCATGTAAAATAGCCCCTTGATTGATCCGAACCACGCCCCCCAACTATGGCTTAGTTCGAAAGGACGGTCCTCATGGAGTTCCGATTGTTCTGGTTTACAAGACCCTGCAAAAAATATTCGATTAAATATGAAAAATGGATGATAGTAAATAGACATTCCGCTTTTGCTATGTTGAGAAGTTAAAATAAGTTTTTGAATCCAGAATAGCTCCTATTTAAAGCTTCTGCTTCGTCTCTATAGCAAGAAGCTGTAGAGAGCAGAACAACATTTCTACCAAAGCTCAAGACAGTAGTTTGATGACTAACAAGGTAAACTGTCGCAGCTTTCAGGCCAACAAACTCTGGTGAATATGGAGTTTGCGACGTTTTCTGCGAATATCGGCTCGCTTGTCTTGACGCTCCAAATGCGCACCACACGATCCTCTCCACCTGGAAGAAGCTTGTCCAAATTAACTTCTTGAATACTACTAACATTGCATGAGAGAGAGAGAGAGAGAGAGAGAGAGAGAGTGAGTAATGGACCTGATAAAAGAAGTGTTTCAGATGGGTTTACAGCAAGCTGCAAATGGGTGTGGGAATTTACATGGCCCCCATAGCACTGGACCGCTCCTCTTTGAAGAAGTCGGCGATCAAAGAGCTTAATCTGTATTACGGAAAGGAAAAGAAAAAAAAATAGCATGAAATATACTATCACGATTAGGATCAGATTTGCATATAAAGGCGCAAATCTTGTTGGGTTTCAAATAGAACGGGAATATTGAACAGTTGCATCCCATATGACATTGAGTTCTACATAGATTCTTCGCAAAACTATGCCCCAAATTTTAACAGAAAAACAGAGTTTCACTTCATAGCTAAAGATCCCTACAGGTATTCCAAGTGCAGTAATTTTTCTATTTAAAATAAATTTCCTCATATTTAATCAATTGCTGGAACATAGACTTACAGATCCATCCATGGAACTCCCTAAGAAGTACTGCTCATCTGATTGAAGAGAAACCAAGCTGCATATCCATAATAAGAGATTTTTACCAAAACAAACGTCTATCCATGTAACAATGTTTCCGAACTATATAATTTACCTGCAAACAGCGGAAGGCATGTAAACAACACTTGAGGAATTCAACTTTCCATTCTTCTGTAAGAAAAAACCAAGTTGTCATCTGTAAATAAATCTGGTATTCGTACGAGAAATGGATTCGCCACTCAAAGTTGGCACACCCTGTTCTCTTTTGGCAATTGTATATAACTACAAAAAAGATGGAATATCAAGTCTCGAGTATGATAAGCATCTGTACAACATATTTATTAAAATGGTACCTGAATCCTTCGTTTGACAGACCTTCTATCGTTCCTTAATGAAGGTATAGGAGCTGTCCTGTGAGGATTAGGTCTTCTAGCAGAAGGCTCTGATTGTTTCTGCCGAATATCAACTGAAATGATTGCTCCATTACGATGACCACATAGAACAACATTACCCTACAGTGAGAAAAAGATTAAAAAAGTATATCTGATACTACAAGCCAAATTATTAGAACAGTAATTCGTATGTATTAAAGCAAAAGAGAGAGTTTGATAGAACAAAACATGATTAATCCGATTGCCCATGCAATGTGATCAACAACAATCATTTACATTCGACTGTTCTGATCCATTGTGGCTTTAACCAATCGAGTAGACATAAGTAAATCGCGCTAAGCATCTGTGGTGGTTCCAGATAAAACAAAACAGGGAGGACTTCAAAAAGACCCGTCACATAAGCTGACTGTACTTTAATACCATGGAGCTCACAGTGCAGCACATAGCTACCCTGCGGTTGCTACTTTGATTTTTCATGAAGAATTGTCGCTAATACGCCATTAAAAAGGATATCAATGTGCTATATTTTTTTAACAACACGGTGGTTAGCAGGGCACAGTGGCATACCGTTGGGAGGGTTTTCACAACTTCTATAATTGTAATTTTGTAGTGTTTCAACAAGACAAGTAATTATCACTTGCTCACATTTAGACAGCTCTCGTAAGCACTAACAAATCAAATTAGTTTGACATAGAAATGCTGTACTTTAAATAGGTATCTAGAAAGTGCGATGCAATAAGTTTTGCTACAACAAAGTAAAAGAAAAAAATAATTAAAAAAAGGAAATAGATTCCTCTTAAAAACGACACATTAAACATTGAGCAACAAAAAAAAAAAAAAAAAAAAAAAAATCCATTAATTTTGATTTGTTTTATTACCGATGGAACATATTGCAACGAAAGAACATCACTCTTACTACGATTCAGCCATGATACTGCTGCAGTTTCTAGATTTACCAAAGCAGATCCAACATTTGTACCTACGGAAAATGAGATGATAAGAAGTTAGCCCACTTCACTTATGCCACAAGTACCATGTTGTGGATCAACTAAAAATCTCGGTACGAGTATAGAAGCACACCTAAAACATACCGAAGTTAAAAGTCAAAAACCTGAACTCTAGATGTGAACAAGTATGCAAGGCAATGACACTAGTATGATCCAACTAGTTAAAGCTCTATTTAAAAGACACAACAGCAACAAAACCATGTGTCCAATTAATTGGGATAAGCTGCATATGCCTTTTTGTTTTCAGCTGCATCATGGGTAATATCATTCATAAAAAAGGAATTGTCATATTTTTACTTCTCTTAGTCAAATTTTTTTGGACTTCCTCTCCTAGTTAAATTTTATACGCCAAGTAGACTAATACTCTTTCTATTGCAATTCATGCTTTGCAGTACATCTGAATTCTGATCCAGCTAGAATATCTTCCAGGAAATATCAATAACTTCGAGTATGCACAACAAGGCTCAAACCAAATTTCTAATGAGCTAAATGTGGAAAATCCCCAGAAAATGTCGTGATTTTAATTTTGCCCACGTGAAATGTCAGAGCCTATAAGTCACCCCTCGAGTTATACGATGTTATTATTTGGCCCTTCTATCAGGGATCTATTGAGGGCCAGAAGATTAAGACAATACGTATCAAAGGATCTATACTCGGGCAGAGAAGCCAAAAGAAAACAACTAAAATATCACAATAAGCTCTTAGAACTCACCAACTACAGCTTGTGGCCCATATGCGTAACAATCAGCCGCCCATATTGTGCTGTCGAAACAGGCAATCTCTGAAGTTCTGGTCTTGATAGGGCAAGCACATATTCTAAAATCTAAAGGCTCACTGAGATTCAGAACATTCAAAGAACCACCGGACTCTCCTGATCCAAGCGTTGTCACCATGTTTTCCAATGTCAAGAAATCCAAGTTCCAATATCATGACATACCATTGCCAAAAGTACTAGCAATAAAGCAAACAGACATACATGGAAGAGATACAAGTTAATGTCAATAAGATGAAAATGAATGAAGAGCCCCTTGATTGCCAATCATTTTGATATGGCAATCCCCCCTCCCCCCCCCCCCCCACCCCCCACCCCCGCCGCTGCTCCACCATAAAAAACAAAAAAAAAAACTAAGAAAAGAGTATTTCATTATTTTCATTAGAACCCTGTCAACTTTCGGTTCTTTTGAATTGATTAATTTTGAATTGAGGATACCACCGAAATTAACAGCTATGTTAGCTAGAGGTCATCAACTGTTAACAGAATTTGCAATTTCATCAACTGAAAAGCAGGTACAAAAATTAAATTTAATGGAATTGGCATCAAATTGACTGAATCGCCAATTTAACCAATGGAAATAACTCAAATAAAAAAGAAGCAAAAGTTGAGGGGGCGTCAATCCAAAAACATGGACATAGAGGGGTCTATTTCATAATTGCCTACAGTCGAGGAGGTCTCTCTCCATATTTGTTATTAACAAAAAATAATAAAGCACCAAATATGGTTTTGGATACAGTGCATGCTGGTAGGATGAACTAGCATCAACTGGATTAGGAGATTTATTGCCAAGCTTCCTTATGCAAGATATATTGGAAGTGAAACTTGGATAGGCCGTACAACATGTACTCCAAATTGCAGAATCATATATAGCTTTTTGATTCCTTGAGGGAGACCAAATAGGCCTTATAAAGGTTTCATCACCATAACAAAAATCCGCCAAAACATTTCCAATCCCAAATAGACTGCAAAACAAAATTCCAAGAAAAGCATGCGTTAACTTAAAAAACTAGCACAAAGACTTGTATCATAATCTGTTGGTCAATTAAATAGCTTAAACAACAAAACTTTCTACTTAAACACATAGTTACTGAACTTTCTCATATATTGCAGTTCCATCCCTGGCTGTAGAGAATAAATATATAAATATTCTGAGAAACAAGAAATAGACACATTAAAGAAAAATCAGATTTGCTATTTGATTATCAGGTATGAAACAAGAAAGTTTAGGGACTAAAGTGTTTAAGTGCGAACTTTAGGGAACATGTAGGTTGAATCAAGTAGGCCTAACAATTCCAGTTCAGGGACAGTCTTAGGCTGTGCCAAGGCATTTGTTTGATGACTGGTGAATGAGAATGTATCTGAATACTCAAAAAAAACATACCACCGTAACACTGAAAAATGAAGGAAAAAGTAGAACTAAAGCAAATAGGATCTCCAACTACAAATTATTCTCCAAGAAATTAATAATATATGATGACTTCAAACGGTAGGGCTATCTAGTTAAATCTGAAAACTAAGTTGCAAACTAAACAATTAACAAGTCACCAAACTAAAAAAATAACCTAAGTTCTTTTGATATAGCACTTAATGGAGTGAAAGGATTTATCGAAGTGTCTGCATTCAATTGATGAATACGGTCATTGAATTGTCCTGCCTTTAAGTTGCAAAGGAGCTAAGTTTCATTTCGCTATGCATTTTGAGTACCCCATGCTCTACCAATAAAATAGAAATTCAGCATCGTAATCATCTCAAGCAAGCTCCTTTTCAGGCCAACAATTTGCAAAAAGAGGCTACAACCTTGAAAGCATTTATTACCTGATGGCACCCATCATATTACCAGCTGTTAAAAATTTTGTCTCCCTTGAGCCGCTTGGAGTTTGAACAATCCCACTCAACTGTTCTACAGCAGCATCAGCTACGTTAGTTGTGCTTTGATAATTCCATACCTGTTGCAGATGTTAAACTAAAAATCAAGCTACACTGCGTATCAATAGTCAACAATATAACAGTCGTCATGATAGAGAATGAAAAATGTAGTAAAGTCCATTATGAAAAGATAAAGAAGCTTACCCTGGAATAAATTCTAAGATATAATTACCATTGAAAATATTTTTTTGTAAATTCTAATACTTTCTCTGACTCATATTCTTCATCTAACCTGATAATGGGGTCGAGTAAGAGGGATTAAAACTTTTCACTCAATGCAATTTTACTGCGAACCCCTTTAACCTAGGCCTCCCCGGGTCAACAATTCCGCCCAACTTTAGGGTTAAAAGTACACTTAAACATTTCACCCCATGCAACAATGTGTACCAAACATAGGTAATAGGAAGGGAAATGTTAAAGCAGCATTTCACCTCCTTCATCCCTGTGCCAAATGGCATACGCATCTTAATTTCAAGGCTCAATGATGAACTGGTTGAATCTACAAGTCGACTAACTCAGCGAACATTCTACTTCAGTTAAATTTCGGAGTTTTCAAACTATAATTAACGCGTGAGGAAATTAGTTCATGTGTTCATCACTATTTTCATGATAAAGCTTTGCCAGTTATATCAATCATCCACTAATTGCGTAAGAACAAATATCACTGGGTTGTGATATACTCCTTAGACGGTGTCGTTGCTACACACAAAAACCTATTCTTCAGTATTATGCTGCTCTGAATAGATAAACATAGTTCATCAATACCTAAAACCTTAAGACTCTGGTACTTCACAAATATATTGTTTCAACTTCTGTTCCAATTAGATGATGTTAAATTATGATTTTGTCTATTACTACTTACCAAAAGTGAACTTCCAAGTTATGTTGCTCTCAATAGATAAAACATAGTGCATCAATAGCCCGGTTTGTCGGATCGTTGGCGCCAACCGTTAATCCCAAAAGCTCGAGCTGTTAGAAATACGCAACCAATTCACTTAAAGCGTATAGGCACAATGCCCACGGGTTTCGACCGGACTCAACCCACCTGAACTTTAGATCTATTGTTGGGCCTTTTGCCGTTAGGTCTATTGTGGACCGCAGCCCCACTCAACTTATTGGGCTCACCCAACTCAACTTATTAGTCTTCTGAGCCTATTGTCACGAAGCAGAAAGTTGGGCCTATTTTAATCCATAAATAAATAGCCAACACGGTTCCTATAATTAATATCGACTATAGCTAATAGAACAAAGGAAATGGTTTGTTGCACACATTAACCAAAATTTATGCATACCATAGGCCGCGAAGCTTGCACCTTCTGGTACTCTTGCCTGAAACTGCATCTAGTTTTATTGGAGAAAATAAGCCCACCATGTATCTCCCTAACACGAAGAAGCTCAGAACCTTTTATTCTCTTTTTCCAGCGTGTCAACTGCACTTGATTTTTCTGCAAATACCAGAAAAAATCACATATCTCCTCACCAGATCACTCAAAATTCGTACTTTTAACATGAATGAAAGAAACCCGAAAAGAAAGAGAAAAAGATTCAAATACTTCGACTCGCACTATTTACGGACCCTTTACCGAAACGACCAAGCTTAAAACTACTAGTATTTTTAATATTTCAAATTCAACACTCTCCCTCTCATCAAAGCTCGAGATGACTTTTCAATAGGCTTAAATTATATGGTAAGAAATTCTGATTACTCGAAAACCTTAAACTACTAGAGAACGATGCTTAAAATATTTTGAATTCACCACAATTTGACATTGCAAAAGCTATAGTTTGCTTATACCTGATCCGGATCATCACGAGACGAAGAAGAAGGATCGGAGGAGGAAGAAGATGAAGGGAGAGGGCGCTTCGATCCGGGGATGGGGCCTTTGACGGGGAAGTAGCGGTTCTTCTCCGGATCGAAATAGAATCCCGGGAGATCTAAATAAGCGATTCTTCGCGTTAGGGCACAATTCAACAGCAAAAAAAAATTGGAAAAAATATAGAAAAATAGCGCAAAAATCGGAGAAAAAAGGGGGCGGAGAGGGGGAGAGTGCTAGGGTTTCGTACTCTTCGGGGGAGGCATCTCCTCTCTCTCTCTCCTCGGAGGGGGCGAGGGAGTTTGCGGTAGGTGTTTGAATCCCCTCGTTGGCTCTTTTATAGTGGGCGGTGGAGAAGAGGGAGCCGATGCCGTGCTCTCTCTCGAAAGAGGCGGCGGCGCGGTGCGAATAGGAATGTTAACGGGCATGCATATCCGAAATTTTTTATCCGATTTAAAACCCATCTATCCAACATGAAACGAATATAGTGTTGATTCAAAACCGAATTTGAATAAATTCTACATTATATTATATATTATATATTATATATTATATATTATATATTATATGTAATATTTATATTAGTATTTTAGACATTTAAAGTTTAATATAATATATTTTTTATATGATATAGAAAAATTATAACATAGATTATGCTTTACGGAAATAATTTAAAAATATAAAAAAATTTATTTTTTTAAAAGCATATAAATATAAATATATAGTATATTATGCTGACATTGCTAGTTGAATCCAAATAGATTCAAAACGAAAAACAAGATGAATTTTATGATCTAAGAAAAATTTGGGGCAAGGAAATAGAAAAAATCTTAATCTGCTTCGAATTCGAATTCATCCCGAATATGCTCTGTCGTCGAATTCACTCCAAATCCGTTCTGAAAATCGTTTATATTTTAAAAACTATTTCTAAAAAATAATATATTTATAAAAAAATATATAAATAAGTTGTTGTTGTAATTTTAGTAGCTTTTTTTTGTTTAATATTTATGTCTTATTTTGTAACATCTCAATAGTCACATATTGGATGTCATTGAGATTATGATTAAATATATGTGACTATACACGCTAATAATAATAATTGTGCGTAAGCATTTTTGAGATGTGATTTAAACCCAACGAGTTATTATTGTTAGTAGTTCGAATCGTTATAAATATTATCGGATACGAATACCAATCGGAAGTGCGAAAGCTACGTGTTATGTGTGGTAAAGTGCTACACTATGGTTTCGTCGGGAGTCGCCTTTTGAACTCGTAAGAGCCATTTCTAGAATATTATATCGCCAGATAATTCTAATAGATAATTCTGATATATTCAATATCTATGATCTGATTTGAACCTGACTAGAATGTCAGAATCTAAACAGAAGAATTTGTAACATCATAATAGTCTCATATCGAATGAAATTAAAATTGTAATTGAATATATAAAACCCATACACGTTAATAATAATAACTAAACTTAAATATTTTTTTGGCTGTAGTCGTTATATATATATATATAATATATATATATATAGTTGGGCTGGAATGCTATTGATAGCATCAGCCCAACTTTGCCACCAATTTTATAGCCTTTGAATCGCATTGAGATTCGTGCAGGCCCTTTAATTAAAATTTTTTTTTTTTATTTTTTACTTTTTCTTTTTACTTTTTCTTTTTTTTTTCATTAAAGAAGCTACACGAATCTCAATGCGATTCAAGGGCTACAAAATTGGTGGCAAAATTGGGCTGGTGCTATCAATAGCATTCCAGCCCAACTCTCTCTCTCTCTCTCTCTCTCTCTCTCTCTATATATATATATATATATATTATATATATATATATATATATATTATGCGGTTGGATTATAGTGTTTCTCTAAGATTTTTACTATTCAACGAACAACCTAATAACCCTAGGGGCCCACTATAATCTCAACCGTATATTTTTTGACCCAACGGCTAAAAACTTGATAGCACTAATGACTTGGTGCTATCGATAGTATTCTAGTCTAATTATATATATATATATATATATATATATATTATATATATAGAGAGAGAGAGAGAGAGAGAGAGAGAGAGAGAGAGAGAGAGAGAGAGAGAGAGATATTACATTTCTAAACAGTCGGTACATATATATTACATTTTCTAATGTTTAGTTTATATTTTGTATATTTTAGAGAGAAAATTGGTAGTTATTTTCTCATGCTATTTTTTTTAATAAAACTAAGAACTATTTCATTATAAGTGTTTTCACTTTTCAAATTTTTAAAAGTTGTAAAAATTAAAATAAAAAAGTTTAGGGTCGAATATATTTCACGAATCCACCAAAATATAATAAAAGTATTTAGATAGCTTTTTATTATTATGAAATATTTCTAAATTATAAGGCAATACGAATGGTGTATTGAATATAGGAGTAGGCTACAGGATAATTTCGGTCCACGGAAAAGGTCGTGAACCGGGTCCACCGAATGAGTTTCTCTTTTATGAGGGGACTTATTCCGGCGTAATAATAATACTGGGAATAGCTCGAATCAGCCGAATAACGCGATCGACTCCGGTCGCACCGCGAGCGCTCTCTCTCTCTCTCTCTCTCTCTCTCTCTCTCTCTCTTTGTCTTTCTCTCTCTTCTCGTCCCTCCTCTCGCGTTTCGACCCATCCTTTTCTCTCCTCCCCCTTCGATTTCTCCTCGTCATCTCCTCACTCCCCACGCAACCCCAGAGAGAGAGAGAGAGAGAGAGAGAGAGAGAGAGAGAGAGAGAGAGGGAGAGAGGGAGAAGGGGGAGCCCAAAATGCCCGCGCAAAAGCGGCCGCATCCGCCGACGCCGCCGCCCCATGACGAGCACCACCACCACGGCGGAGGAGGAGGCGGCGCCGCCGGGAGCGGCGGCGGAGGTGGCGCCGGGGCCGGAGATGACTCGCCGTTGCCTTCTTCTTCGTCGCCTCCGCCACCCCAGCCGCAGCAGGTGAAAGAAGCGAAGGAAGAGGAGGAGGACGACGAGGAGGAAGAAGACGAGGCGGAGGATGCGGCGGAGGATGGCGAGGAGCCACCGCCGCCGCCGCCGCCGCCGCCGCCACTGCCGCCGCCGAAGGTGGAGCCTCCGGCGGAGCAGGACGGTACGGAACGCGATCTCTCTCTCTCTCTCTCTCTCTCTCTCTCTCTCTCTCTCTCTCTCTCTCTCTCTAAGTCGCCTTCGATCTCACGCTCATCGGTGCGTGTGTGCGCGCGCGCGCGCGCTTTGTTCGCGGTGGAACAGATTCAGATGGCGAAGACCAGAGCGAGTCGTCCCAGAGCGCGGGCGACAGGGACGAGTACGTTTCTACGCTCTCTTCTCCTCCTCCTCCTTAGCTCCTTCGATCTGTTTTTTTTTCCCTTGCATGCGTTTGGGGAGCTTTGTTGTGTGCGATTTCTCGCCCTGTTCGATTGTCGATGCGCCTCGTACGTGTGTGGGTTTACGTGTAGATTTGTGCATTTGAGCGTATTATGAGATCTGGTTTCGTGGTTCTTGGACTTGTGGATCAAATCTCCTCCTCTTTGAATGTTTATTCTTTTGCCACGAGATTATGATGCTGTTCTTCATGCATACATGTCCTCTTATGTGGTGTACTGGGAGGAAGGGGAAGCGTATGATATGAGTGAGCCGTATTTTGTGGACTATGAAGATTATTGTTCATGATTGTTGACAAATAGGACGAGTTATATTGGTTTTGATTACGATCTCTGTAATCTTTCCTTTGCGATGTCGAACTAGTTGATGAAGTTTTAGGGGTGATGCAGTGTCGCAGTTATTCTTTGGTAGAGATTACTAACTAGAACATGTAATTTATAATCATGGAAGATTCTGTTGGTTTGGGATATAGTTACTGTAGCTTATAATTCTGGTGTTGAGCTGATATGCAGTTGTGCTCACACTGCCTCAGCAGAATTATTTGGAGTTTTCTTTTTTTCCCCTTTATATAGTCAACAATTAGCTCAAATGAAGTCAATGTAGCTGCATGAAAGGAATAAGACTCATGCAGAAATCATATTTCAATTCTACGCTTAAGCAACAATGATTTTGACCAGAACTACTATATTATTGGTACATCCTCTTTTAGCAAGTATAGTATGTACTTCAAAAGAAACTAGGAATGAGCAGATTGTAAATGTGCATCTGTGTTCTTAAGTCTTTTTTGCATGCAAAAATCATATTTCATTACTATGGTTGAGCAACAATTATTTTGACCAGAGCTACTATATAATTGCTACATCCTCTTTTAGTAAGTATAGAATGTACTCCAAAAGAAACTAAATGCAAGCTAATTGGATTGCAAATTTTAAATACTGACTTCTTGAGTTCTTTAGATGACTAGGTAAAAAATGATACCTGGTGTGGGAGAGTGCCTTTTAAGTGATGTACTCTAGTTACTCTACAATCAGGCCTCCAAGAGACAGGTTGTCCATCTAAATCTACAATACCACCTTCAGATAGAAACTCATTATATTGCCTTAATTTTTGGTGAACAGTGACATATTGAATCACTCTGGATTCGTTTGATATTTCACTTAGTCATGGAAATCTTGTTACCATCAGTTCTCTTGAAGTCACCATTTTGCAATACAAAAGTTTGGATGATCGAGCCATACTAATTAACATAGAGTTGGTGAACTGTAAGGTGATCGAGCCATACTGAAACTCATGGTATTTAGATTTTGTTGCTATAGTTTTCATGACTCTAGTGTGCATGTCTTTACGATTAACAGCTATAGCGAGTGTGCAGTATTAATGTATTATAGTTTGGCCTGCAATGAGATCTGCCTGATGATCTCTGCAGTTGCATACATACCCATGGAAAAACATTTACAATTGCGAAATGTTTTCATGTTATCAGACTGATCGCAAATTGTATAATTAACTTTTCTCTTTTGCTAAAGCCACATTTCATATCCTTTGGTACTTTTTGTTGAATGATTAACTCTTTGGTTCTGTGTAAAAGGTATAGATGTTTATGTATTGAAAACTTTTTACATGTTTGCTTACCATATGGAAGTTGACTTTCTGGACATACTTCTTTCGCAGGTTTATTCTGGTAAAGTTAGCAGATATACGAAAAGAAGTTCAATGCCCTATATGCTTAGGTATGAGCATTAATTAAGCTTCATCTACTATATCAAACTACTTTAAAAAATTACTGTTAAAGTTTGCTTGTTAACAGATGTTGCCAAATATTGTCTAGAAAATCTCTCATTTTTGCATAGGAAAATTGGGGATTCTCTCAAATGTATGTAGGAAATATATGTTGCTTGTTGTAAGTTTTAGATTCAGATGTCTGATGCATTAGAATTTTGATTGCTTAAAAATCGCATCAATGCTCATTTGGTTGAATGGCCTCTTTCCAGAGAAAATTTATCGCTCGCCAGATCTAAATATAATGGCAAAATATTATAGTATAATCTGGTTGTAAGAATGTCTATTATTATATTCATCATGATCGCCATCCAAGCCTTTCGCCAACAATTTAATGCAAATGAATGTTTAATTGGTTAGCTTTTGGTCATCATGACTTTATAGAGTACAATATAGCTGCTATTACACTGGCAGCTGGTGCCATGTCCCTTGTGCTGTCTTAGCTACACCCAATACTCATTGATTGAGTAGTACTATTAAGACTATGTAATACATTAAGCATGTCCTTTCTTAAGGCACTTCACATCTTTTGGGCACTTCCTATGAATCTCTAGACTTGTTATGATTGATGCTTTTTTTCTATATATATTCATTCTAGATAGGTCTTCAATTCAATTCTAATTATTGTATTTTACATGCATTAGGTTAGATTTATATTAAGTTAAAAGAAAATATTGGATGTTGAATTCTTTGAAATCCTTATGTTTGCTTATCAGCCTATGTGGTTAAAAGTTACAGGCCTGTTCCATAGCTGATCAAATTTTCAGTGGAACTTAGGCTTTAAGCTTTTACAGGGTTAATTAATTAGTAAGCATGATGACTTGGGCATGGTCGGGAAATCTGTAGTTAAAAGCTTGGAAGAAACGAATCAAAATTCATAACTTTGTGGCTGAATGTAATAGGAGAGATTTGTACTGTGAATATCTATGTATTCGTTACGGATATGAATATCAAAATTAAAGTGAAAAAGATTAAGTTGGTTGGAGTTGAAAGGAGGGTGGATTATTTCAGGTTATTTTTGGTGTAAGCTGATACGGATCTAGATTTGCCCTGAGAGTGGGTTAAAGAAGACATCAGGTTAGAGAGAGATGAGAACCAGGGACAAAACCAAGGGAAACGAGGAGAAAATTCAGAAAGAATATCTTATTGACAGAGCCTATAACTATACTGAAAGAAAAGAAAAAAAGAAGTCAAATATTAAGGGCTAATTGACCTGGAGTAAGGTGTGAGCAGCACAGTGCAGTCCGACCGTGCCTTGAAACCTCCCCAAGATTGAAAGAGGATGATGAATGCATGGAGTAGCTAGGGTTAACCCAGGCTCTTCAGAAAGAGACTTTTTTTTCTCACCCATCTCAGAAAACCATCTAGTTCTTATGGGAATTGCTGAAAACAAACATAAATGGAATTAACTTCTTGTAGCCCTCAACTATGTCTAGCTGTTCAATAACAGCTTTGTATTATATCAGTTGTAGTGGTATGAAGAATAAAGACAGGAGTAAGTAATCGTGATTTCTACTGCTAGATTTTTGGCTGAATGGGTCTTGATAAAGATTTTTGCAAGGAGTTGCATTTACTTCAGAAGACAAATAGGTCTCGTATTAAATGAAGTAGAGCCTCTAGTACATAGACAGGCCATCAAAAGCATGAAAAGTGTTATCTGTGCAGATCATTTAGACAGTTGAATATCTAGAAGTGAAATTGGGACTGAAATTGAACTTTTATATGGCGTATCAAAGTTGTTGAAATTTGGAAGCCTCGTACTTGACCCTAAACTAGCATACCAGTGGGCTTAAAAACATGAAGTCAGAGAGCATTATTTTGCTTCTCCTTGTTGTTCTTGAATCTCTACATATTTTACTTCTATGAAAATAATAGTGAAGGGAAAATTGACAGTAGATCTCGTAGTCTTTGTTATTCACCTGAATATATCTTGTAGTATTTGTATATTGCCCATGCTTCTGCGCACCAATAATTCCACTAACTGTCTGCACTCTGCAGCATAGGATTCTTATCTTTAAAATTTTATTTTGTATATCATTGTGATGCAAGTACTTGTGATTGTACCTCAATTTAATACATTAAGGCCCTGGTTGGCCCTGCTATTTGCACCAAAAAGTGCAATTCAATGTTTTGCTGAACGTGGGCGCTCATTTAGCAAAGCAATAAAGCACCAGCCCTGCAAACTCGTAAGGCGGTTATCAATGATAAAACAGAGTGGAATGCACATTCTAGCAAATCATCCCTAGGGTTGCTTCAGCGACCGTTCTTATGCAACCAAGCATGTGCCCCCCAGAATAGCCCCAAACAAAGCCTACGAGGACAGAGTTGTTTAGTTTTCAAATCAATAATGAAATCATTTTGAGAAATTTGTCCATGCATAGAGATATGCTAAGTAGTTCATATTGTTTTGCTTGCGGTGGTTCTTGCATTAGAAGAGTGAACATGTAAAATATAGTGTTGATTATCTACGAGGTGGCACATTGTTCAGTTTTGAGCTTATTTATAACCTGTTATTCTCAAAAGAAGTTATGTAATTGCTGAAGTCATTGTTTTGTAGGCATAATTCGAAAGACTAGAACAGTTATGGAGTGCCTACACAGGTTCTGTAGGGAGTGTATTGATAAATCAATGCGGCTCGGGTATGGTGCCAAATTTTAACCCTTTGAACCTTTTGCATATTTAGGATTGCAATATTTTCAATATACCTTTCGCCGCCCATAAGGAATGTTTTTTTTATTAATTTAGCATTTAATTAAGAAGAAGATAGACACAACACTTTATTGTTATTTAACCTCACTTTGTTTCCTAGAAATAATGAATGTCCGGCATGCCGTACACATTGTGCAAGTCGACGTTCTTTGAGGGATGATCCAAACTATGATGCACTTATTGCTGCTTTATATCCGGATATTGATAAGTATGAGGAAGAGGTAAGGTATTCTTAGTCACTTCGGTGATCTCTTTTTGGGCGCATTTTCAGTTGACTTTGATTTACCTTTGGTAACTTATGCTTCCTCCAATCATGGCTGCAATATCTCCGTGCTGCAGGAACTGGCTTTTGATGAAGAAGAGAGGTCTCGCAATAGGAAGGTTGTATTTTCCATTTGTTTCTACTATATATGTTTAAACATTTGTTTTTCCTTCTCTCAGATATTATACCCCTAAAACTTATCTATTTACATATAAATTTCTAGAAAAACTGAATTTTCATGTATGATCCCTGAAAACCTAACTGCTTACAAATAAACCGTTGTGCTAAACAAAATGCACCACTTAAATTTTTTTTTCTGATTCAAAATCAACTTCATCCATGAATTGAATAACCCGAGTCTTAAAGATAAAGGTATTTGTTTTGAAATAACTCTTCTTTTGAGTCGTACGTACGCAAATGGATAATTATGTAGGCATATATATATGTATGTAAATTGTAAAATCCCCTTTCTTGTTGAATCCTCACTGTGATAAATTATTGTACTATTCTTGGTAGATTCAAGAATCCATAGCTGAAACGCTGCGGCGGCAA
Source organism: Tillandsia fasciculata (assembly GCA_029168755.2). NCBI lineage: Eukaryota > Viridiplantae > Streptophyta > Magnoliopsida > Poales > Bromeliaceae > Tillandsia > Tillandsia fasciculata. The sequence goes on from CM054932.1 coordinate 1,317,117, forward strand.
GTGGAAGCACTTGGCAAGAGGAGGTCGGCCTCAAAAGTAGCAGTTTTTCCTTTCACGAGAAGATCTCACGCAAACTACCGGATTAATCACGGTCAGAACAGTTACTCGCGTGGGAGAGGCCGTTCCAATGCTCGAGACATCGCACCAACAGGTTCAGATGATGAAGACGAAGAGTTAGGGAACGGCAATAATGACGGTAGCAAAGAGTCTTCTTCTGCAGATGAGAGTTCTCTGGATGTAAGGCAAAAGAGAAGTCGGAGATGGCTGGCCCCTCCACGGTCCTCACCAGCTAGGACAGCGGGCAATGCTGACGTTGGTGGTGATGAAAATGATGATTTAGGGCTTATTAGAGAAAATGTCAGCACATCTCCTTTGCGAGCAGGGAATAGGGAGATGCTCGCGTGGGGTAAGAATGGCGCGCGGAGTCAAACGCGATACGGCAATTCTAGTGGCTCAAATGGGCGGATGGCAAAGGGCGGGCGCATGGCCAAGTTGGCAGAATACCTCCGGAATTTAGATGAAAATGATAATGAGGTGCAATGGTTAATTACAAATTGTTCTTTCTTCCTAATTTATATTAATTTTAACAATTAAACTTGCCAAGTTTGTTCCATTTACTTCAGATTAGATGGCTGAGATCAAAGCTTTGAGGCTCTATTAAAATGAGAGAGTGGTGAAACTCGAAGGGCTAAATGCAAAATTTTGGTTATTTCCAGTACCATCAACATTATTTTGTTTTTTTGTGGTTTTATTTTGCAGCTTGATGTACATCTTATTCTGCTTCCGCTGGATGGAGAAAGTATGATTAATTTGCCAACATGGTATCTTTGCTGTAGGCCGCCCTCATTGATTCGACACCTTCGCCAAGTAAATTCTTACTCCCTGCAAACTCTTCCTGTGTTAGCACTATATTTTCGATCCAAAACTCGATGATCAAATCACCGTCAACATATGCTTTTATGCAGTTCGTCGCTCATAAGACATCTCAACAAGCTGAAGAAGTTGAAATATATGCAAGGAAACCTCAGTTTGGAGATAATGCGATTAAAGATGAGGCGAAGTTGGATCATTTGGAAGGCTTAGAAATATTAGCAGGAGATGAATCTCTTGCCAAGCTTTGCGCCTCATTTACTTCCACTCGCGGGGATATGGTGAGATCCAAAACCAGTTTAAGCTGTTAATAGATAACAAGAAACTCTTTTCTTTTTTTTTAATAATTTCCTTCTGGTATTCTTCCAGGAATTGGTATATGCTATAAAGACGCAAAGCTAGAGAATAAAACCCGCTCCGATCATCTCTGCTATGAAATGTATGTATATAACACATATATACTAGAAAATTGCAACCCAACATAGACCTAGTTTGTGATGCCGTTGTCGAATTTGCTCGAGGATCTTTTCGAGAACCAAGAATTAGGAAATCACGGATCAGAAATGGAGTCGTTGGTCCCGATTTGATACGAGAGCAAACTCAAGAAAGAAAAGGAAAATGGTATCATGTATTTTTCTTCCCCCCCTCTTTTTTCTCAGCTTCTTCTTAGGTGAACATCTAATTGTATTTTCACTTCTAGTCCTGCTGGTGTTCTTGTTTCCGCGCATCATCGACAATTTCAGATAGTTTGCGGTATAACATACATATCATGTTGTATGACATATCTATTGTCGTCGTCACGAGGTGGCTTGTATTTGTTGAACTCTGAATTTTCCATCAGTTTCTGCATTGGATTAGAAATCTAGAAGTTAGTTGTTTTTGTTAGGCAATTTGCATATTTTTTTTGAGTGTTTTCGATAGATAGATAGATAGATAGATAGAGTGTCTCCCCTTGCTGAGACGTGCAAGTTTATTTTACGCAACACGTATGAGTTGCGAATAGTGTAGCTCGTACTGAGCTTTCGCATGAAGTTGCTTCGTGGCGCACTGGACTGGGATCAAAGTAAAAATGGGCCTAGAAGGACTTTTAAGGAGCATTGCTATGGTAACACAAAATATTTTGAGCAATGCTACACATATACACCGCATCCATTCATTGAATAGGTAGGGTGTAAAATAGATAGTTTTTTTTTTCAAATATTAAACCCAAAAACTCTTGAATGAGAGGTTGCAGAAATTAGGGCCTTTGTTTGGCTGTCGACTTAACATTTCTCTTAATAAAATGGTCATGTAATGTACTACCAAATAGTGTATAAAAAACTCCTTAACTAAACATTAATAGAAAACAAAAAATCTGCAATTACAAACAGCCAAATACAGTTTGGGCCTGAAAGAGAGCTTCTTCATCAATGAACAAATTAGAGAACCCATGAAAAGATTTAACTCGAAGAATCCGCTGATCTTCACATTTGTCCGTAGAGCGAGAGAATTGTGGGACATCAACAATGTCCTCGCACCAGAGCTGCCCTCGATCTGATCAGAATCCCCGTGCAACAGTCTGCGTCCCACTCGCGCTTCCTCGGTGATTTTCAACATCAATTTTCGGTGAAATTTGATCGATTTGCCGCAAGGCTGACAATTTTTTCCGACGGCTTCATACTTCATGCATTAGTCTTCTTTTTGGTCTTTTGGGGGCATACACCTCCATATTCCCGCTAAAAAACTACCGTAGACTGAGTGACAGATGCTCGAAACGGCACACGGTACTGCTGTCAAAGGATTGCTGAAATGCTGGCCGGCAAGCACTACACCAAGCACCGAATTCTGTGCAAAGAAGGGCAAAAGAGAAAGCTTCATTAAACCATCGGAACGAGAGAAATGTTCAGTATAACACACTAGAACACCATTCTACAACAGCCTAAGCTTTTTTTTTTTTTTTGACTTTTTAGTTTTTAAACTGAGTTTGAAACGAGCAGGTCCATCCCCATTCAGTTCACAATAATCCATGCTTTGGGCCGATTAGCGGTCCACAACCCAAACACAGCATGGAGGGAAGAGCGTGAAAAAGTGGGTTTCTTCGTATTTTCTTCCCTTACCATGGTGTGTTTGAGCAAGAAGTTCCGAGTTCAAAATATTAGCCATTGGATCGAGAAATATGAAGTAAAAAACCACCACCGCCGCCGCCACCCATTCTATCCGAAACCCATATATTTTGTGCTGGTAAAATCTCACGCCCGGATACGAGGAGCATCGCTGAGCATCAAATATTAAAACAATATTCAAGAAAATCTACTTCAGACGATATAAGTTGCGATTACCTGCATGCCGACCTCAATAGAGATAGTACGAGAAGAGGAGACATCAATTCCCAGCATCCTAGCGAGCACGTACCCAAAGAAGAACCCAGAGGCATGAAGACAGCACACCGAGAGCACAACTTGCAACCCAGACGAAAGAATAGCCGCAGCATTCTGAGCTATAGCACTACCACACAGAATTGCCACAGTGGCAACAGCTACAAATGGCATAAAGGGAGACACCAACTCAACTAGGCTGCTGCAATACTGGTTCAAAATGGCACCCAGTAGAACAGGCGCAAGCACAACCTGCAGCCATAACCATTATGGTAGGGTATGAATCGACGATACAGAAACAGTAGACCTGTTTGGCCAGCATTTGCGAAAAGTATTGCTCGAGTAGAGCTACTAAACGAAGCACAAACAGATTTCTCGTAAAAATAATCTAAACAGCTTTCTAGTTGCAGAGAAAGCAGTACCTAGTTTCTAAAATTTTTTGCTTTTTGCAGTAGAGACGCTATGGATGAGTTGTTGTCATCATACCTGGACAGTCGACATGAAGAGCCCCATTGGATCCACTGCGACAAATTGTCCAGCTAGTTTGGACGTAAGGAAAGGGGTCATAACCTGCAATTTTTTTTTTTTTAACTTTAGAATGAGAGAAAAGAAGAAGTGTTAAAATTGAACTGTAATAAAAATACTTAATTACCGCTGCAGCGAAAGTGCTTGCCGCCGTCATAAGCACCGAAAGTGCTACATTTCCTCTGGGACACAAAAAAGCATCGCTGATGAGATCAATCTAAACCATTTTGTGCGCATGAAAAACAGTTGTTTTTACTATTACTAAATCTAAGAAACCGTTTTCGGCTACGTCATTCGACCAAACATGCCTGAGAATTAAGTGGTTGCTTTATTACGAGTAATCAAACCAGCAGCTCACTACAAAAAAGGCAATTCTGGTCCTATAATGGACCTACAACATCTCCTTCGTCTCTTTTTGTCCTTGATATGAATCAACTATGACAATTGAGTAACATCAATCTAGTTTTCTTTCCTTGCACTCTATTAACTAGAGTAAGTTCAGGATCTCAGTAAAGATAGCTGGAACCACATAGTAAAGAATGCGAGAAATTTCTCAAACATTTAATGAAACCAAGATGGCTTCTTCATTACCTTGCAAGATAGGTGACAATGTTACTTGCCGTACCTGCAAAAAGAAGAGTTTTTGTTTTTTTTTCCCCTTTTCTGTTTAATCTCAACTACCGAAAAGATTCCAATATATACTAAAACATGAGCGAAATGAAAGAATAAAATAAAACCTCCAGGACAGCATGCTACGAGTATCAGCCCAGCAGCATAATAGGATGGCAAATTTAACAGCTTGCTTAGTAAGAGTCCCGAGAGCGGCATCACCTGTAATTAAATCATCAGCAACGGGATTTTTTGGGTCAATAAGGAAATGCCGATTAAACTGATCTGTGTCAGTTTGAGATTCTCAAATCATTTTGTTTTTAATGATCAGATTCTCAAATCATGCTAAACATAAAGTGTGGACTATAGGTCAATTGCAGTCTAAAAGACTCTCATACACAATAATCATCATAGAACTTGCACATCATAATAATTTACAGCAAGAACTGTAATAACGCATCAAGTTGATAAGCAACCAAAATTACAAATGCAAGATAGCGATGAAACGAATTACTGTGTACTGGAGTACAAATCCAGCAGCCAACTCCTTCGGCATCAGCAACGCAGTTCTCAGATCGTCGAGCGTTAGCGTCATTCCCATTCCTGCACAAATTTAGGGATGTAATTAGAAAGAAAGAGAGAGAGAGAGAGAGAGAGAGGGAGAGAGAAGAAAATTTGAAATCAGCAAGAGAAGGCCAAGGAGACAAGTGTTTGGTAACATTGTGAAATAGATCTCTGACCATTACTTTGTTCTTGATTGAATCCTTCACTTTCGATCTCTTTTCTTTTAAAAAAATTCAACGATTTTGTTAACTTCAACAACAATTTCATTAGATTTATCATCTTTAATCAATTTTCACTAGATAAAACTGCAAATTTCCTTAACAATTAACAGGTACTAACTAACAGAGATGGAGATATGAAATTAATCGAAATCGCGAATTTAAGAAACTAGAACAACTCAAATAAAAACAAGTAGAAATAGTAGAGAGGGGGTCGATTTCGAAATGCCCTAAACGTATACCCAGCATGGTGAGGGTGATCCCGACGATCTGCGAGCTACGGCCGACCCAGAGGAATGCGGGGGGGCGCCACAGCGCGACGAGGCACGCCGACCCCACCCACACCGGAAACCCTAGCGACAGCGCCTCCCCCACCCGCGCCACCACCCCCGGCCGCACCTCTCCGCCGCCACTGTCGTCGTCGGCGGCGGCGGCCATTGTCGGATCCACGGAAGCTCGCGGAGGCCTCGCCAATGCGCTTCTTCTTCTCCTCCTCCTCTCCGTTGGCGGCGTTGGTTGGGCGGGGAGAAGACGCAGCGAAGCGTGCAGGAGGAGGCGGCGGCGGCGGCGGTGGAGGAGAGGTGGAAACGGAAGACAGGCGTGGATGCGGCGGAGCCTCCCCTTCTCCGCCGCCTCCGCCGGCGGCGCCGCCACCGGCGGCGGCGCGGGGCGGCGGAGGAAGAGGGGCATTGGCATAGGGTTTCGGAATGGAGTGTGATGTATAATACCTTGATATGCGGAATCGGAGCTTAAAAAAAAAAAAAAAAAAAAACCCTCCGAAAATGGTGGAGGGTTGTCGCACAACACTCGCTGTTTAAGCTGCGCGTATTGTGTTGGATTATAAATATAAAGTGCGACTATTATGCGCTTACGAGTACATTTTCGAATCGATGATTCTTAAACATAATTTAAAATATTTAAAAATTTTAAAAATAAAATTTTATAATTTTTCAGTATAATTTATTTTACGATCAAAATATATTAAAATTAATAATTTTTAACGACCGATGTCGAATACTTACTAAATTAATTGTGTAAAAAAATAATAAATACAATGAATTTTTGATAAAATTTTTATTTACTATGTAGATAGAAATTCACAACTTGGATCTTAAATTATAAAATTTGACTATTTATTTTATGCCCATTTAATATACTTTAATATAATTTTAAAAAAATATAAAATTTATTTTTTAAAAAAATTTAAAGTGTTTTAAATTATATTTAACTGTATGGATCGTCGATTTGAAAGCTCCGAAAACAACTTATAAGTAGAAAAAAATTTATACTCAAAATATATATATATATATAGAGAGAGAGAGAGAGAGAGAGAGAGAGAGAGAGAGCTAGTTACATTGGAATACTATTAATAGTACAAAATCATTGGTACTATTAAGTTTTTAATACTTAGATTAAAAGATTTATGATTCAGATGATAGTGGACCCTTTGGATTTAGTAGGTGATTGAAAAAATAATAAAATCTAACGGATAAAAATGATCAAAGGAGATGATATATATATATATATATATTTTGTGAGTATTAAAGCAAAAAAAAAATTGAATCCCAAGACTTTAGATAATATTGCAGTAAAATTTCATACTATTCCTATTATTTAAATCATAGTTAGATATATATATTGAACATTAATATCCAATTTAATTATTTTGTATCTTCGAGGAAATGCATTTATATTTAATTTAGTGCTAAAATTATATAAATTTAAATTTTAATTGGGATTCTAACGCACGTGCTTCTTTAAGACATACCAATCCTAAAATTGTCTTTTCACCACATGGTGAAAACATAGGGACAGGATTTTCCAAACATCATATATTTTATGATTTAATCCTAAAATAAACAAACTAAAAATAATAATTATAAGATAATTTATAATGTCTCAATGGATGATAATAATTTAGAAGATAATTAGAGCATGTTTACATTTCTACATAGCTTGTTATATATATATATATATATATATATATATATATATATATGAACAACTTAGAACTTTGAAAAAAATAAATATAAAAAGTTGAACTTTGTAGGAATATATTTGTTATTTGATATATTTATAGAGAATTATATAAAATTAACCAAAATGAAGGAAAAGGTAAAGTTAAGAATGGTAAATTATCTTCCTGAATATGCACAAGCCCAAAAACAAATAATAAACGAATCGAAAATGTAGCTCATAGACCACCAAATGAATTTTTCTGAAAGAATTAATGTAATTTAATGGAAAGAAAACTGTTTTATTTTGGACATGAATATTGTAGTATACAAACAATTGTTCCATAGTAGTGGAAAGAAGACAAGCATGCTAACTAAGCAATTTTTCAGAAAAAAGAACAGGTACAATAAATAATACAAGCTAAAAAAGGCAGTAACAATGTAACAACCGAGGAAAATTAGACGACGAAATTCCAATTTTATGTAAAGAAACGTTTCGTCGCCAATCGCAACAGGTTCTTCTCAGAATGATGAAGTAAGAACACATAAATAAAGAGAAAAGGTGTGCAGTTGTATATACTTGTTTTGCTCTTCATGTGCTATCAAAGAATGTATATCTGGTAAGCCAAATATAACGACCCGACCCACTAGCAATAATAATTCGTTGGGCCCAAATCACAGCACAAAATGCTTAAGCCCAGTTATTATTACTAGTGTCCATGTCTCATATAAATCCAATCACAATTCCATCCACATCCGATGTGGGACTATTAGGGACGTCACAGACTTCCCCCGTTTAGGCCTGACGTCCTCGTCAGCCCAAACACACACACAGCAGCCCAAGATCACCAGGCGATGTGAGACTCGTCTCGCTAGTCCTGTCATCTAGACCCAGACTCAGCCGAGACTCGCCGCACACTTCCGGCTGGTTATTGGCTCTGATACCAAATGTAACGATCCGGCCCACTAGCATTTTCGGGCGTATGGTTATCGAGTTAAAACTTCTCACTATGATCTCCCACAAACACAAGCTACCCTAGAAGAAGACCCTAAGTTTCAGAAATCGGGTGATCTGATTTGTCAAATGATCTGGAGAGAGATGTCACTTTCAGAAATGCCAATCTCTCTCGTGTCGATAGATCAATGCATGGCTCAGTTTTTATACACCTTATGATGATGAATTTTGATAAGAACCAAAAAGTAGTAATTTTCGGTGGTAGATGTTCCAAGAAGGCTCAATCCCCTGCAAGAGAAGGAACTTACTGAGGTATCTCTTTTCTTACAGGAGGAGAGAGGCATTCACTAGGCGACGACAAAAGCCATCACACCCAACTTTAGACACACTTTTAATGCTGCCCCATTTTTTAGGGCAACTACAAAAGAGAGAGATTACCCAATTTGTCACAAGGAAACAACAACCCAAAAGTGAGCTACTTTGCTTGCTAAGTTACTGAAAACAACAGCTGAAACTGAAAACAACAAATGAAACAGAGATTAGACTATATAATAAGCTAACATCCCCTCTATCAATACAAAAAGAACAAGATGAGAAACCAAATAACTTGGAGTATATTACTTCATAAGAATCCTTCCATAAATAGATAGAAAACAACAAGATGTAAATAGAAGCATACACTTATACAACTAGTTCATTCATTCATATACATTAACCACAATTACGAATACTTCACAAACAGGTAGTTGGCTACACCAAAGCATTTAACTTAGCTATGAACTGCAATACACTTCTTCAATAGAGAGATCTGACAACAGTTAGCACAATTGGAAGCCACGTAGCATGACAGAAGAGAGAGAGCATGCTTATCTGATCTGGAAATGCTTAAACGTAGGGTTTCCAGAGATGTTGATCGGAACCCTTCCATCCTGATCGGACTGCCTGCAGCGGCTCGAGCCTTCCCCCTGAGTCTCCAAAGAACTCTTTCTGCGCCGCTCGTTATGGCCGGCCAGGCGCCTGCGGCAGCTCCTTTTAGAGTCGTCGAACTCAGATAGCTCATGGAACCTGCAAAAAGAATGTTTTCGTCGAAAGAAGAAAATTTTGAAATGCTGAGGAAGCTACACAACTTGGCAAGTTGTTTAGAATAGCACCTAGATATCGCCTACTTCTATACTCAAGAAATATAAGCAAAAATTTTTGGAAAGCTCTTGATGAATATCCATCAAAGAGAAAACCTTTCTGACTTAAAAGTCACTTTACTGCCCCAACTTATCATAAGATTCAACGCAATTTTGGAAAGGTTCACGAATGCTCATCCAATAAATTACTAATGCACAAAGCTTTGGCTAATGTTTTGAATACAGTGTGCATATATTCACAGCAATACAGTGTGCATATATTCACAGCATCCTAGATAAAGATCTTTTCCAAAATTTAAGTTACTCCCATCTTTCTAGAAGACGAATGTAAGATGAACTTCCTAATCCTAAACATTTGTAACTATTCATGGTTAAAATCGACAATTAAGTAGAGGCCGTAGTACATCTGCTTCTGTTCTGGAAGGCGGGGAGAAGGAAATGCTGATCAACTTTCTTTGGTTCAGAGCAACACATCCAACATCTTGGGAATTTGCAGAGCAAAAACTTCTCAGAAAACTCAATTCTCATCAAATCAACACAAGATTTCCAATATACAGACAAAACAGCACAAGATTCTGGAGATTTCACAGAGCCGTCGCGGAATCAAGTTCCATCCTTCAGCATGACCAGTCAATTTCAGTCAAATTTTTTTACTTAATTTTTTGCCCCTGAAAACAAATACAATTCCCAAATAATAGGTCCTCATTTTCCTATTTTCCTGCTCAGGAAAAAAATTTACAAAATACAAGGCAAAGAAGAGCCAAACAAATGCTACTATTCATTTCCAGGTTTAGGAGGTGAACTCCAAATCTACACTCTATTAATTACTAGTTTCTACACTCTATTAATTCACCCTCCCCAACCATTTTTTTTTAAAAAAAAAAAAAAAAAAAAAAGATGAACTAGAGAGAGATCATACAAGAACACAACCTCTCTTCTCAATCTATCATTTCTTCGTAGTTATCCAAGAATCAAAATTGAAGATAACAAGAGAATAACCCTAAACCAGAACAAATAACTAGTAAACAATTAAGATAGATCGAAAGATAAACGAAGATCAAAATTCAAGGAGAGGGATCTCTCTAGAGAGATCTAGAGAGAGAGGGTGGGTGAGTGAGAGAAAGGGGGGGACCTGCTGCATTGTTGGCAGAAGCGTTGGCGGAGACCGGCGACGACGACGACGGGGGACTTGGAGTGGGTCTCGCACACCTTGTGGCGGCGGTGGTAGCGCTTCGCCTCCGTCAGATCCGCCGCGCACCGCTCCGCCTGGCAACTCGGCGGCGCCGCCGCCCCCGCCGCCGCCGCCGCCGCCGACCCCCTCCTCGCCCCCGCCGCCGACGAGGTGATAGAGGTCGAGGACGACCCCGATCTCCTCTTCTTCTCCTCCTCCGCCGCCACCGCCGCCGCCGCCGCCGCCGCCGGGGGATCCTCCTCCTCCTCCTCCTCGTCCGCGTCATCGGCGGCGGCGGAGGTCGAGGAGGGCGGAGGCTCCCTCCGCGGCTTCGTCTCCTTGCGCTTGGGCTCCCCACTCATCGCCTTGCGCTCCATGGGAGGCCGAGATTGAGAGAGAGAGAGAGAGAGAGAGAGAGAGAGAGAGAGAGGAGGGGGAGATGAGGAGAAGGGGGAGTGAGGGTTAAAAGGAAACTGGAGGAGAGAGAGGCTTATGCTTGTGCTTGTGCTTGTGCTTGTGAGGACCACATACAAGTGTATTTTTTATTTTTTTTAATTTTATTTTATTTTATTTAAAAAAATATTTATTTTTTTTAAAAATAAATTTAACTAAAAATATAAAATAATTAAGCTAAATTTTTATTATTAGTATTTTTTTTTATTTTTTGCTTATCTTAATAAAGACACGAAATACCATAGAGACAAAAGTTATACTCTAAAAAAAAAAACAAAAAACTAATAAAAAATAAATAATAGTAAATAATAATAATAATTCAGCTTAATAATTTTAATAATTTACTATATTTGTTCAATTCACTCACACCGTACTAAAAACTACACTATAAAAACTTTATGCATTTCTCTTACTTTAAATTAACTCCAAAATTTTAAATTTAAATTATTCATAATAATGTGTTAAACATAAGTACATTGCTCCAAAAAGAATATTATATGTTGAATTAATTTGGTGGTTGAATAGTGTAATTAAGCATTCAAAATTTAAGTCAATTAAAATTTTGATAAGGAAGTGATGTAATTAATTAAGATATATATACTACAAAATATATATAAGATGATTAATAGTTCAACTTTTTTTTTTTTTTTATCTGAATAAATATTAATGAAAAGAGAGACCAACAAAAAGAGGAGGAGAGGCACTGACACTGTAGTGGGAAACACAGAAGCGGAGGTGGGAGATACCTTGTACGTTGTTTTTAATTGGCCTATTTATAGCTGCTGCACCAGTGTGTGTATTATTATTATTATTATTATTATTATTAATTTTTATGTGTGTGTTATAAAGTTTTTTTTGAAAATAATTCTATAAAAATTTAAATTTTTAAAAATAGTCCTACAAAATTTGTATTTGTAAAAATAGTCCTATACCTGCCAACTGGGCGCAACGTGTGCGTGCCACGTCAGCCGGTGCGTGTGACCTGTAATTAGTTGAACACACGCAGGTCCAACCTGCGTGTTCAACTCATTACAGCTCACGTCCAGCAGCTGACATAACACGCTGACGTGGTACCCAGTTGGCAGGTATAGGACCATTTTTATAAATACAAATTTTGTAGGGTAATTTTCAAAAATATAAATTTTTAGAGGATCATTTTCAAAAAAAGCACGTGTTATAATTATTCCTTGTGTAGTAGAAAATTGGAGCAAATTGTACCACTATGTTTCAAATTTTTGGCCAAATTTTATTTTGATTATTGAACTTTTGAGTCCCTGATTTTAATGATGGTTAATGTTTTTTAAAAAAAATTATTTTGATCTATTATTTATATCATTATGTCCATTGATATATTATGTTTTTATTGGCTAATTCTTTTATTTTATAAGTTTATCCTAACGATCTATTGATTTATGATTTTTTTAATATTAAAAATAAAATTTTTAATTGAATTTGTAAAATAAAGAATATAGATGGATGAACTAGATGTGCGCAAGTAATAATTTGTAGCATAATTATTAAAATAAATATTGTTCAAAGTTTAAAAATTAAATTAAAATCTAATGAGAGTTTAGAATTTCGAATTGTTGAAATCAAAAGCTAGAGAACCAAAATGTGACGGAGATTTGAAATAGTTTTATATACAAAATATAATAGGGCTATACTTTTTAATAGAGTCAATCACTAGTCGGAAGTATGAAATGAGTCTCGGTTGACTTAGAGCCATACAGTGGGTAGAGCGCGGTTCTCCGATTGACGATTGTTGTAGGTGGAGTGTGGCTTCCCACAATGTCGTTTATATAAGACTAGAGCTAGTAAGACAAATCTCATATTACTTTGCTTAAGAGCGTGCTTCAGTTTGACGAAGATATCATGACTTAAAAAGGGATCGAGTTGGAATATGGCATCACAAGATGGAAGTGTGAGATGAGTATCGACCGAGTTAGAGTCATATGACGAGTAGTGCGTGGCTCCCCAACTGACTACTGTTGTGGGTGGAGCGCGACTCGTCATAAAGTCAACTAAAACTAGCGAGACGAGTCTCAAATCGCCTAATATTTGTGAGTGTACTTGGTAGATGAGGACGTTAGGATTTCAAAGGGGTTATAAATGTGACATATTCAGGATATATAATTGGGTTAAACTTTTTAACTTGACTATAACATCTTGAACGGTGGCTAGTCCGAAGAAATTAGAGGGATTTCATAATAAATGACCTCTTAGAAAAATTAGACATCACAAAATATGAAATTTTACTCAGAGTTTATGGACTAGTAGTACAACTTACCGTAGAAAAGAAGGATGAGGAAAATGATCAATCACTGATTTTAACACGACGACGATCGGTAAATTTCCTAACCAAATTTGATTATTATTTGCTGAGTAAATTCGATAAATCAAATCGACAAGCGATAAGAATAAATATCTAAACATTAATTACTTTTCAACAAAACTTGCTTCTTTTGTTTTGTTGGCATCACTTCTCAACAAATTTGAAGGACCACTAATTCTTCATAACAAGAGAAAGATAAAGAACAAGATGGTTCATCTAATATTAGCCAAGATGAGATCATCTCATCCAAAAGAGAACATTGAAGAAATAAAAAGAAGAGAGCAAAACATAGGAAGTAAAGAAGATTCCTCTCTAAACACAGTTTCACAACATTTAGAAATCCTATATATGGTCCCAGGGCACTTTGCTCTCACCAATGCAGCACCCATCTCCTGTTCCTCATAACTTCGACTGTAAAGCCTCCGTTTGGCAACGGGCATAAGGAAGGATAAAGGGTTATCTCCTACCTTATCCCCCAACGAAAATTATAGGGATGGAAATAGATTATTTCCACTCCTAACGGATTATCATAGAATAATTCGTTAGGGATGGAAATAGTCTATTCCCACATATGGAACAACTCTTTGTTCCACCTGCCAGTTTTTTTTTTTTTTTTTTTTTTTTTTTTTTTTTTTTTTTTTTTTTTTAATGATAAGATGTTTAATAAATTTATAAAATTTAAAATTTATTTTTTTATTTTATAAATTTTAAAATTTTTAACTAATTATTTTTTAATAAATCTAAAAATATAATTTTTTCTAAATTTTTTTTAAAATTTATTAATTTTAAAATTTTTAAATTTATGCAAATTTTTTAATAATTTTTTTTTAAAAAAATTTATACTAATTTTAAAAATAAAATTTTTGCTTCTACTTTTGTACTTTTTTAAGACAACTAAAATTAAAATTTTTAACATTTATAAATTTATAAATTTTTAAATTTTAAATTTTATAACTTTTAAAATTTATAACTTTAATTTTTAATAAATTTATCACATAATTTTAATAAATTATATGATAAATTTTTTTAATAAATTTTTTTATATATAAGTAAAATATAAATTTTAATAATTTTTTAATAAATATTTTAAATTAAATATTTAAAATCATATCAGTAAAATTTTAATCATAAATTAAAATTTTAGTCCTCTTTATTCTTCTTATTCCTCTTTAACTTACCAAACATATTTTTTTTATACCCGGTATAACTCTTATACCTACCCAAACATAAATTAACATTAATTCCTGCTAATACCATAACTTATACCTATTTCCGGTATAACCAAAATTTTCTTATATCCGAACCAAATGCAGCCTAATTATTTCGTCAGCAACGTCGTAATCTTAGGACGATATTATTAATCATATTCATTATCTTATATATATATGATTATTATATTAAATAAATTAATCTATCTATCAATAGTAAATCTGAGTCTCTTAATGATGTAGCTTCAATTATAAAAATGTCTCCCTCTTCACCCTCAATTGAGCTTCGCTAAGTAAAAAATGAAGAGATACATATGGCCTTTGTAACAGATGTTACAAAATTCACCAATAAAAAAGAAATGTTCTCAACATTCACCAATAAAAAATAATAATTATTAATTATATATGACGAGCACGATTCGACAACGCGCACCTACCTACCCTAATTACTATATCTAGCTAGTGTAAATTAACTAGTGTTATTATACTGGTATTAAAAATATTGACTATAGAAAACTTAATTACTAATAATATTTTTTCATTGGTAAATAGAGTTATTATAATAATAATAATACAATCTAATGTTTAAATAACGAGTAAACAATACGTGCATGCACGAGGTTACCTTAGATTAATTAAATAACTTTTTAAAAAAAAAAAAAAAAAAAGAAAAAACCGTACGGTGATTTCTATGCGGGATATCCGTACGTGGGTTTCACACCTATGACTCGTGGTCGGTTGTCAGTTGACGCATAATTTAGGAGGAGAGTTGGGGGGAGTTGAAAGCGACCGCAGCGGCCTTTCCACGCCACCCGATGTACGGGAAACACGGCACACCACTCCCACTTCCTCCAATACCGCTTCGACACGTGGCGAAAGCTACACCGTACACGTACCCTGCGCTTTTTCCTTCATTATATAATATAGGGCCCGTGCCATTATTTATTTATTTTTACTGTCTTAATTTTTTTTTTTTTTTTTTTTAAGCATTAGTTTTCATACGATTATATATATATATATATATATATATATATATATATATATATATATATATATATATATATATATCGAATATGAAATATATTTTTAAAAAAATTATTTTTTTATATTTATTCATTCAAAAATTATAAATTATTCAGATACTTTTTTCTGATTTGTTATTTTTAGTTTACTGTTTATTTTTTAACAGAATATAAATAAAATATTAAATTTATCCTTATAAATATGTTCCTTTAAAAATTTCAATTGCTAAAAATATATCTATGGTTAATTATAATATCTAAAAGGATAAAAAAATAAAATTATCTCACTAACTAATTAAAATTAAATATTTAACCTACGATTAATTATATTTTTCTAACGAACATTAACAGTATATATATATATATATATATGAACAACTTAGAATTTTTTAAAAAATAAATATAAAAAGTTGAACTTTGTAGAAATATATTTGTTATTCGATATGTTTGTAAAAAGCTATATAAAATTAATATTTATCAAAATAATTATATTTTAATTATATTTTTCTCCAATTTTATCAAAATAATAATAATAATAATTAAGGAGCATCTTATTCTTTTATTATTATTATTATTATTATTATTATTATTATTATTACTATAAAATCACCTTTAAATTTAAATTCAACATCCACTGTAGCATTGAGATTCTCACGAATAAATTTTATGTTAAAATATAATTTTAATATATAGATGCAAAGTAAATTATGCTATTGAATAAATTATTTCTATCAGATAATATTTAAAATCTCTTTCAACAAAAAAAATTAACTCTTTTAGTACTTCCTAAAATATATATATAAAAAATTATCAACTCTTTTAGTACTTCCTAAAATATATATAAAAAAAATTATCATATAAGTGCCACATTATCATATTGAATGGATAATAGTACATAAACATTTTGAAACTGCATTTACAAATTAATTTAAATGTTGATAGATAAATCCATCAATTCTGGTTATTATATACTAACTACATTAGATTCAATCATTTTAATATGTTATTATTTGAGAAATTTTTTTTAGTGAGAATTCCACATTGAATTGAAATATCAGCAATATTAGATGTGCACCACAAAAAAAATATACATCTTACATTCTGTTTATTTTAAAATAGGGTTAATTGCATACATGTCCCTCCAAATATGTCGAATTACAAATATATTCCTGTAAAATTCAACTTTTCATATTTATCCCTTCAAAAATCCAAAGTTCTTCAAATATGTCCCTCTGGTTAATCCCCGTTTGGAATCTGTTTATTTTTTAACAGATTTGATGTGAAATTATTTTTTTTGCCCCTTTACAAATATATCCCTCCAAAAGTAATACCATTATACTTGTTACAAATATATCCCTCCAAAAGTATAATATGGAAAGGATAAATATGTAAATTCATTTTTTAATCTAATCAAGGTTAAGCATTTAACCTAGGGTTAAATCAATTTTTCTAACAGAGATGGACGGTAGGGGTATATTTGAATAACGGTGGATTTTTGAAGGGATAAATATGAAAAGTTAAATTTTGCAGGGATATATTTGCAATTCGACATATTTATAGGGACATGTATGCAATTAACCCTTTAAAATAAGTAGCATTTTTCTTAAAAAAATATATGATTAATTTCTTTTTAATATTAAACCTAAAATTAAATTCTAGCTCCCCTTTCCCAACCAAATCCACCCATCCCCATTATCTAAAACAATAATAATTAAATTATATAGTTTGTGAATTATTATAGAGATAATGTCCTATATATATATATATATATATATATATATATATATATATATATATATATATATTATATATCATATGTTCTTTTGTTATTTAAAAATATTTTATTGTCAGTACCCATTAAGTTATTTCAGATTAAATCCGGATTAAATTTTTACTAGAATTAAAAAAAAAATAAGATATATATTTTGTCCCTAACTTAAGAAGAAATAAAAAAATTAATAATGATAGAATAATACATTTAAAAAATAAAAAATAAAAATATTTTTATTATTTCTAGTTTAAGAATAAATAAGAAAAATCGGTGAAGTCAAAAGAAATATATAAAAAAAAATTCATACTTGTTTGTAAATGTACCATTATTCTCTCTTTATAACCATCCTTACTTTGTATCATTCATACTTTCTACCAAATTTTATGTCTATCCTCAAACTTTAAATTTATTTAAAAAAAATTCATTTAAGTCCTTATCTGAATTTGCTATGAGAGGATTTTTTTTTTTTTTTTTTTTTTTTTTTTTTTTTTTTTTTTTTAAGATAGCATATTATCTGCTTCGTTTATTTTTTTTTTAAAAAAAAATTAGCTAAAAATATGAAAGTAACTAGACTTCGAACTCGAAATCTCGAATACCAACCGTCAAATTTTTTATCATTTACGGTCGGTCGGTATGAGAGGATGAATTATTGCCTACACCAACTGCATGGACAAATCGAAATATATATTCTGTTTTAAAATTTATTCAAAAAAATTTCACTTTAGTCCTTATCTGAATTTGCTATGAAAGGATGAATTATTTGTTTTATTTTTTATTTTTTTAAAAATAAATTTAGCTAAAAATATAAAGTAACTAGATTTTGAAATTCGGAATCTCATATACCAATCATCAATTTTTTTTGCACTTCCATTGCACTGAGAGGATGAATTATTGCCTACACCAACTGCATGGACAAA